>JAEQBA010001508.1:128155-324176 GCA_019434445.1 Phalangium opilio | reverse complement strand
GAAATGATATAACAAGTCATTGGTAGTGAAAAGTATTTCTTTTTATGTACTCTTTACCCGTACCTTTGGTTATATCAGCCGATATCATAATTTTCCATTACTGCGGAGAGCCACCTACTAAAAGAAACGACACCGGATAAACATGTTGCTTTGTCTTAAGAAGACATCATAAGATTATAAATTAGTTTGAGCAAAAAGTTATTATCATATTTTCTTGAGCAACAGTCTTCTCAGGAACTTATAAATACAAACCTGAAAGTTTGCCAAGCCAGCAACAATTAACCTATCTCCGTCAAGGTGCTTACAAGTTAGTGAACATTGACACGAAATCCCTTCAAAATAATTATTTCATGATAAAATGTTTTCGGAAAATGGAATTATTCTTGAAAAGCGTAGATATGTAATTTTTTAAATTAATTTAGAGGAATAGATCGATTAACAGTAAAATCAGTTGATTGAATTAAATAATGATTAAGGATTAAGGAAAAAAATATTTAAAAAAAAACCAATATCTGAAACTTCAGCCAATTGATAAACCTCACACATATCGTTTGTTTTTTCGGACTTGGTCCAAACCAAGACGTTTTTTTATAATATCTGTCCCTTCAGTCTTAATTTAATTAAAATTATAATTGAATATCGGTAATTATATTTAAGTTATATTCAATAAACAGATTTCGATAAGCATATAATGTTGTACTTTATTTACGTAGTAAGTTTAAAAATGACAGTATTTGAAACGAGGGTCTAGTCATCAGCCAAAAGTTTCACACCTGACTACTGATTTTTAAATTTTTATGTGAATTTTGATGATTACTGATAGAATTCCTTGATTTTTGTGATTACGATTATTGTCGGTGATTTCCATAATCTTTACACTGATTCCCGTAATTGCCGCTGATTACTCGCGATTTTTGTTTGAATTCCAATGAATCCCATTGATTTTTGGGTGAATGTCGTGAATACCGCTGGGTTCTTCGTGAATTTCGATGAATGCAGTGATTATTTCTATTTCAACTGATTATGATTTTTCTTTTGGATTTTCGAATTCCTCGATTGATTATCTGTGATTATTTCACGAAAGGTGTGATTACCGAGTGGTTACAAAAGATTACTAGTAAATCATGTGATTGTTTCTGATTTTCTCAAGGTTTCACGAGATTTCCAGTGATTATAGGAGATTTCTCATTACCTTTGATTAACACAAAAATTATTGTGATTACTAATGTTTTTCTAAGAATTCTAGTAATCAAGTAATCGATTTCTTTAGTTCTGTACACCTGATTATTCAAGTGACCCCTCGATTTGAAATGTAGGATAAAATGTTTATTTCTTTTGAAACTCTATACATATATCAATGAGAATTATTGAGGAAATTCTTCATGAGTAGCAAAGCTTGAAGAAGATGTCTATATATTTTTGACCACGTGTTAAATGAGCTTCAAGTGAAGGAAAAGGAGATAGAAGCGGCCATAAGAGAGTTTTGTATAGGGCCCTGCTTCGAAGATTATAGCCATTGTATTTTTTTAACTGATATAAGGAAGTATGGCCTTAATCCACGTTGTCTCAAAGGCAAAGGAAATAACCGCCCCCCCCCCGCCACCCCTCTCAATCATCGGCCAACTAGAGGATATTTCAGCAGAAGGAAACAGGTTGAATCAGGGATAGCGAGAAATCGCAAGCGATGTTACTTAATTACGGGGTCGATTCTCTTGTTTGGCAGCATTACGATATTGAATGTTGCTAGATTTAATTGGCGCTTGTGATTTTGCGAACTATTTTATTGATATATTGAAATTTAAATGGAAAACTTACATTTTGAAATATTTCTAAACATTCTTCGTTTGTGAGGAATACTTAGCAATAGCAATAGACACCGGGGAATTAGTTTCTTGTGGGTTTCTCGATAATTTCTAAATATATACTTTCTATAGCTTGGAGGAAATTTCAAAATTTCTGGAATTTAACTCGCAATCGTAAAGTAATATAATTAAATTTTGAATAGTTTTGTAAAACTCTCAAACCATGAAATTATAATGAAGTTTCTACTTTTCATTTGAAAGTAGATTTTGATTGATAATTTATTTATGTACTTTTCGTTTATTTTGCAACAATTTCTTGCTAGTTTTTTTCCCTACAATTTCATCCTAGTTTTTTCCCCACAATTTCATTATTTTGTCGCTTACATTTTACACCAACATCTCCGTATATTTCAAGGGCAAATTTCCTATGTTTCCTTAATTTACCATTTTTTAGTGATCACCCTTAACAACGCTAGTTAGGCTGGGTTCTCTTTAAAAAGGAGAGACTTTCTCCAGAAGGATAATTGAGACATCAGTCAAGTTACTGACGAATCTGTCACGCTTGGTGATTGTTGTATCACTAACCTCGTACCAGCTGTTATCTTTTCGAATAAAATTCAGATAGTGACCTTGGTTTAAAGATGAACCTTTATGAATGATCACGCCCCTAGTTTTGTAAACGCTTTGGTTTAAAACCACTTTCTGATTTTCGAATCCCGATATTTTGGTTAAAATCTTAATAGGGTGACCATTTACTACAGTATCTCTTGGAAACCACAGAAATACGTACTTACTGGCAGAAATCAATACATCACGTTCATTAATTTCTCTGTGTTTACAAGTTCCGCATGCCATCATTGCTGGTCTCATCCTTTCGATTAATAGTTTCCAATCAATTTTAGCGAGGTTTGGCAAAGGAAGAGTGAAGATGCAGCTTTGGATAATGTTTCCAGAACTTTTTTCAAGGTGACAGTTCGGGCATTTGGTAACGTTTTGCGACTTTGTCCATAATAGTTCTTGAAGAGCGTCAGAGTCACAAGTTTCCATTTCTTCGCAAAGTTTTGGCAAGAGAACCCATAAGAATTCACTAGCATCTTGTTGTTGTTTGTGGGTAAAAGGCAGACCAACAGCCGTTCGCAAATTGAAACCATCGTCGCCAGAACTCGAATTTGAATTTTCAACATGCTCAATAGTGTTACGAAGGCAAGTCAAAATAGGCTTATCGCTCAATGATCCTTTATGCCCTTTAACCATGTTTCTTAATTCCGGAATCAGTAAGAGCAATTGCAAAACGCTATTTGCGTAGCACGTTACTCCATCTCCATTTTCAAATCCTTTCAAGGGAAAAATGTCTACACTTTGAAGACCTAGTCTAATCTTTTTATTTGGTCTTTTTTTTGCCGTTTCATCAGATCGCTCTCCTTCACCTTCTAAAATACTCTTCGACGTTGGCCTTTTTGTACCTCTCTTTGCTTCCGACCCCACTATTTCTAAAGTGGAAGATCAGGTCTGTGTTTTTGACGCAGCCTGTTATACTCCGCAATGGCTCGTCCATCTGCCATAATTTTATTCGGGTCTAACTGCAAGAGATGGAGACCGGCCAAGGAAGTCACTCGCGATAGAGCAACGTATGCCATGCCGGTTCCAAATAAACTTGATCCCAAATCCATAATTGCGCATTTTAAACTCATTCCCTGGCTTTTGTGTATAGTAATGGCGTATGCCAAGATTATGGGGAATTGCGTTCGTTTCACGTATACATTGGTCATTAGCAAGAACTTGACGCTCATTTTCTCGACTACAAAGTCGGGCTTATTGTTCTCGTCGTTTGGTTCCCGATCTACTCTGATCCGGATACCAATGATGTTTCCACGGTCGTTCTTTTGGAATCCCGTTATAACGGCCATGGTGCCGTTAATAACACCTTCTTCGAAATTGATGTTTCTCCTAACCATTACTCGAGATCCAACGCATAGATACAGCTTGCTCTCAAGACCTCCGGTTTTAGACGGCTCATTGTCTAACATTTTGAGTCTCCTGACAATGTTTTTGGTAATTTTTTTGTCGTAATCAACGAGTTTGTCTTCGCATTCAACGCATTCAACTTTCTGTCGGCTTTCTTCGAGCATTTTTATGTTGAATTTATCGCACATGGCCAATTTCGGCATCAAACAGATGGGATGAAATCCTTCTTTAACCAGCTCAACGTAAAGATTCATAGCCACCTCAATTTTGTTCCCTCCCGGAACTAGTCTACTTTCTAAGGTTGAAACGTCATCTTTCGTAACAGTTCCAATTCTAATTCGGTTAAGTAGGTCGCCATAAACTCTGTCGCCGGCCTGTCGTACGTTTTGCGTTAGTTCATCGTATTGGAAATACTTCCAAAGATCAGTGCCACCAATGCTATTAAATCTTAGTCTCGCTTCCTGGGAAGTGACTTTTAAAAACGCGGGATTACCCTGTACAGGCGGCAATTGGAAGAAATCTCCAAAAACGAGAATGCAAACGACACCGCCGAAAGGCTTGTTCATTTCCCAAAATTCATTTAGCCTCAAATGAACGTAAGTTAGTAAGACCGAAGACACCATAGAGATCTCATCGACTATCAAGAGTTTCAAATTTCCCAGAGTTTGTTTCATAATGGAAATATTTTCGGAATTGAGGGAATGGTATTCCGCGGTACGCCCATGTTCTACTGGCAACATAAGTAATCTATGCAACGTTACGCCGTTGACATTTAGAGCAGCCAAGCCCGTGGGAGCGGCGATCGCGACGCTACCGGCATTTTTAAAGTGGCGTCTAACGGCGTTGGCGATAGTGGCAATAAGAAAGGACTTTCCAGTGCCACCCGGACCAGACACAAAATGGCAAAAATTTTCCTTTTGCCCTCCCTCTTGAGTGAAGTGATCCATGACTTTGTCGTACACCCTTTTTTGATCAGTGTTGAGTAGCGCAACTTGGTCTAGTGTCATGCCCTCGAAATCAATTTCCATAGCGGCTTCGACATCGTGCATCGCATTTTCCGTTTCAACGACGATTTCTTTCCCTTGAAGGGCATTTTCATCGTCATAGCTTTCTGTATCCGAAAGAGCTGAAGTCTCTTTAGCTTTTTCGGAGGCTTTGCGCTTCTTTTCAACTTCTTTGGAAACCGAAAATTTCTCATGGTATTCTCTCATGGGTTTTAGCGTCGTTAATGCGCTTTTGAAAGCTTCAGCGAAGGTTGCAAATTCGCCCAATAACTCAGTTTCGTTTCGCCATGGTTTGAACAGAATAAGTAGAGAGTGGCAGTACTTTTCTGGTTCCTCTATTGGGTCGTGAACGTAATGTTCTATTATGTAGGGCTTAATCCTCTTTCTCATCAAACCGAGATTATTTTTCAACTCGATTACATTTTCAGATTTTTTCGCTGCCTCCGAGTACTTGACGTAATCGTAAAATCGGCCGAACTCGCGCAAGCTTAAATCTTCCAAGCTATCGGGTCTGTTGGGATACTTATCGTCCACAAACCCTGGTTGGCAAATGTCTTCGCTTTCAGGATCAATTTCCCTCAAGCGCGCAAGATCCTTGTAACATTTCAAAACTTTGGATCGGTTTTCCTTCACGTTAGTGTTAATAAATTTGGTGCTGTCAGACTTTTGAAACAATTTCTGACCCAACATCATGTCCAAGGCTTCGTAAATACCGACCGATTTATTTGTGAAAGATTTCAGTCCATAAGCGAACAGTCTTTTAGACAAGCTTTCGTGTGCCAACTCTGCGAAACACTGATCCATTTCAGCCCGATCTCCCTTTGTCACGTACGACGTGACGTATATCGCCACTTGTTCCGAGGAATCGGCGACAAACTGCAAATCCATATTGGCTTTCAATGCCAAAAGTAATGCCGGATTGTAGTCATTGATAAAAACTTCGCTCTCATTTCTGGGCAAATCATACAGGCGTTTCTGGCTTCGTTTCATTTTACGATGACGCGTAACTGATTCAGCAGAGTTCAATGTCGCAACGTTTGTAACGTTTCGAGGAAAACCGTAACGACACACTTTGAGCTCCTTATTTCCTCTCTTAACCTTTCGGTAGCAACTGCTGCAACATTTATGTGTTTGAAATTTTTTTACTAGCCGGTAAAGTTCTGGACTTTCAGCAGCTTTTGGGATTGAACACGTGACATACTTCTGCACGTATTCTAAAATAGCTATTGCCGAAGAGGAACCAATCACGGGAGCTTCCTCGGCCCACAACAAGCAATGGTAATGGGCTAAGCCGCGAGATTGGTACTCGACGCGCACAAAATGATGCGCTATCGGTCCAAGAACCGGATTCTCTTTACAAAGCACAAAGTTGCTTAGGAGAGACCTCACTTTGTTGTGAAAATGTAAACTAACGCTAAGAGGATCTAAATTTAATAGTTCAGCCACCGACATAGATTCGATCCCTGGCACGTCAGCATTCACTCGTCGTAGGTGGTCGTGAAGTTCAATGTCATCGTATTCGGCCGGATTAAAAGTTAAAAGCCAAGTAGGGGGGCCATACTCCCTAATCATGGCCAAAACACATTTGAGAACTTTATACCAATAATCCTTGGTTCCTCGAATGTGGGCCATGAAAGTCGCTAAATTACTCTCGAGCTCCGAATCTCGAGAATCAACTTGATTCACGAAATCATTGACCGATACGTTCATGGGTTTTTTCACGCGTAGAACGTAATTCAAACTACTGTTAATGGATTTCATTTCGGCCTCTTGGTATAAATGGAACATGAACGCATAATCACGTCTAAACATTGGATTCGCGTTCAAAAGACGAGAAAGTCGGTATTCAGTTTCCGTCATTTTCCCAAACGGTCTTTCGTCGTGCTTGCCATAGCGAGCCATTGGGAACAAGTGCACGAATGACATGTATTCTAGATTTTTGTCCCAATTACTGATAGGCTCGGCTTCGACACGCTTCATTTGGTAAGAAGCCAACAAATCTTTTGACGGCTGAACATTCACCGGGTGAATTGTATAGTGATCGTACAGCTCATTCACTTCATCTTTTGAGAGTTTTCGCAACAGTGCCTCAGGTTGAGTTAAAATTTTATAACGGTCGTCTGGCGAAAGATTTGATTCGATCACACCATCATTGATAACATCGATATCGATTTGGTGCGATTCCGCTTGCGGATTTTTTGCAACTGTACTGAAGCCGTTTGTATTGACCTCGTCGCGGTTGTTTAACAGCGCCAGAGGATCCGTTTTCGCCAATAATTCATCGGGAGTTAATGAATTTTCGTCTTCAATAGTTCCGTTAATCTCTTCGGTGCCATAAATGTAATCCTCATTGATAAGAGTAATATCAATGTCTTTGTACAATGGATTAATTTTTTTCAGTTTAGCGACGGCCTTTTTCAAAGCATCAAGGCGAACAATTTTTTGCCAAATCTTTTTGTCACTAGTGGGCAAACCATTAACCAAGACGTGCAATTCGTGATCTTTAGGCAGTGCTGCTGGTATCATATCCAAATTTTTTTGGACTGGAATTGGCAAATATATGATTCTACCTTTCAAAGCTTTCACCGCGCCAAACTGCATGTTGGAATTAGTTTTAGTACCTAACCGGACAACAGTGTGAAATGCCTTCACAAGCTGAATTAAGGCCTTTTCAAACATGTTCAAACTCGTGACCTCGGTCGGAGGAACGTCAACCCCCAAGCCGTTGAGGAAACATCTAATTGGAACCTTTCCCTTTTGCAACTCTTTAGAACAATAAGGGCATAAAAGCATGTCCATTTCTCTGAACTCTGGATTTTTCAACAGTAAACCAGCTCTTAAAATGAGAAAGGCGTGGTTGTCAAAAACTGAAGTGCATGCTAGTTTTTCCACGGTCCTCAAATCAGAATTTTTCAATAATCTAGCGCAACAATCGCAAGATGTGTCGTGAAATTCATTCGTATCACGCTCAGCTCTAGCAAATTGTTTAGCGTAGAAAGCCAAGATTTCACCCTCATCGAGACAAGGCCTTATATCGTTCTCACCGCCTTTCGTCGCCTCGTTTTCGGCATTTGACATTTTTAATCCACGTGCCTCCACAACTTTACTAATTTTGGGTATAACATTTTGAAGAGATTCGTAATCACCATGCTCAATCTCATCGGTCAATGTTGAAAAAGCGTTAAGCAACGCTCTAACGGAGTAGATTTTACTCAAAATAGTTCTAATCCCAGAGTAATGCGGAGCCAGTTCTCTGAAGGCCCTCAAGTAACTTTGGCATTCCTCGCTTTCAGAGCAATATAAGAAATGACCAAGATACGGCAAAACTTTAACTTCAAAATCTGAATCGTCCAATGGCAATTTGACAATGGATTTCTGGCAAAACTTGTTTTTGTAGGAGCAAACGTCAAAATCAGAGCCAAAAAGTTCATTTAGGTCGCTATCACTGGCCTTTGCCGCCTGGTTAATGAAAGCTACGACTTTAAAAATTGCCCGCTCTCTAACGTTGCAAATGTCGCTGCATTCCCAATACGAAGCTTTTTCTTTGGTTTCAATAAACCCAGATTCGTTAATTACGATATTCGCTTTGGGATTTTTTTCCTCTGACACGTTTTCTACTGCATTGAATAGATTCGTGACAACCCCTAAATCATTAACTTGCAAGCAGCGTTCAATGCCTTTGTTCAGTCTTTTCTGGTCAATAAAATTACCACTTTCATCAACCCATAATTCATTAACCTTTTCGCCGATACGAGAGCTTTCTCTTAACACTTTTATTAATAGACCATTTTCGTCGAACTGCAAAATTTTTTCAAAACGCGTTTCGTGGTCCTCGTTTTTCAAAATTCTGCCATCATTCCCCAAAGTAAAATATGTTGTCTGGTGATAAAAAGCTTCTTCCAGACTACTGTGAAGCCTTTTTCCTCCAATGACTTTGATAAAATTGTCACTATCCACCAATCCAATTTCTTGCACTTTCTTCGCGAAACTTTTGAAATCTTCAATAAGTAACGAGCGCCTTGCATGGTAGGCCGAATATATTCGCCTTTTTAAATAGAATGTTTTTCCAGATAGCAACTGGCATAGGAGTTTGTGGGATGCAAATTTGGAACTTTGCTTTTTACGTGAATTAGCAAAAGTTCTTTTCGTCATTAAACGGTCCGTAAGTCGCGTGACCAAAAACCGCTTGAAACTTTCGGCAATCATTTTTTTATTTTTTGTTTTAAAAATTCCTTTGTTAAAGGAGACTTTTTTAACATAATTCTTAGTCGGGTTCGCACCACCTTTTCTTTGTCGAGAAGCGCCACCTATTTTAGGGGCCTGCAAAACCTTTTGATTTTTTGTTGAACTTGTCAATAAGGACTTGCGATTAAGTCCATCACTCGATTTTTTACTCCGAAAAAGCTGGGTTTTTTTTATATAGTAGCTTTTGCAATATGTTTTGTTTTTGTTCGCTAAAGTCTTAGTTTTAGCTAGTAACACTCTTTGACATTGTGTTTTGAAACGTTTTTTGTCCCTCCTGGCTTTTTCTCGAGAAACCATTTTGAGTTCCTAAATTTAGCACACAAAGATGTGTTTCGTTGCCAAGTCACTGAAGGTTTTCTCAGTGCGCCACAATAGGTCTATTACCAAGTCACTGAAGGTTTTCTCAGTGCGCCACAATAGGTCTACTACGAAGTCACTGAAGGTTTTCTCAGTGCGCCACAATAGGTCTATTACCAAGTCACTGAAGGTTTTCTCAGTGCGCCACAATAGGTCTATTACCAAGTCACTGAAGGTTTTCTCAGTGAGCCACAAGAGGTCTATTTTATTCAGTGTAACAGGAGCCGTAGACAAGAAAAATAGGATACAACACAAACAAAGGAGACAGAAAAGAATACAGCACAAACAAAGAAAAAAAATCAAAATAAATCTTACCTTAATAAATCCTCAAAGCAGCAAAGTTAAGCTTAGAACGCTTTTAAAAAAGCGTAAGCTATAAGCAGCCCTTGAATCAAAACTAATTAAGAGTTTGGAGAAAAGTAGGCCTATCAAATAAGCCTGAATTCGTCAATTAAATTCAAAAATGAACCAAACACGAGCACGAGTCAACGTGCACTGTACTGTTAGTCATTTAACGCGTATACGTCACTGTTGTTAGATTTCCAGCTAGCATTGATTCAGTTCAGTTTAGTTTGAAATGTTATTGAAGAAATTTGTAAACCTTTTAATACGACCGCTTATACACGAGGCCAGGCTGGGAAATAGCGCACTTCCTCTGGTCCAAAACCAGTTTATTAATTGCTTGGACTAGTTTTTTAATTCAAAAAGTGGTTGTTACTGGTCCTCGGGACCAGTTTATTAATTGCAAATCTATTGGAGAACAAAGGCTGGGACCAGTCCCAGTTAATTATTTCGGGGACTAGAGGGGTCACTAGTCCCAAGGACCAGTTTAAAAAATATCCTTATTTCCCAGCCTGCACGAGGCTGACTGGCTGAGCTTGAATATTGTTTTCCGTGGGCTATTTTGCGTGGGGTAGATTTATTGTCGTGTAAACGAAAGTTCTTTAAAAATACGCCAATTCTCTCTTAGAATCATTTAATACCACTCCATGGTAACAGATTGCTAGTACTCTACGGTAAACGGTAAGACCTCGGAGGAACCAACTGGTAAGACCAGGGAGGTAAGACCTACAAACAGCGCCCAATCAGAGATGCGGAGAATAACCCTCCATTGTTGTATATGTTGTTTACTTCCTCGATTTTAGCCGAGCCTTGGTTGATGTTTCTTGTTTCTAATTTCAAGGCTGAATTTTAATTAAAGTGTATATTGTAAGAGCTTTTTTATTATTATAATTATGATTTGGTTTTCGAATCCCGCGAACGTAAGTTATGAAAGTTTAATGTTGCCGTTTCGCAATAGATAATTTGGTAACATCCTTGAACGTTGATTGTAGTGTAAACTTCAACATCGACAACGAAATGCACTGATTTAAAATTAGGTAACTTATGCGAAAAGCTCAGAAGAGCTTCACATCATTAATCAGTAATAATAAAGGCCAATATAATGTAACTGTTGCTTTGATTGAAAAGGGGCGCACATTAAATCCATCATACGACTTTCAAACCATACCAACGAAACGATCCATGTTTGTCCAAAGGTGTGGATTATAGTAAAAAGTGGTTAGCAAAAATGCCAATACACCATTGGATTTGGGTAGAAAGATGGAGTTTTAAGGTATTGTTAAAATGGTTAAGACCCAAATTGACTAGGATAGAAATTTGAGTTTGATTGAAACATAAAACGTATGTTGAAATAGTTTGGAAGAAAACTCGTATGGAATGTGTGAAGAAGTTGGAAAATTGTAAGTGGAATTGAGCTTTAATTACGTTTACTGACATATTTCTCGTTTCAATACTGCCTTCCTTGCAGAGAGGCATGACTGTATGCAAAAGGGAGTTTAATGAAGAAAAACTGAAATTGACAAATCCTTATATTATATATACTTAGCAAATGGAATTCAAACTTTATTAAATCAAAGAAGGTAATAAGAACGGGAGTTGAACTAGCAGCTTTGGCAAAACATTTTAGGAGCACACAGGAAGTTCAGAGGGAATATTTCAAAGCCAGAACATTTCAGTCAAGCCTTCTACTCCTTTTTTTAGTCTCTTTGATTAAATCAGAAGGTGAAAATTACTATCACTTGAAACAGCACGAACTTGCTATATTCTGCAACTTTTAAAATTATTATGTGGTTGTGATTATTTTATGTAATCAAGTTATTTGAGAAAAAAATATTTGTTCTTATATTTTTCCGTTAAAAGCACGGAAGTTTGTTTCTTATATTTTTCCGTTAAAAGCACGGAAGTTTGTTTCTTATATTTTTCCGTTAAAAGCATGGAAGTCTATTAATGAAGAAATAATGAGTTTGCTTTTTTAAATCTGTTATGATAATAATATTTCATTTAAAGAAATTTGAAAATTTTAGCAATAAACCAGGAAATAATTAACATGATTGCGGAAAATATCATCTCAATAATTTTGATGTTTATTTGAAATAATGTACACAGAACGAAATCACAAAAAAGGATTAAATAAAGAAAAAATAAGTTAGGCTAACTTTTCAAAAGCGGTAATGATGTTACTTAAATTTGTAAAAATTAGGTAAACATTTATTTTGATGCAATTCTATAGTCATTCATTTTTTATGACATTATGTTTAGTAAAAATTACTCTTGCATTTAGTTGCTTTCTACATTTCTAGCCTGATAATCTTCAACTTCTATTGCATGTTGTTTGCGATTGACGCAAAGCTTGGAAGAAATTTAAATTTCATTCTTCACCTTTTTCTGGACTTGAAACATTAGATAACACAACAAATGTCTCTGGCGTCTTACGTTTCTAGCAGCAATACTCCAAAAATGTCTTTCGATTGAAACCAAACATTATTTAAGTTTAGTGTCTGAGTACCTTTCGTAGCCATTGTAATAACAGTTTGCGTAGCTTTACATTTAGTGCCAAATTTTCTTGTTGCAATACTTATTCCTTCTTTACATGGTGGCAGAACTGTACCTACAAGCGCAACGTTACCTCCAGTTGGTTTTGATTGGAGTTTCATTATCATCAAAAGCTTGAGCATGTAGTAAATTTATATCTTCATGTACTGTTAGTAAAAGTTTAGAATTTGAGCTTTCAAGAAGGTCTGTATCTAAACTTGTTCCATGAATTGGTATTGAATGTGGTTTTAATAACATCCTTTTTTTCCCTTTAGTAACGATAACATCATCTTGACAAAAATGTTTTGAACAAATAACGGACACTTTGTTCGGTCTCCACTCTTTACCACGATTTGTAGCCAAAATCCACATTTTAATTAGATTATCATTACCTTTACATTGGAAAAAAACTTAGCCAAATACTCCAGTCGCGCAAAAGGGCACTTTTTGTTAAGGTCTACAGTACCTTTCGGGAATAAATGTAAACTGTAGGAATCGTCTTGGGCTAGATTGTCACTACAACTTGAACATCCAAGAACCACGCATCGTTTATTATATGGCATTGTAAATAGATTCTGAAGAGATGCTTATTACTCGCTAGTCAACAGGTAAATTAGTTTTGAAAATACTCTAACCGACTAAACTTTATATTAAGCTCAAGATTAACGTTACAAATAGAGTTTTAGAAATCATATAGTGAAAATCATTTTTAAAATAACAATCATGCCGAAATTATACATACTCTCAGAAGTATTATAAGAAACCTCCCTACTTATAATAATATATATGTATAATACTTCTGATACTCTTTATTCCTTCTAAGAGATCAGATAAACATTTTTTAACACCTTATCCTCGAGATGTCGCTTTAAACAGAACAAACTTCCTATACCGCCACTTTTAAAATTATGTAGTTGTGATTGTTTCTTGCCATATAAATAAAGAAATATTGTAAACCTGTCTGTAACTGTTGTTCTTTCAATTATCTTATTATTTTGTTTTAAAACTACTAGTACAGTCAATCTAGCTCAAAAAAGGGCCTTACCCGAAACAAATTGCGATAGTTTTGAAATTGGGGACTTTTATAGAACTTGAAGCGCTCTTTCACATGGTGCAATCTCCCCCAATCAGCAACTTGAGGAAAATCCGCCATCTTGAAAAATTGCCGCCAAAATTACTAAAGTGCTACGTAACTTTGGCTGTAATTATCGGATTGAATCATAAAAAATCTTATAGTGTAGCTTAAGACATTCCACTCGATTTACTTTATATTAATTTTTAGCGTTAAACCAACCGGAAGCTGGCAAACATTTATTAAAACCGGCTAAATTGATAAATTTCGTGAAATGCAAAGTTTCTACCGAAAGTAATTAAAGATTTCTTTCAAATTTCGCTGTTCAAATAGTAGGAAGCGCTCTTCTAAGACTTTTTGTCTATCCTACGATTAAAGAGGGCTAAAAGTGTCCGCCATCTTGAAAAATGGCCGCCCAATTACGCTAAAATGATCATAACTCGTGATCCAATCATCCAATTCACACGTTTCATACCTCAAATTGTTTGTTATAATATTTCCTAAAGTTTAACTTCTAAGAGTTTTGGTCATTTTTTGCACCGTTGTTTAATTTTAATTGATATTTTAAATAATATAACTAATTTTTATAATAACAAATTGTTTTAAATAAATAATTTACTTGAAATGAATTTTCAGTTCTCATTCATGAGCTTTAAAATTCGTAATTACACTCTTCTTTCTTTCCCTCCTAACATTAACTTTAACTGGAACTGGAACTAATAGCCATTGACGTCCCAGTACAGAGTACACCTGCACTCATAATCGAATGTTATCATCCTTTTCAGTGGCGGCGCCAGGGGTAGGTGACACAGGCTACAGCCTACTTTTCGTTTCAATTTGGGGGCCCATAAACGCCGTTAGGGGCCCAGCGACGCCCTGAATTTTAATGTAGTATATTTTGGCCCCACTTTCGTTGAGAAGGGAAATTATTAAAGCCCATTGTTTCTACTGACAAAAAGGATGTGAAAAATTTCACGTAAAAATAAACATGTCTAAGGGATCGTAAATAAACTACGTCACATCCTTATTGAGGGAGGGGGTTTCGAAATTTACGACGGTCCGTGACAAATGGGGGGTGGTGTCAGATTTAACATTAATTTTGATACGAAGTTAGGACTGTTGTGTAGTTGAATGTAATTAAATGCGAGTGAGATTAACACTTAACCAACTCCATACATTGCATTTAGCTATTTTTATGCAAAAGGTTTTTAACAATAAGTATCCCGAGTACATAAAGACTATGTTTCAAAATCCAAATTCTTCTATTCCGTAAAAAGCAGGGGAATAAAATTATGGAACTCTATCCCACACGACATAAAAAGAATTAATTCAATATCTGTTTTTAAAACAAAGATCCCGGAATATGTCAAAGATATTGTTTAATTTTAACTAACATATTTAACTTAAACCGGACTCCTAAGTAAACCAGTTGTAAACTGATAGGAATATCCATGAAATAAAGCTATTGTTATTATTACTATTATTGTTATTAAAACCCGCGGCTGTCGAAAAAAAAATCGCAATAAATATGACGCTAGAAAATATTGATGATCTATAGAGTATTGGCATCTGCATGCCTTGGCTATGTTACACTCTATGAGAAATTAACATGGAGTGCCACTACTCTATTGGTCGAGAGAAATAACGTAACCACTTGACTACCTGGTCAGCGCTTTTTAGGATAAAAGGGAAAGCAAATATCTACCCATGTAGGATATCAGCTTTTCGATTATTTCACGCGAATCTGATTGAAAAGCGCCCAAAAAAGCGCGTTTGAAAACGGGTTCTGATTTCGCTATAGTGTTATGCTTCAGTTTTTGAAGCAAAACCTTGAAAAGCTCGATGGAAAACGGGCCTTAAGGACTGCTAAATATAGAGTACGCGTAGTTTCAGCTTAAACTCTCTAATGCAACTGTTTATTCGCTAGGATGAGTCGGATCCCCTTTCGGATTGAAATGGTTTCGTTTCTTTCGCACATTTTTGAAATCTGAATATCATGATCGATTAGACTAAGGTATTTGTCTATCAATGTCGAAACCTATAAAGTGTGCCCCTTTAACTAAGCTTTATGGAAAATGTTTTGAAGCTTACAAAAAAAGCACAGACCGGCTTTGAGTTACGATAATAAATACTCACAAACAATTTAAACAATGAATTCTAAAATTTTCTTAACAATAATTAAAAGGGGCCCATATTTGTGAAAAACCTTTAGCCTACACCAAAGAATATCCTGGCGCCGCCACTGATTTTCTTCACAAAATAAATCAATCTTATCAAGTAATTAAAAAAAAGTATAATTGTGAATTGGATGATTAGATCCCGAGTTATGATCATTTTAGCGTAATTGGGCGGCCATTTTTCAAGATGGCGGACACTTTTAGCCCTCTTTAATCGTAGGATCGACAAAAAGTCTTAGAAGAGCGCTTCCTACTATTTGAACAGCGAAATTTTAAAGAAATCTTTAAATTCTTTCGGTAGAAACTTTGCATTTCACGAAATTTATCAATTTAGCCGGTTTTAATGCATGTTTGTCAGCTTCCGGTTGGTTTAACGCTAAAAATGAATATAAGTTAAATCGTGTGGAATGTCTTAAGCTACACTATAAGATTTTTTGGGATTCAATCCGATAATTACAGCCAAAGTTACGTAGAACTTTAGTAATTTTGGCGGCCATTTTTCAAGATGGCGGATTTTCCTCAAGATGCTGATTGGGGGAGATTGCACCATGTGAAAGAGCGCTTCAAGTTCTACAAGAGTCCCCAATTTCAAAACTATCGCAATTTGTTCCGGGTCAAACCCCAGATTGACTGTACTATATGGATCAAACTCAGACGGAGGTGTTTTTAAATCTTCGGACTTTGGCCAAGATGTAACTTCCCAAAATATTAACTTTCCGCCTTCAAGCACCCTTTCAGGAACGGATATAAAAGTGAGACACGTACTCCTCGGTGATGAAGCTTTTCAGCTTATGCCGAACTTTATGAGGCCATTCCCGTTTAAGGATTTAAACAGTGAAAAGAGAGTGTTCAACTACAGTCTCAGTAGAGCCAGACGATGTGTATAAAATGCTTTCGGTATACTCGCAGCAAGGTGGAGAGTATACACTAGACACATCGCAATCCGTCTAGAAGCCTACAAATGTTAATTTTGTAGTGAAGGCTACAACTGTCCTTCATATTTTCCTAATTACGGAGGAAGCCAAAACTACTGACGATAAAACCTATTGTTTAAAAGGGTTCGCCGAAAAAGGATGGAAAGAGATGCTTGAAAAAAAACCCAGCGAATGGTTTATCTGATATGGCACCAACATCAGCGCGTAATTTCTGCAAAGAAGCAAACGATAATAGAGATAGTTTGCCAAATACCTTTGTAGTGAAGACGGTGAAATTGAATGGCACTGGGAATTACCAGGAGTGATTAATCCAAGATCAGAAAAATGAACTAAATGCTGTAGAAAGCGTGACCCTGAACAGTAGCAATTCGTAGTTAAAATTTTTCATTCCGACTTGATATTCCAAATTCAAATAATTATATTATTATTAGTATTGTTATTTATTGTATTTATTTATTTTTTGGATTTATAAAATATGTGGAAGTAGAATTACCAAAAAATAAAGGTGAATACAACTTTTAATGATACACAAATTACATTATTGTATTATCTTGAATACAATTAGTTAAAGTTTGAATTATTTTACATTCAATTTCTGGCTTTGAATGATTTGGCACTTGCCGTAACAGGCTGGCAACATATTCCCCAAATATACTGCAATGATCAGCAGGCGTCTCTTTATTTAACATTGCTATATCACTAGTAAAAACAAGAATTTTGGTTATTTGAAAGCGCTTTAAATTTAATTCTTAAAAACTATTAATCAATTAAGATATTAATTTATACTTATTTAATCCGTTCAATGCTTTCAAGATGGGGGCATTTATGTCATCAGACTCCCTTCCATCTTGTCTTTTCCTCTTTCTTGAATCAATTTTCCCTTCAAAATGTTTCATTCTGCTCCTCAAGGTAGTTTCGCTCTCATCCAACGTTACCCTCATTGAAGCAGAACTTTGAATGACAACAAACAAGTTCAGCCTTGCTTAAGACGCCTTCAAACTTATGCATATTTTAACCTATCAGATTTGTCCGAAGACTGTCCAACTTTCGACGTATTGTCCTTGACTTCTCCATTTATAGTTCTGTTCATATCCTCCGATTCATGGTCAAAAATTTCAAATTCTGCACCATCGGGAGCAATAAATGAGTCCTGTGGTGTTAAAATTGCGTTAACAACATTTCTATAGTTGGCACCACGAATGAATAAACTTCTTCTTGGAATCTTTAATGGGTCCATTTCTAGGTCTCTTCAAAAAGATATATGTATGGAGTAAATGACAGGTTGAAGATTTCAAGTAGCACTTTATAAATTCCTGCTGGCATGCTTTGGTTTTGAAATATAATTAAGATTAAATGTTACGCAAGCATCTTCATTCGTAGCGTCAACGGTATCAAACCTTTCCTCATTAAATGAACTTGAGTAATTTGAAGATGTTTTGGGTGTAAACATATCCCAGGATTTTTCCAACTCTAGTCATGTGGCATAAACATACTCCCTTCTTGCTATGACATCACGAATAAACAATATTTGCTGAAAAAAGCTCCATTTCACAGAAGAAAACGCCTTTTCTTCATCATAACCATCTCCACTTTTTGTAATGGTGACACTATGAAAAATATTCCTGAAATTGTCGACTAAAGTTTTCCACAATCGCTTGCATTCTTCCTCTGTAATATTTCAAAGATATTTATATACCTTGTATTCATAACTTCAAAAGCCAACCAGATGTTATATGAAAATAATTCAAATACGTATGTTATTTAAACCATTGCTGAGAAGTTTTATGTTTACATTCGAAAGCCGAGGCTTAAAACTATGAATTTTTCGGCACTTCGGGAGTGCATTTTAATGAAAAGTAATTACGTTGAGTCATGTAAATATAAACTTGTATTTTACATATTTTGCAATCAAATTAAGGCCACCTCGTTCCACGCTGCGTCAACTTTATTCTTTTCTTTGTGTGCATCTAGGCCTCGGTTCCAAATACATTCGTTTTGGCGAACCGCTTCGATAAGTTTCTCTTTCCGTCCAGTTATTAATTTTCGTTTTTCAAGTCTCGCATCCTTCAAGGCTTAATTAGCCATAATATAAGTTTACAATAAACTATTGACACTTTCCTAGTTCAAAATTTAATTTTCCTAAAAAAGCCGACGGTCCCGAAAAAAAATCCGTACCACAGTGACAGGCTGCAGAGCTCTTTTTTTTTCGATCTCTTTCCAACCCCTACTGCTGATTGGTTGCAGGAAGATCACGGTGCTGTGACGTCAAGCTGATAAAGTTTTTTTTTGGAGGTTTCAATGCGAATCGGACTCTTACGTCCTCGGCAAGGATGCGATTATTCAGGTTTCAGTATGTGAATAATCAGGGAAGGAAATGAGGTTTACTTGGGAGGGGACGGAAGGGGTGTGGGGGTCAAGTCACCTCCGGCGGACACGGGACAGTCGGCACCTATAGGGTAGGATCGCCGACATGTGTCGTATTCCCTCAAACTTTGCCGCCCAGTAGCTTGGCTTACAGGAGTGCGCCACACTCCCGGCCTAAGCTGATAAAGTTAGCTCAAGCGAAAATATCTATCTCGATCTGATACGAGCTTATTCTCAATATCCGCTAAATCTTCGTAAAAAAAAACGCTACGCGCGATGTTTAAAAGTGTTCATGAAATTAGCAAATATGTTAGAGTTAACAGATTTTTAGATTACGTTTACGCTAAAGCTGATTTTTTTCCGCTACACGCTACCATGAAAATGCAGCTTAGAGGTTGATCAAAATGTCTTTGCGTGCATGGTCGAGAGTGAACTCGAAGGTCGTGTTGCTTTAGCTTCATTTTGATTTGGAAGGCCCCGCCGCGTTTGAAACGAGACGTTTTGGCACCACCATTCTTTTTGAACGGTTTTAAAAACCCGCTTTACCTCTTAAAATACGTATTCTTGCGTGCAATTTGGCTCGAACGCATGGTCGAGGGTGTACTCGACCCTTACAAAAATCTTCTTAAGAGTTCTAAAGGAATTTCTTTGGAACCCTACGGAGCCCTTGGGATCATTTTCTAAAGAAACTATTTCCAAAGACTTCCTTGGAATTTCCTAAAGAATGCTTGAGATAAATTTCCAAAGAATGTCTTGGGATTATTTTCCAAAGAAATTCTTTAGGAATTCTAGAGATAAATTTCCAAAGAATGTCTTGGGATTATTTTCTGAAGAAATTCTTTAGGAATTCTAGAGATAAATTTCCAAAGAATGTCTTGGGATTATTTTCTGAAGAAATTCTTTAGGAATTATAGAGATAAATTTCCAAAGAATGTCTTGGGATTATTTTCTGAAGAAATTCTTTAGGAATTATAGAGATAAATTTCCAAAGAATGTCTTGGGATTATTTTCTAAAGAAAATCTTAAGGAATTCTAGAGATAAATTTCCTAAGAATGTATAAGGTTTATTTTCTAAAGAAATTCTTAAGGAATTCTAGAGATAAATTTCTTAAGAATGTCTTGGGATTATTTTCTAAAGAAATTCTTAAGGAATTCTAGAGATAAATTTCCTAAGAAGGTCTAGGGATTATTTTCTAAAGAAATTCGATAAGAATTCTAGAGATAAATTTCCAAAGAATGTCTTGGGATTATTTTCTGAAGAAATTCTTTAGGAATTATAGAGATAAATTTCCAAAGAATGTCTTGGGATTATTTTCTAAAGAAAATCTTAAGGAATTCTAGAGATAAATTTCTTAAGAATGTCTTGGGATTATTTTCTAAAGAAATTCTTAAGGAATTCTAGAGATAAATTTCCTAAGAAGGTCTAGGGATTATTTTCTAAAGAAATTCGATAAGAATTCTAGAGATAAATTTCCAAAGAAGGTCTAGGTTTTATTTTCCAACGAAATTAGTTAAGAATTTTAGAGATGAATTTCAAAGGGCCAGATATATTGCAATTATGCTTTACATATAATTATCTCAAAATATTTTTACCCAAATAGTTTAGCTAAAGTTTTCCTAGATAGACATTAACTTGATGGTTAAAAATCATGATTCATGAAGGCTTGTCCCGTAGCTAAGGCTTAGCAAGCGCTGAAATGGAATGTTATATTTACCTATTTTTTATTTTTTATTTTTTTTTGTCTTTAATAATCCGTGAGGTGTTTATGTAAAGGATAAAATAGATTAAAAGTAAAATAAGAGTAATTAAAATCGTTATGTTTAGATTTACAGGGAATCTAAGCTGTCAGTCGGAATTGTTGCTTAATTCTCTTATGGCATGTTTTATCTTTATTTCGAGCGTAATTTGAGTCCAAAATAAATATTTTTTTAAAAATATTGTAGAGAAAATTTGGTTAAACGCCTTTCTGATACTCGAAAAACTCTCAATGAATATAAATTATTAAATTTAACAACAACGTTTGTATCTACTGCTTGGCCATTAAAGCCTCCAAAACCCACTTAGTACCCCATACAATTGCACCTGGTTAAAACTTTCTGCCGTTTACAGATGTTTTAAAGTCTGACTTTAAAAGCAATTTCTCACTGCATGCGAGAACTTCCCTCGCTATAAGGGGTGTAGTTCAGCATATAAGAACTGCACTCCTAGTATTGGGATCTGCATGTGAGAACTCTCCTCGTCTCTAGAGGCTAAATTAATTTACCCCATAACCTCCTCTATATGATCCCCAAGAAAATTCCATAGATATTTCCCAAGCAAATTGCAAAGATATTTCCCAAGATATTTCCAAAGACATTTCCCAAGTAAATTCCAAAGACATTTCCCAAGTAAATTCCAAAGACATTTCCCAAGTAAATTCCAAAGACATTTCCCAAGTAAATTCTAAAGACATTTCCCAAGTAAATTCCAAAGACATTTCCCAAGTAAATTCCAAAGACATTTCCCAAGTAAATTCCAAAGACATTTCCCAAGTAAATTCCAAAGACATTTCCCAAGTAAATTCCAAAGACATTTCCCAAGAAAATTCCAAAGACATTTCCCAAGAAAATTCCAAAGATATTTCCCAAGAAAATTCCAAAGATATTTCCCAAGAAAATTCCAAAGATATTTCCCAAGAAAATTCCAAAGATATTTCCCAAGAAAATTCCAAAGATATTTCCAAAGTAATTTCCAAAAAAAAGAGGCCAATATTCCCCAATTTCCTAAAGAACGCCTTAAGAATTTCCAAAGAAATTTCCCAAGGAATTTTCTTAAGAGTTCTTAAGAAGATTTTTGTAAGGGGAAGGCCCTGTTGCTTCGGTTTGATTTTGATTTAGAAGGCCCCGCCGCGTTTGAAACCAGACGTTTTGACACCATCGTTTTTGAACTCTTTATTTGGATGGATTGGGGTTTTAATGATGGTCGAACACGACACAGAACGCGTAATTCGCCCTGCAATTACGCGAAACATTATCGTTACTCGATGACTAAAGGCGGGCGGTTTAAGAGAAATTAGATTAGGGCCGTTTCTTGGGCAAGTTTCAAAACGTGGTGCACGCTCCTGGGAATAAACCACTACACCATAGATACGTAGTAGTAGTGAGTTTTCCAAGAGATGTAGCTTCTTTTTATGCCCAATCACGATGGTCAAAACATGTATCTACCAGGGCACGATCCTGGAACCATCCGCGTGTGAAGCGCACGTGATCACCACTACACCATAGACACGTAGTAATACTGAGTTTTCCAAGAGATCTAGCTTATTTTTATGCCCAATCACGATGGTCAAAACATGCATCTACCAGGGCTCGAACCTGGGACCTTCCGCGTGTGAAGCGGACGTGATAACCACTACACCATAGATACGTGATAACACTCCGTTTTCCAAGAGATCTAACTTATTTTAATGTCCAATCACGATGGTGACAACATGTATCTACCAGGGCTCGAACCTGGGACTTTCCGCGTGTTAAGCGGACGTGATAACCACTACACCATTGATACGTAGTAGTAGTGACACGTTTGAACGTGTTTACGTATAAATAGAAACAGATGGGGATAAATTCTTTTGTTATGAACCAAGTTCTACCTCCTCCTCCCCCTTAATGTCATATAATATATACCTGTTGGGTGTCCAAAAGGGAATTTTGTAAACTATAGAGAGTCATTTCACTTCCGAACTCTGGAGAGAAAGGTTGTTGACAAGTTTTGTAACAAATCATGTGTTACGGTATATGTAATTCTTTTTTGGTAAAAATATCACTTAAAATGTGTGCTAGATAGAAAATATACGAAACAGTCCAGCTATATTCGAGTATACTTTTGTTTGGATCAGCATTTTATGATATTTTATAGTAATATTTGTTCATTTTAACTAAGTACCATCTACCAAGTTGTGTAAAAACTGCCGTATTTCTTCTTTTTTGATACTAAAATGTACTATTGTTCTAAACTTGTATTTCGTTTACTAACTATAACACCCTTCCGAAGTACCGCGTCGTAGCTTAATTTTCAATAAAGTTCTTTAGTATAACATAAGCCTACATGGAGAGACCTTAAAATCATACACAGAACAGCATTACAGGATGGTGTAGAAAGGGCCTACTGAACCTATATAAATCATGCCCTAAATGAACGTAATATCCTAAAGATACACCTAATAATAACAATACACAAAAGGAGTACACCTAGAACATCATCGTAGCTTAATTTGTACCCTTTTGCAATGTAAACCTTATATCACTTAAAACTGGTTCTTTAATATAACATAAGCATACATGGAGAGACCTCAAAATCATACAGATAATAGCATTACAGGCTGGTGTAGAAAGGGTTTACTTGAACTTATAGAATTACCAATAAATCATATCCTAAATGTACACAATATCCTAAAGATACACCTAATAATAACAATACAAAACACGAGTACACCTAGAACATCATCATAGTTTAGTTTGTACCTTTTGTAATGTAAACCTTATCTCACTTAAATCTAGTTCTTTAGTATAACATAATCATACATGGAGATAAATTAAAATCATAAAAAGAACAACATTACTGGAAGGGTAGATGCAGAAAGGGTCTACTGAACCTATAGAATTACCAAGAAATCATCCACTAAATGTATACAATAGCCTAAAGATGCACCAAAATAACAACTCTATGGACGATGAATGCCTTCACCAAGGCACATGACGT
The DNA here is from genome assembly GCA_019434445.1 of Phalangium opilio. Classification (NCBI taxonomy): domain Eukaryota; kingdom Metazoa; phylum Arthropoda; class Arachnida; order Opiliones; family Phalangiidae; genus Phalangium; species Phalangium opilio. The sequence continues at coordinate 300,643 of JAEQBA010001508.1, read as the reverse complement.
CATACCAATACACTAAAAATAAATTCAAATTTCCCGCCAACAACATCACGTGACACGTGACGTTGTCAATTCCTCCCAACCCCCCACCCCCTCAGGCATGATACACACTTGGCAAATAGTAATAGTTAACCAGCTCTCCCGCCACAACTAGGGGGCATGACAATGGTTATGCGCCCTCCCCCACCCCTCAAGCACGGCACAACCTAGAGGAAAGACATAGATAGAAAAGGGGGGCAACAAATGGGGTGGGGGTAAACCGTATATATATGCCGCCTTTATACGGATATCTTATCCGTATACTGGCAGCTATACTCTCTAACTATTTTAGTTCAAAACTCATCCAGCGACTTGAAAACATTTCTCGAGACGAAAATGCCATGCCTAAAGTTCGTGGATTGCCAAAATCAAAAAGATTTCGTGAAGACCATTCGAATGAATATAGGTTCGACCCAGAAGTTAGTGACACCGACTTGAAAACGTGTGAAAAAATACGAATGGAACTAGAACGTCTATCCATGGAAAATAATCCAGACACAACCTTGGTGCGTATGAAGATGAAGCAAACTTACCCTCTTCAAAGAAAAGATATAAATTCCAACACACAAGTCACTGTTTTAAAACAAAAGTGGCCATTCCTCTTTGAGGTTGATGGTGCAAAAATTCATTTGCAAGAACTGGTTCAAAAAGATATTTTCGAATTATTTGATGAATTTTTTGCTATCAGAAGTCAAATAATTTGCCATTATTTTTCGAGGAGCAAAAAGCCTTTTTGCGTAGACGCTTTGGCCAAACTTAAAGATAATCCGAATGAAAACGAACAACTGATCATCGGAACCGTTGTCTTACTGATTATGAACCATTTCAACGAAACCTCATCGAACCTTTTTCCAATATTTGAGGTACGATATGGGGTGTTTTAGATAGGTTTATAAGAAATTATGGAGTGTTTCAGAAATCTTTGTAAGAAATTATGGGGTGTTTCAGAAACTTTATAAGAAATTATGGTGTGTTTCAGAAAGGTTTGTAAGAAATTATATGGGTCTCTTTTGGACGATTTAAGGCCGAAAATGTTGTATGCTATTTTTTATTCCTTTTCAACGTTTTCAAGTCATGATTGGACTGCTTAACAAATGACCCCTTAAATTTATTTAAAAACTGAGCCAATGCTGATTAAATTGAAGGGATCATACGTAAAAAACTCAAATCATAATTTGAAAACGGTGGCCCGTAGTGAAAAATGTCGAACAACATTTTCGACTCAAAATCGCCCCACATAATTTCTTTCAGAACTTTCACAAACATCATTATTTTTCTTTCACAAGAATTTTAAACCAATGATTTTTATTCATAACTGGGAAAAGTCCATTTCATGGTCGTGTCTGAGAAGAAATAACGGGTTCATGTTTATTTTTTGTTAATCAGCTTGGGACCTCCCAGGAAGACATCATGTCTGAGATACCAAAACATCCCTGTTTAGCCGTTCTGGGTTGGTCATCAAAATTTCTATTCTGATATGAAAAAGACACCTAAAATATTTCGAATATGGAATATTTTCAGAAGGGAAAATGTTAAAAGTATGAATTCAGTACTTCTGTATGATTTTTGAATTATTCCTAATTGTTTCATAAAAGTTGTGTACTAGCTAAAATCTTACCCTGCTGAAAATATATGAAAAATTTTGATGGTGTCTGTTCCCAATTTTAAAAATTTTTATTGTTAAATGTCGTTCACTTCCTTATTCTTAGGCGATTCTCTGATTAATGCCCCCCATTTCCTTCTTGCTGGGGATGGAGTCATACTTAATGACCATCTTCCGGGCAAAAATATTGCATCTGCATTAGCTCTTGTTTTCGGAACCTACTACATCCTAAATTGCAAATACCCTAAACCTGAATGCGCTTCAACTCTTGAATTTTTTAAACGGTAATTTTTTTTCAGTTGATTTATAGGTTGTCTCAGTTTTGAAAATGATAAATGCCCTTTAAAGGGTATACATTATAAAGGGACTTCTTACTTTCTATAATGTAAAACATATATTTATTTTTGCCAACGGTTGAAAATTTTCTTTCTTCATAAAACATGTTTCACAACAAAACCCATTTTAACTTGCAGCAGATACGCGGCGCAAATAAATTCAACAAATGTCAAGGAAAAAGTTTGTCCCAAAGTCAATGGCCTTTTAGTTAAACTTGGAGAAATTGATTGAACGAATTCATTCCGTAAACCTCCTACAAGTCACGTAAAATGAACTATTTCTCACACAATCGGCTTTTTGTATTTTAAATGAAAGTGACAATTTAACCACTTTCTCAAATATCTGACTGATAAATTTTTCTATGTTCCTAAAACAATTAAATGGTTTTCGTACTCTTATTTGTAGTTTTCAATATTTATTACCTAAACAAAAATCTCAAATTATTTGATAAATAGTTATTTTAAGTGTAGCCTATGAAAAGTATTTCAGTAATGCGTTTACATCCTAAAATACTAAGGTATAAGCTAGAAAAATTAGATTTGGTTACCTGAAAGCTGGGCTATTTCTAAATTACTATTTTAACTCATTCAAGTGGTACAAATTACTAGGCTAATAATGTTGTTTTAAAGGTTCTTCACCATTTTAGGGAGCTAGGTACATGACGGGATGCATATTAATCGCAAGCTGTAATTTGGTTTTGACAAAACACGTTAAAAGTATTATCTGAGAATTTTTGACCATATACTTTTTAGGCATTATAAAATTACAATTTCCATGCTGATAGTACGAGAATTATTTGTGGATTTGACAGGGGAACCGTAAAAATAACCAAATAGGGCTGTCAAATGAAAGGTTTTCTTCAGTAAATATTACACGACAAACTTATGTATTTCTAACCGGAGCGGTATTGTAGTTTCAACTACCATTACAATTACTAAAAACGGTAATTTTCGTGTTGATTTTACAAGTGCCACACGTAGATTATACAGTCTAAACCATATTAATTAGCTGGTTACTTTAAAATTTACAAACACTTCCATAGTAAAATTCACGAGCCTAAATTGTAATGCCTACAATTTAGCACGTTAAGTTAAGCTGCAGTGTCCCTGTAAATATTACAGGAGTTTTATTATAAATACTACAAAACATTTCTTGTTATTAAGCTGGAAACTCTTGTAAATTTGACAATAGAGCACTAAAATCAACATTTATTCTTTCTGTAATTATAACAAAAATCTTTCCTGTTCATTTGACATTTACCAATTCTTATTGAAAATTACGAAATAACTGGTAAACATTACGGGAGTCTCACGGCTACACCGGTTTCCAGGAACTTCTTGTAAATTTATCTAATATATTTTCTCTCATTGTAATTGATTTTTATAAAAAAAACCTGGGTGTTTCAAATTCTATCAATTTTGATAGTTCATTACACCAATCATTAAAGTTCGTTTCTAAGTCTTTAGGTAAATCCTCATCCCAGTCTATTTTTCTAACCCACAGTTCTTGAAATATGAATTTTGCCCGGATTGTGAACGGGGCCAATAAACCCATAGGGTCAAATATACGTGCGAAAGCTCTCAGTACTCCTCTTTTAGTATTTTCTTTATTTATCATAAATTCCAAAAGTGACGTAACTTCATAAGACAAATTGTCTGTCATTTCATCCCATAACATCCCCAAAACCTTGGTATTTGTAGGATTAGGTAGACCTTTCTGTTCCTGACTTTTATCATGTGACCCCCACTTAGTTCTTATTTCTTTTGAATTACTTCTTATTTTTCTCAAATTCATTCCCGCTTCTGACAATATCTTGGTTGCATCATTGATCAATTGGTTTGCCTCATCGGGGTTATCCTTTGTCGTAAGTTCGTAACCAAATCATCAACATATCTATCTTTTTCTAAACTTTCACTTGCCGCGGGGTATTTTTCTTTTGTTTTCTCTAAGTGGTGTAAAATGGTCGCATTCAATAGGAAGGGCGAAGTGGTTACCCCAAAGGGGACTTTAGTCATTCGATACTCTACTAAATTTTGTTTTTGTGGGTGATCTAACCCCTCAATCCAAAGAAAACGCAAGGCGTTCCTGTCTTTCTCCGCGATCCCTATAGTGTGAAAGGCTTTGGCTATGTCCCCCGTTACTCCTACTTTTTTCTCCCTAAAGCGCACCAATATGCGAAAAAGGTCCGGCAGTAAATTTGGTTATGCCTCCAAACAATCATTTAGCGAGGGCATGCCTTTTGCGTGAGAAGACGCGTCCTGAACAATTCTTAACTTTGTTGTATCTCTTTCCTCCCTAAACACTCCCTGATGTGGTAAATAGTATAATGGTCCCTTTGGTGGGGGGTACTCAAACTTACTTGGGACTCTCTCAATTATTCCTGATTCTAGTTGCTCGTGAATAACCTCATCATACGCTTTCAACTTATTTGGATTCGTTTCTAATTTTTTGATCAAATTCCAAGTTCGAATTTTTGCTACCTCATAATTATCACCTAGAAATTGTACTTCCTTTTGCCAGGGTAAAGCTACTTCATATTGTCCATTTTTTCATTAAACTCTTTCAATACTTCATTTTCTTCAATTCCTTTTGCCGAATGAGCATTATCCAAAATGCCAATCGACTCATTATCCCAAAAGGCTTTCATTTGTTTCGACAACAAGTCTTCTTCACTAACCGAATCCACCGATACTTTCATAACAGCTATAGCATGAGCTCCCACTCTATTTTTTGTGTCTTCCCCCCCATGCAAGGTCCATCCCAGTTTCGTATCTATCGCAACCAACGATTCATTAATTCTCTCCACTTTCCCCTCCGCTATTTTCCAAAAATAATCACCTCCAATTAAAACATCTATTTTATCATCCTTTTCTCTTCTTTTCTTTTCTCGAGTGTCAGACAATTGATAACCTCTTTCTTTCTTTTAATTCTTCCACTATATGACCTGATGTCACCGCCAAAATTGTACCTGATATGGACGGGGTTTCAAGCGCAGTTATCTCAACAAATTCTTCAGTTTCACTATTTTTCATGATAAGCTGAAATCTACGTCTGTTGGAAACTATGGGTGTTTCTCGTTCGAAAGGAAATACATTCAGGGTCTCGTCGCCTATTTCTTCTAACTTTAACTGATTTACGATTTCTTTTCCAACAAAGCATCTGTGGCTTCCCCCATCGAGTAAACACCGCACATAAGCTTCCTCCCCATTTGGGCCTATCATAACCGCTCTCAAGGTTTGCATGTAAATTTCACCACCCTCTGTTTTTCATCATGTGCTAATGCACTGTACGTTCCAACATTTTCATTATTACTTTGACTTGTGGATGGGTTTGATTCACCTGCACTATTTTGTTTTTGATTATCCTGACTTGCATCGCTGCTTTCAGGAATTTGTCTGTCCTGTCTTCCATTAGGCCTATTAAACCCCTGCCTGTTTTGATTGTAATGATATCTATCCATATCCATGCAAAGAATTTTGTTGTGTGATCTTCCACAATTTTGACATTGTCTAAACTTTGTTTTGCAATGACTCGCTGTATGACCACTTGTCAAACACAAAAAACACAGCCTTCGGCGTATTGCTATTTCTCTTTTTTCTTTTACGGGAACTTTCATACAGGTATGATAGGGATGCGATTCATTGCAAAACACACAATTGTAAGGATATCTGGTATTTGTACTGGGAATACTTAGAGCCGTGGCTGACGCCAGTGATTTTAGGTGGTTATTTTGTGAGGGCTTGGGTTTATCCTTTTGGGGTTGACTCTGCTTTATTTGCATTCTCCCTGTTCTATGTATAGCCATAGCCTGTTCTTTTCTTTCTACTGTTTTCCTTAAAAAATTCAACACATTATCTACTATCCAAGATCCCCTTTCTTTATCCTCTTTCCCAAACTCTTCTAACTTTCTTTATCCTCTTTCCCAAACTCTTCTAACAAATCCAATGGAATTAATCCCCCTAAAATATGCGCGTATAATTCCATATTTTGAACTGTGAGTTGTCCTAACGCCTCTAAACTTCTAACTTCTATTTGGCAAGAATCGTGCAAGTGCCTCAATGCTTCGACATTAGTTGAATCATGAACTGGTTTTAATTTTAACAAGTTATTAATTCGTGCACTAGTTATCATTTCTTTTCTACCATATCTTTCTTCTAAAATATCTGCCGCTATTTTAAAATGTTCTATACCGTCAATAGCCTTTTCGGCTTGACCTTCTTAATAAGAACGTAAATATATCGACTTAGCCGCTGCATCCAGTTGTTGTTGGTTGACTGCTACGTTGAACTGAGGCCAGAATAGTCCAGTCCACCGCTTAATCTCCAGATACTGATTTGAGGCAATTTCACAGTTGCTGGAGTTTGATTTCCGGATACTGTTGGTTGGACGCTCGCGCTGTTGTTTTCCGTCGCCGTCTCGTCTTCTTTGTTACTCGCGAGCCATCTTTTTGCACGCTCTCCAGTACGTTAAAAATTCTATGCAGTCTTCCTCGTCTTTCACTTCCGCAGCAAGTTTATCACCGTCCGTAATTAATTTCGCGATTGTTTCGTTCAGTTTTGTAATTTTACCTTCCCTTGCCGTCACTTGAGCTAAGTTGTTCGCAATTACTTCTTCATCCACTTCTTCGTTTCCCAGTTCAGTTTTTATAGCGTCTAAGGCTTTTTTCATAGACCGTCTTACGGCGTCCCGTTTTATTTTATTTCTTTCTAAGTCCGTTGCCATTTTTTTTTGCAAATTTTTGTTATTAATCTAAAGGTTCTTACGTACACTCAATCCCGGGTTTTGGCACCATGTTTCGCTTTCATAGCTTTATTCTCTTAATCCGTTACTTTTAAATTTTTGTGAGAGCTCAAATTTTTATAAATGTTCCGACCGACTGAAAAATCGAAACCTTAAGTCCCCGTTCGTCGCGTAACTTATAAGAATCACTCCAAACAATAACAAAGTCAAGCAGTTTTTTGCTTTAGACGAATTCAACGTTTTATTCAATTCCAATCAACTCAAATTCTTTTATTTTTCAAACTGTTCCTTTACTTTAACTTTTCTTTTGTATTATTTTTTTCGTGGTATCTAAACCTTTTTCATTTCTTTTATTTCCGTGGTATCTAAACCTTTTCCTTATTTCCATTATTATTTCCTAGGTATCTAAACCTTTTCCATTATCATTTCCATTATTATTTCCTAGGTATCTAAACCCTTTTTCATTTATTTTATTTCCGTGGTATCTAAACCTTTTCCTTAATTCCATTATTATTTCCTAGGTATCTAAACCATTTCCATTAATATTTCCTAGGTATTTAAACCCTTTCCATTATTCCATTATCTCCGTGATACCTTTTCCTTTCCTAAGTTCCATTTTTTAATTATTATGCCCGAAGACTAGCTCCTTGCCTAGGTCTGAGCTTCATTTCTTATGTCCGACTAAGGACTTCTAGCTTCTTCGCTAGCCCATTCCAAAGTGATTATTTTTTGTGTCCCATGCTTGATTCAATTTTTCCCACTTCTCGCCAGAAATGATCGACTCTTTGAGATTCGTCAACTTTTATTTTCTCTAATTGAAGCATTTTCCACTCGTCAACTAGATTAGAGGCGAATTTCACATCTGCTTCAAATGGCAAGGCTTGAGCCATTTTTTGGCATCTCTCAAGGCTTACGGGATTATTTATTTCGGTTGGTTTCAAAAATCTTAAATTTCGAAGAATCGCTTTTGAAATTGGCGTGTTTTTTATCAGGTAGTCAGTCATTTTCAAATAAAATTTTTGGATGAGATCAGAAATAGCTTTCTTTCACCATCTTTTACTTTTTCAAGGTGTTGAGTTGCTTTTGGTCCGATTTCAGGTGTTGGTAAAAAAATTGTTTGATCATCTGTTAAGCTAATTTTGTGGAGAGCATTTTTGCTTTTCTCAATTATGGAAGTTTTGATGAATCTGGTCAATATTACAATTATCAGATCCCTTAACTCCTCGTACAAAAGGTGAACTACTGGTTCTTTTTTTTGGAAAATTAGCAATGGGCGTGTAAACAAGCAAGCAGAGATGACAAAGCAAATTTCGGCTTTCATAGTGGGCTTCTTCAGTTGGGAACAGATCTTTTAATACTTCTGGTTTTCGCTTAATTTGTGTTCTGGTTTTAATAGGAATTTCAGAAAATATTCCTGTAAAGCCGGAAATTGTTCATACAGTCTCTCTGCTGCTGGTTGAAGCGTTAACCATCTCGTCTCAACATGTCTGATAAACTTGTGTAAAGGTACAGAGACGCGTTCTTGGCAGGTTCTAAAGTCCTCTTCTCTGGCAGAAGATTGAGAAAACCAATAAAATATAGATATTGCCAAATCTGACACACTTCTTCCATGTTCATCCAACCCTTTGTTTAACGCATTACTAAGAGTGTGGAGGCTGCAATTTCCAATATCCAATACTCCAATTTTTGAACTCCTACTTTCCAACACTTTGCCATTTACAATCCTCCAAACAGTTTTATTCAGTTCGGTCCGTCACTTCCGAGGGCTAGCAAATTTCTGATCTGCAAGTCATTGGAATCTATACATTCCATAATTTTTCCCGCCAAATCTACTCCTTTAGCGTGACCCATGAAAAACGTTTGTAAATGGCGCAGGGAAACCTCGTTTTCTCGGGAAGACCAGTACCTTAAGTCAATCATTAATTCCTTATTGTTTTGGGAATTTGTTGCTTCATCATAATGAAGTGTAAAAAACCTATTAGGCGAATCGTTGACATCCTTAATCATATTTTTATGGAAGTATGGTTCGATAGTGTCAGTAATAAGATAGCTAACTTTGGAAGAACTAAGGCTAAATCCTTCTGGTACTGAGTTAAACATAGTTGAGAATAATTGTGCTATTCCATCACAAGATGAAAATGACCAGTCTTGGGCGACTATTTTTAACACCCAAAGGATCTCGGCTTTTGTAGATTCATCTTTTCGACTAACAATGTTTAACGACATTTTTGGCAGACCTTTATCGCTTGAAAGTTCAATTTTTTGTAGTCCTTTCAATTCGTCTAGTTTTTTAATATGTTTCTTCCCATAGGAATGTTGATAGAGCTGATTGACTCCCTGATTCAGAATTGAGAAGTCTGTTTTACATATTTTGCAATACGCGCAATAATCTGAATCCTTGCTGCGGCTACACCACTCGCCAATTGTTTCATTTCCAATCTTCCTTTCTAGCCAAGATTCACAAAATTTCGAATTATTTTAGGCATCTTGTTATGATTACGCTATAGCAATGAATTAAAGGTAGGGCTCGGAGTTTCTATAATATAAGCCATTTGAATAATGATGACTATCATGTCATTATACATAATACGATATGCATTAATGGATTGTAACTTAAATAGACGATTAAGTTGTTTATGTACAAATATCTATAAACATCCCAAAGAAGTATATATTTATTCGATTTACTGTTATAAACAGTGATAATCGAAATACGTTATCAGTTTAATTATCGTAACTTTAGACTTGATTACAACCAACGAAATATTAACAAGGCATATCAAACAAAAAATGTCGGCGTTCATTCGTATATAGCGTTTTTATAGATGAAAGAAAATAATTTCGTCATATACTTTATTATCCATTAAAAAACATTGCAACTTATTACACATCTTTTTAATACTCAAAAATTTTTTCAAATAATAGAAATTAAATATCAACAATACGTTATATTTTGAAGTAATATCAGCAGACCTCATTGACCGTTTAAAATCTTCATGTTTTTATATCCTACGTTTTGGCTACTCGTTTATGGTTTCACTAGCCGTTACCCGCGGCGTCGCTCGCGTGTAATAAGAACTTCCATCTAAAATGATATAAAGAATGGGTAGATTTTAATGATGACTAATATTTTTGTAGCACCCTAGGAGTTCGGCACTCGGCACAATCCGTCAGCCCGTCGGGATATTTTTTATTACTTTTCACGCGGACATTATTCCATAAAGAAGGGTTTTAAGTTTTTGGCCGCCATTTAAAAAGATGGCAACAAATCGAACCCAAAATACCATTCAGCCCGTCTTAAGGTTAAAGCAAACCAGTGTACTAAATATTTGTGAAATCGGTTGAAACGCGCGTACTTAATTGCATAGAGTATATTTTTTACATTTCTGGGCGCCATTTTTTAAGATGGCGGCGGATTGGAAAAATCTTTCTTAGTACGCGCCCACTACTTATGAGTAACGTTTCTGCAAATTTTGAGCCTTCTAGGGCAAGCGGTTTGGGCTGGGCGTTGATTATCAGTCAGTCAGTCTGTCAGTCAGTCAGTCAGTCAGTCAGTCAGGACTTTGATTTATATAGATATAGATAACTTAGTTGCGATCCATTTTCGTTTCATTAACAATTGCCATCATGTCGGAGATTCCGGTATAGGTTCGTGGCTTCCGCGTACCCGCGTCAGTGTTTGGCATCACTTTCAATTATTATGTGAAACAGTCCGTAATAAATGAAACGTGTCGCGAAATGCAAATATTGTACGAAGTAAGTTTCCGAGTAGTAAGTGTTAAATGACTTATGTTGACCTTAATTTTAACTATAGAAATTACTAAATAACTAAATTGATTTTGGTTATTAACCCTATTTTGTTTTATAAACTGTAGATATGTGTCATAACTGTGTACAAAAATTTAACTAGAAAGGTTTTGTTTCATATTGAAATACTAACCCTTTAAAAATAACTCACTAACTCTTCAAATACAAAGTTTTATCATTAGTATTTTTGGGTTTCTCTTGCCCATAGTCCCCATTTCACTTTACCGTGAGTCATGCTTATGGTTTAAAGTTTTAAGTTTGTTTGTTAAAATCACTTCATTATTCCACCGAATTGCTTCTGATCGACGTTAGTTCGACCAACCCTTTAATTTTATTCAAAGTAGAGGTGTGCGGTTAACCGTTTCAATCGAATAATTCGATCGAATACCGAACCGAATAATTCGATTCGGTATTCGATAAGCCCATTTTCACTATTCGACTCGAATATCGAATACCGAACTGACTATTCGGTTAAAGTTCGGCTACCATAAATTTAGGTCCTTGACACTAGAGAGACACACCTTCTTTAAAAAAATATCATCCCAATTTTATTTGTCTCCCATCAAAAACTACCAGCAAGTGAATAGGAAAATTTTAAGAAATACCTGACCACCAATGAGGAGAGGTATTTTGAACTTTAGGAGCTTCTAAATGTTCTTCTCCTTGCTTTGTATTGACTATTGGCGAATATTAGGGTTACTACCCGATTAACCGCGAATAGTTGGCCTAGTATTCGCGAATATTAGGGTTAAATATTCGCGGTTACTAGGCTTAACTATTCGCGATTCGGATTAATCGGGAAGGAAAAAAATTACCAGGGCCCAACTATTCGGTATTCGATTTGGAATAAACTATTCGATTCGGTATTTGATAAGGAAAACTTTTTGGTATTCGATAACCGGTTCGATACCCAAAAAGTGGTATTCGCACACCCCTAATTCAAAGGAATAAAATTGACTTTTAAGTTCTTTTTCAGTCGGGAATTTTAGAGTAATCTTAGCTCTCCCACTCTTGGGGTCCTTTCGGCCAAAATCCCTTTGCTAGACTTGAATTAAATACAAGTTGGATTAGGTGTCCCTGTCCAAGCCTACTCAGTTTAGTGGCTTTGGTCGAAATGCTTCAAAGTTTCCCAGAATTCAATCAAATACAAGTGTGAATAGATATCTATGCCCAAGCGTAATTGTTTAGTTTTTTTTTGTTTCAAACGTTACCATTCCCATACCAATTTTGTTCATATTTTTGTTTACCAATTCCACCCATATTTTTCATCCACCTCCCCATCCGTGGTTTCCAAATACCAACCATTCCCATTCCCAATTAAGAAACGTTATTGCAGTTCCAACCATTACCGAAATGAACAATAGCTGAAAACCATTTCCCTACCATAGTGTTAGATTGAATATAACCCTTGAGCGTCCTGGTTTGGCCCAAAATTACCACTGCAATACGGGTTCATCGGGAATTTTAGTAAAAATAAGGAGGCTGAAAATCTGTAGAAAAATTTGACTTGGCTGAGGGACTCTTGCTCGCCAGTCGCCAAGTAGCATGAGTCACTTCCCAAAATATCTATTCCGAGAATTTGGCGCGAAAACTTACAATGGACTGATTGGCAGCTATAATAGCAGTGAATCTCGTGTGCTGAAGTAATAGGAATACGAGCTAGAAGACGGTACTGTGAGCTTAGCTAGCTAGTAACTAGCCTACAACAAACTAGGTGAGATGAGTAGTAATGGCACCTATGTTATATTGCCTTATATCGTCTAATACTGTCGAAGGCCAATATCTGCCATTACTCAGTGGCAAAACCGTTTTTATTTATTTTAGAATTTTAGGATCTTCCATAGAAAATAGATTCTATCCATTTATTAACCATTTCCAACTAAAATGTGTATCAATTTAACCACTTCCATTCCATATTGGTTTTTACCGTTCATTCCCGATCTGAATGTGTGATTTTACTAGAAAAGCCATCCATTCCCACGGTTTTCAATGGTTACCGCGGTAAATGGAAATTTACCATTTCCATGCAGCTCTCTATTTTCTTGGGTTGAAATGTTTTCCTGGTTTAAAAATACAGCCAAATATAAGCGTGAGTAGGTGTCTTTGACAAACCGTACCTGGTTTAGTGGCTTTGGTTGAGAAGTGTTTCAAGTTTATCAGAATACAGTCAGATACAAATGTACTCCGTTTAGTGTAGCGCTCGGAGCCTTTTCGCACTTTAAATTCGTTAAGTTTACAGTTCCCAATAACTTGAAGTAGTAACGCCTAATGTGACTATTTTGAAATGAAAATGGAATAGCACCAAACTTGAAAGACCTTAAGTTACGTTTTCATTCACGTTGTCAGTCAATACTTAGTTCTGTACCGGAAAATAAATACCTCGTTAATGAAATTGGGGTTGGTCCTTCATGTATTGTAACAGATGTACATAATATTTCTCTTCGAGAGAAGTGTACCACAAAGCGGGGTAATTGTAACATGATTGTTCTCAACATCAGAATATTTGGACCAAGGTTACCAAACCTAATCACATACGCGATATATAGTTCACTCGTCATTACTTTATTAGGGCTTAACTATTTGAAAAGCCGCGCTTGTGCATTTTTGTCCCGCGTCAAGACGAGGTTTCTGAGGTGATTGCTGAGGACTTAGTGTACGCTTATGAAATGCATTAGATCCATTATAAATAAGTCAAACCTCATTTAAAACATTTAAAACATTTAAAATTATTTAAAAACATATTTACAAAAAGGAGCATAAATTTTAGTAACATAACTCAGCTGACTTGTACATCGCGTACTGCATGAAGCTATTTAACTTTAACCAAATCGACCTGGGAATTACTTAACACTAGTGAATTTAACTAAATGGACTCTTATGCATAGCTGATAGGAATATCCACGTATATAAAGCTTTATTATTATTATTATTGTGGCACCGATATTTACAAGTAAACCTAAGCGTGTTTAAATACTTGTCAGTTTCTGAAAGTAGAGTTACCCACCGTGTTTGTAACGTTCGTCCTGCGCATAGACATCCGTTGACACTCTTTGGATCTCTTGTGTTAATCCAGTTCCAAGATTGAAGGTTTAAAAACACACGTTATTTCAATAACGTCTTGTTTTAATTTATCATTAAAACACCAGGGAATATAGCTAAGAGTAATGAAAGTCGTAAAATGACAACCATTTCGTAGTGTAACACGAGTTTCGTCGCTAACAACTGTAACGACTGATGTCATCTTGAAGCATATTTTTAATTATTAAACAAAGCCAGATCCTATATAGGCACGGAATTAAATTTTAACCTCTCATAGATATACGTTAGACTATTGGTAACGTTGCTATGCATTGTCTGTGAGAGACTACTTTCAGAAATAAAGCTTGCATGAATGGTTATGGAAAAGAGCCAATATGAACAAATATGTTATCTTTATCAGTTGCCAATACTATACGCGAATAGAAATATCTAGCGCTAATGTTGTATACTAACAATGTCAATTGAATATCCAATAAGGTCTTATATATACAAATGTTATTGTTTGTAAATAACGTATTCATTAGCATTATTCGTTCCGCTATATTTATAAATAAAATATACATATCAATATCTATAATTTCAGATAATGTATAACAGAGTCCGAGCCCTAGGTCCAAGCCTCGGTAAACAGAACCTAGGCTTAACAGCGTGCCCAACGAACGACCGCGCACGCCTCCTTCGCGTTAACGTTCCGTTAATACTATACGAGACAAGACTACGAGTCCTCCGTCACTACCCGCGCTAAAGCAGACGACGTAACCTTGAATCAAAAAGAAGTAATAACACCCCATTTACGGAGGAGGCGAAACTTCACTTGACCGCGTCATTTCAACAAGTAATTCGAGTAGAGGATTTTTTATTCAGCAGCTTTAATGAATTTTAACCAAAATACCAAAAATATAGGTATTATAGGATAAAAATTCAAATTATAGGTTTTTATAGGTTAATTTCAGAAATATAGGTATTTATAGGTATTATAGGTTCGCTGGGAGCCCTGCAAGTAGACGCTATTTTCACGGACGTATCAAAAGCATTTGACTGAATGAATCACACAATTTTATTAAAACAAGATATTCCCCAAGGCATATTAACGCTGTTTGCAGTGTGATATTGTCTTTAACAAAACCCCAAATTAGGGATACCAATAAGCAAAGGCGTGAAAAAGTATAGGAAAAATATCGATAGCTTAACATCAATCGTAGTGGCTCAGACGTTGAGTCTCCGCATCCCACACCGTAGACCTCAGTTCGAAACCCGATACCTCCGAGAGACCGCATTTTCTCGTCGAAAATATGATCGAATTTAGTCTAGATGTCGCTAGTGCGGTGGATAATGAAATTCCGGCAAGCTCTGCCGCGTAATTTAAATTTACGAAAATGAACGCGAACGCCTGCCTTGCCTGCCTGCCTGCCTGCCAGCAAGCCAGCCTGCTTCCAGGGGTCGCCGTATAAAGCTGTTGCTATGGGCAAACAGCTTAAAAATGGAATGGTATGGATTAGAGGGTACACTGTTAAAGTGGCTCAGTAGTTACCTTACCAATAGAAACAACATAATAAAAATAAATGGTGAGCTTACGGACGTCTTTTTTAAGCCAAAGCGGGGAGAACCACAGGGATCTTCTCTTGGCCCGCTACCATTTTTAATATTTATAAATGATTTGGACAATAATTTAAGCGTGAATATTCTTGTAAGAGCATTTGCTGAGGATAACAAGTCCTTCCCAGAAATAAACACCGTAAATGACTGTCAAGAAATGGAAGAAACCATCAATACAATCAGCAATTGGGGTAAAAACATTTAAAAGCCCCTAAACGCATTAAAAACCTATATAACAACATTTTCAAGGAAAATCAATATAATCAAGTATCAATATAAAATTGATGACGGTTTAATAGAGAGAACCACGATAACAATAGATTTCGATTGTCTTTTCGACGATAAATTGTACTTCAGTCAATGTAGAAGCAACAGTATCAAGTAGCTTAAAACGTTTATATTGTATTCTTAAAATATCCAGATATCTCAAAAGTGCAAGGGTTTTCATGCAATTGTATCTCTCTTTAGTTCGGCCAAAAATAGAATATTGCACTTTAATATGGGGTAGAAGTTCAAATAGAGTCATTATGAAAATGGAGCGGGTACAGCGGAAATTTATACAATTGTTGAATCGATATTTTCTTAAAAACGATACATACAGTTACTTAAACATGTTACAGAAAAGTAAAATATTCTTAGTATAGACTATGGGTTAAAATACACAGAATAATATTTTTATATAATATCTTCACTAACAAAATTAATTGCATAGAATGCACTTCGCCCTTAAACTTGAAAGTAAATAATAAACAGACAAAATATGAAGACCTATTCCATATTCCTAACAAACCTATACTCCACACAATTAAAAGAGCCCAGCAAACTGCCAATAAATACTGTCAGGAGCTAGATATTTTTTGTTATAAAACCAAAAAATTTATGACTGATTTAAAATCCATTTTAATCAAGAGTCAATTGGTATACGTTGTTATGCAATTACTATTAATTATTTACAAAAGAGTTGACAGATGCATAGTATATTTTCTATTGTACTAATTTATCTTATATTTTATTGGCATATTTTCTATTGTACTAATTTATCTTATATTTTATTGGCATATTTTCTATTGTACTATTTTATCTTATATTTTATTGGCATATTTTCTATTGTACTAATTTATCTTATATTTTATTGGTCTTTAAGTTATTCCTGTATACATAATTTATATTCCTTTATTTTTGTGTAATTAATAAATAACAACAATCTAAATCTAATGTAATACTCTGTGTATCTGTAAAAAGTGCGGTAGCATGTTCTTATTATTCTAGAGGGCCGGTAGGCCCTTCTAGATAAGATCCCACACCCTCCCGTAATGTTAAATGAAAATTCACAGATTTTCGCCGATTTTCCCATAGGAATAACATGGGGTTTTGGTGCTCCTGCACGTCGAATCATTTAAAAACTTAAGCGAAGTTACGTTTCGGAATACTTTCAAATTAACAAGTAACTATTCAAGGTGTGCCTTTTTCAAGTTTCATCAAAATTAATTAAGTCTAAGTATGTTAATTTAATTAAAAATGTAAGTACCTCAAAAGATTATTCTACAGCAGACGACGCTAGTTCTTCACTACTCTACAGTAGACGACGCTAATTTGCCATTTCACCGCCTTGAAACTTTAACTTGATATTTTTCAATAAATATAACACTATATTTATTAAAAATTTCTCTGGCGGGTCTAATTTTCGTTTAATTATGTGTCTCGGTTGAAATTCTATACTTAAGATACCTTTTTAATTTATATTTTAGATGTTAGTTTCGACCAAGGCTTAAGTTGCCTTACTTAGGCCATGGATTTATAATGGAAGCTTACGCTTCATGGATATTTCACTGTAGCCTTCAGTAAGGCATTTTGATTTTAAACACATTTATGTCATAAAAATTCGCGCGGGTCGGGACTGGGGGGGGGGGGGCTGATGACGTAGAAATTGAGGCAAACTTCTTACTTTCGGCGCGCGTGCGCGCGCTATTAAAATTAGAACTCGATCACGTGTAAAACTTCAACCCCCCTCTGAATTTGCCTCAAATTCTACGTCACAAACGCGCGTGCCAGGCTGGTACTATTTCAGACGAGGAATAAATGTTGTGCGCGTTTTAAGGTGAGTGAAATATCAAGGAAGCGTAAGCTTCTATTATAAATCCATGCTTAGGCAGACTATTGAGTGAGTCTATGCAATGGGTGATTGTAAAAGCTTGAAGGATAGATAGATCAGTGTTGGAAATAAGGATTTTTTTAAAACTGGACCTGTGGCCTAGGTATTTTAATTAAAATAACTGGCCACGGTGCCACTCACTGTAAACGTACAAGGGCAGTGAACGCAATGTCATGGATAATTGCAATCGTAAAGTGGACTGTAAAAGATACGGCTTTGATAGTTTAAAAATCGTGGCAGGATGTTGGTTTTGAAGTTGACTATAAAGCTCGGGTTCTAAAACGAATTGTGAGCCGTATCTTATAAGAATTAGTAGAAGTGTAGAACCATTTTTAACCTCGTCCTAGAAGTGAAAAATTTCGCATTTCAGGCAAAAAATTGTTTTATAATAGATTAATACAAATGCAGACTGAAGGAACAGATATTATATAAAAAGGACTTGGTTTGCCCAAGCCTAAAAAACAAAACGATAAGAGTTTTTTTAGGTGACTGAAGCGTGGATATTTTTTTTCTATATAATTTTAAAGACAATCCGTATTTTACTACTCTTCAGAATTTAATTCAATCTTCTGATTTTACTGGTGATGGATTTATTTCCTATAAATTAATTGAAATAAAAAATTACTTATCTCAGATTTTTCATGATAAAATTTTACGAAAATGGAATTGTTGTTGTAAAATCTGAGATAAGTAATCTTTTATTTCAATTAATTTATAGGAAATAAATCCATTACCAGTAAAATCAGGAGATTAAATTAAATTCTAAAGAGTAGTAAAATACGGATTGTCTTTAAAATTATATAGAAAAAAAATATCCACGCTTCAGTCAACTAAAAAAAACTCTTATCGTTTTGTTTTTTAGGCTTGGGCAAACCAAGTCCTTTTTATATATATAAAAAAAGACTTGGTTAGCCCAAGACTTAAAAACAAAACGATAAGAGTTTTTCCAGTGGACTGAAGCGTGGATATTATTTTTTCTATTGAATTTTTAAAACAATCCGTATTTTACTACTCTTTAGAATTAAATTCAATCACCTGATTTTACGGCTAATGGATGAGTTTCCAGTAAATTAATTGAAATAAAAAATTACTTATCTCAGATTTTTCAACAACAATTCCATATTCCTGAAACATTTTATCATGAAATTTTTCAAATAATACTTTCATTAATAATGTATTATATGCGGTCTTTTTGAATACAAAAGGGGGCTGTCATCACCTTTCTTATATTTGCTAAAGGTGTTCGTTTCTTCTTTTAGCACAGCCATAATTATTGAACTGTGTATATCAGAACTTGTGGGCAAGAAGTGTTGGTTGAGTTGCTGTTTAGTTGAAAACATTATTAAAACTTGATGTGTTTAAAACCTTTTGAAAGGAAAATTCTCGGAAATTTAAAAAGAAAGTGTCAATTTGATTGAATTTCAATTAATTTACTGGAAACTAATCCATTAGTCGTAAAATCAGGTGATTGAATTAAATTCTAAAGAGTAGTAAAATACGGATTGTTTTTAAAATTCAATAGAAAAAATAATATCCACGCTTCAGTCAACTGGAAAAACTCTTATCGTTTTGTTTTTAAGGCTTGGGCTAACCAAGTCTTTTTTATATAATATCTGTTCCTTCAGCCTTAATTTGTATTAATCTGTTATAAAAATAATTATATGCTTGTCAACCGTGACCCCTTTAGTTTTAAATAAAAGTTATGGAACATTTAAAATATTTATTGGACAATGTCTAGTGTCCTGTGCTGATTTACGGCCCTGAGATAGTTTCACCTATCCTGACCTGGGCCGGAAATAAAAACAGCACACGGAACTTTGTCCAATAAAATTTTTAAATGACCCATAATTCGGCGCTTGAAAACCATGTCAGGGATTTTCTATATATATTCAATCCTAACTCTTAATGTTAATCTCTACGGAGCTTAACATTACGACGTGAAAATAATTTTCAGAGTTAGACCCAAGGTTTCGCAACCAAGGGGGTGCACTTTTTCACAACAAAACTTTACAGCAATAGTCTAGCAAAGGCACATTTCTCAGTGTAAAGTTCAGTTGACCTTTTTGTATAGGTTTAAAAAAAAGGTTATTTCTAAACCATGCGCCAGCACGCGCACATTTCATTGAAAGTTTGTTATTTAAGAATTTTCCCTTCTAAATCTTCATCAAACAGAGACAACAAGCTTTCCAAGACTTGAACCTGCAATGTTTTGTCTCGAATGCAAACGCGTTATCCATTACGCCACATGCCCGTACTTCGTAACAAAAAAATAATTATCCAAACATTGTATTTATAGGATTATTTCTTTTGTTATGTATAAAAGATCTGTGAAAATAAACTCAGAGTTTGCCTGGACGCGAACCTGCAATCTTCTACTCCGTAGGCAGATGCGTTACCCGATGTTCCACAAACCCGTTGGTGGCTATACAAAATTATATGCCAACAGTGTAATATATGTAATGGTTTTACCATTATTTATAAGTTAATTAAAATAAAATACTTAGACTTAATTTTTCTTAATCAAACTTCAGAAGTTCAACATTCAATAGTTGCTTGATAATTCAAAAGCGTTCCGAACCTTAACTTCGCAGTAGTTTCTGAGTTATTCGATGGAGTGGACCACCAAAAATCCCATGCTTTTTCTATGGGACGCTAAGCCTAAAATCTGCGAATCATTTCTTTAACATTACGGGAGGGTGTGGGTTCTTACCTAGAAGGGCCTACCGGCCCTCTAGAATACAGAGTTAATAAACATTTAATTGAATTAAAGACAAATCGAACAAAAGTGGGAATGGAAAGCAGTCCTGCGATTTTTGATGGGGCTATGGACGAAGTACTTTGCACTGAACACTCAATAAATCCAGTACATCTTCTATACTCAACGAAATAATCTTCAGGTAATAATAACAATGGATAAAAGTAAGCGGTTTAAATTATATTAAACTATAAATTTGTAGATGTTTCAATCAATCGTGATGATTCAATGTCATCCTATTCTCCCATCAGTGTTTCCCGTGCATCCGATTCTGCTATATATGTTTCTCAGGCATCAGACTCCCTAATTGATGTTTCTCATGACTCTACGACATCAATCTCAAATGAATCTTCTTCTGCATCTCTAAATAAGACTGAAATGGATGATACTAAAGATTGCACTGTAATTCAAAGGTCAAAAAAGAGGAAGGTTATGAGAACAACACCAGCTCCAAACTGGTTCGTGCAGCTGAACGAAAATACTCGCAAGGCCGAAGAAAAGGCACAGCAACAAACCAAAGAATTTCAAGATCAACTATTAAAGAGGCTAGATGCCAAAAACTCTACTCTAGAAAAAATAGCTGACAGTCTTTAAAAGTGTGAATTTTAATTATTGAAAGTTTCATTCCTAATGAGCAATGTGTCTTCGTTATATCAAACATTTCACGGGAGTCTTTGTCCGATTCTTAATCTCAAAGCAATAGCATCTCTTTTAATTTTGACCATTTTAAACCTTGTTGTGGTTCAGCTTCTTCAAAAATATCAGCTGTTCGATCCACTGGGTCGACAAACTCATCAATATCTTATTCACCATCATGAATAATTAAAAAAAATATTCAAGACACAGCAGCACATTATCACTTCCGATATTTCTGCGATAAGTAACATACCAGGAGCTTTCAATTGTCTGAATCTTCCTTTCAAGTGGCCAAAACTCCTTTCTATAATTTGCCATGCAATACTCTGCAGTGTATTGTATTTTGTTCGGCGCTGTGGTAAATGTCCATTATTTATAAATAATACTATCGTTAACACATCCAGAGGGTACGCAGAATCCCCTAATACATGGCCATCAAATGTGGTTTTCCTTTTTTGCAAAAGGTCATTGTATATCATACTGTTTTTCCAAACTCGGGTACCATGTACTTAACCTGGCCAACCGATACGAGGTCAATAAACAGGAGTTTTTCATTACACACTCCTAATGGATTAAATGTTTTTCATTACACACTACTAATGTATTAAAAGTGTTTCATTACACACTCCTAGTGGATTAAGTGTTTTATTACACGCTCCTAATGGATTAAAAGTGTTTTATTACACGCTCCTAATGGATTAAAAGTGTTTTATTACACACTCCTAATGGATTAAAAGTGTATTATTACACACTCCTAATGGATTAAAAGTGTTTTATTACACACTCCTAATGGATTAAAGCTTTTTCATTACACACTCCTAATGTATTAAAAGTGTTTTATTACACACTCCTAATGGATTAAAAGTGTATTATTACACACTCCTAATGGATTAAAAGTGTTTTATTACACACTCCTAATTGATAAAAAGTGTTTTATTACCACTCCTAATGGATTAAAGCTTTTTCATTACACACTCCTAATGTATTAAAAGTGTTTCATTACACACTCCTAATGGATTAAAAGTGTATTATTACACACTCCTAATGGATTAAAAGTGTTTTATTACACACTCCTAATTGATAAAAAGTGTTTTATTACACACTCCTAATTGATAAAAAGTGTTTTATTACCACTCCTAATTGATAAAAAGTGTTTTATTACCACTCCTAATGGATTAAAGCTTTTTCATTACACACCCCTAATGTATTAAAAGTGTTTCATTACACACTCCTAATTGATTAAAAGTGTTAGTATTTCATTACACACTCCTAATTGATTAAAAGTGTTAGTATTTCATTACACACTCCTAATTGATTAAAAGTGTTAGTATTTCATTTCTGTTATTATGGAAATATTACCTTGCAATAAAACTGAGGTTCTCTTTTTTCGGTTATAATAAGAGTTTTTTCTTTCAATTGGTTACTTGATGTCGATATGACATTCTCCAACTGCTCCGACAGTCCCAGGAAATCCATAATGATTTTAAAAATATAGCATGCTTTTCCTCATACACCATTCATTCGGCCAAACTACAAATTCTTTACACTTTGAACTAATAATCTAATGATTTCTATGAAAGTGTAGTGTGCGTTCCCTTTCAACAGATCAAAGCGAACTCCCACGCTTCTAAAAGATTCTGGAGTGGTAAAGGCCACAGGCAAACCAAAACACGTTTCTCGACAGGTATAAAAACGCAGGTCTTTAACGCCGAAAGAACAGTGCCACACAACATAATCAATTCCTAAACATTTGATTTAATTAGCAGTTACAAATCTTTAATTTGGAGACAAGAGCCTCATCAGCATGTCGGGTCATTCTGAAATGTAATTTAAAATCTCTTTCCGTACGAGGACGTCTGTAAATACTTGGGGACGCTTCGAAAGACCAGCCAGGATTGGCGTATAGAATAAAAAGGTTTTCCTGAATGGAATGTTTGATAATATTTTTGAAGTCTTCGTTGGCATGTGGAGTTGGTGGAACGAGATTATTCATAATGCATTTTAATTTCTTGTACCGAGTATTTTCATCTGATTGAAAAATAAAACATTATTCTATTTATCAAATGCGAAAAAATCAAGTAATATAATGATGTAGCTCATCGTTCAATTCGAGTGTGTAACAACTTAATTAATTCTAAATACCTTTGGGTGTTCTTGAGGAATTAATGCTTAAAATATCGGTTGGTATTATATCTGAATAGAATTCGGGTTCTCCTTCCGGCGAATGATTTAGCTTTGAAGAGATGGAGGGAGTGCTGGTGCTGGTACTGGCGCCAACATTGATACCAGATTCTTTAAAAATATCAGAAGTGAGAATATATTTAAATATATATGTGAAATAAGTATAATAATTGAAAATACCTTTATGTAGACTGCTCAATTTGTTTATTCTGTCCAAAATGTGTTTTGTGGTCTATACGCGATAATGTTTCACCGCGGTCGATTCGGAATGCGCCATCGCTCCAAACACCATCTCCCTCTCCAAATCTTCTTTATTGGTCATGGCAGTTTAGATGGCTTATCGGGATTGCGTTGCTGTGGTTTTCGGTAGATTGGCTTGTTCTTCAAATCTATAATATAATAATTCGTTTTTAGTACGCTTAAAATAAAGAAAGAGATACATTAACAATATAAAAGGTCTTCCAAATATTTTTATTGTTAAAATCGAATATCTTAAATCAAAAATAGTAATGGTTTTATTGTTACCTTGTTATTTTGTTAGCAGCATTGATCGGGTTGCCTTTGGTGTTAATAAAACAATTTGTACAATTCTGACTGAATGGCATTTGTTCTCTACACTTGAGGTATCTGTAAGTTAAATTGTATTATAATCTCAACAAAGAAGCGGTATAGTCGTTAAAATATAAGTTTTATTAACAAAAAATATCTTACCCGTCAAAAAACGGTTTCATAACCTTGTCTATCGCCAGGGTTCCTAATGTTGTGGTGCACGTTTGTGCTTCTGTGCCATAACTATGAAAATATTTTCCGCTTCGTCCCACTCTCCTTTTTTGAATTCGTTGATGGGTAAATTCTCCGGAATGCCGGCTCTTTGAGCGTTTGATAGTGCTGAGTAAGGTACTAGATATCTATCTTAAATAGATATCTATCTTAACTAAATAATATTAGTTATACAGTGTTTTTGAAATTTATCTCTAATATTTAAATGTTAATTTAAATTACCTTCCTTGTCAATTGTATAAAAAACGTTTACACGTATTTTTCTTGAACTTCTTCTAAATGCTTACCATTTCGGACTTCAATGGTTCGTTCAAGAAGAGGCTCAAAGTGTATACAATATTTTGGGCTCTTTCCCCTTCTACAACGTTTTTAAATCGTTTCTGAGCTAACTCGTGCGAAATTGCTTGGCTGTTTCCTCGTTTCAACGTGGAAACGCAGCCTTTTGTGTCAGATACAAGTAGAAATCTTGATCTATTCCAAAAGTGTCAGATACAAGTAGAAATCTTGATCTATTCCAAAATAAAAATTAGATCACGATCCTTTTTGTATAATTTATTTGAAGTTGCGTAACATACCTTCGTCTTGAATGGTCGTCCCTGTTCGTATAAACAACAAGAACCGTTGTAGAGCGTTCCATAAATTTTTAATTCCGTCTGCGGCCATCAGCAGAGCACTAAAATTTAATAATTATGTTAAAGCACACACAAAAAACCATCTTAACTTAATAATAATAATAATAATAATAATAATAATAATAAATGGCTTTTTATTAGGAGAACCTTTCAGCAAAGCTGATTTACAAAGGCATCCCGAATACATAATAAATTATCTAAACAGATTCTACTTACTTACTCCATTCTCCTGGTGTAGTTGGACGAACTCCCGGATTCCTTCTTTGTTCTTCAAAAACTTTAAATCCATTGTTTCAGAACTAACTTTCGAGGCCAAAAAGTAGAATAACTTTGCAATATGGCGTGTCATATTTCGTCAAGATCCCAAAAGAAATTAGTTTAATTTTTTATATTATTTGGGAAAGTAATCTAAGGCACAAACTTGCACTTTCGTCGTGTTCGTCGTTTTTCATGTATGTGTCGAATTTTTGCAAAGCAGGATGGTCGTCAGGAAATGCTTTCTATAGTCCAGCATTATGTAGAGAATCTTCTACACCTTTCTCTCACTGAATAGCTTTGGCAGGTGCCAATGACGGTACAGATGACAATGGCAATGATTCGACAGAAGACAATGATAGGATAGATGGCAATGATTCCACAGAAGACAATGATGGAATAGTTGGCATAATAATGATGGGAGGGATGGCAATGATGGGACAGTTGACAATGATGGGATAGATGGCAATGATGGCAAAAACTTGCCACTAGTGCTTCCTAGCGCTAAATCCAAATCAACGTCGTCGTCAAAGGACCCTTCAGATAGTTCGTCTAGAAGAGTTCGTTTGGTTTCTTGAATGGGATCTTTCTTTTCAGAATTCGCCATGTTGGGTTCAATAAATAAATTTTTCTAGAAAGCTACCAAGGCTCACCCTACATTCTAAGGACAAAAAACTAACGAAAACGTGGAGGTAACTGCTAATTACTCTAACACTGCTTTCTTTATTGAAACAGTAAAAACTTACGCTGGTACCTAATGAAAAAGGTTACCTGCCTAGGTATTTGTTGTAATTAGAAAAGTCAAATTATTTACTCAAGTAAATCCCAAAAAAATTAGAAAACATGGTTTTTTCCGATTATTTTACGCAAATAATATTGCCCTTTTAATCAAAGTAAATACCTAGGCTCGCTTTTTCATCATTGGATACATTTCTACCGTTTTATTATTTCAATAAAGTCAGTGGTTTAAGAATAATTAGTAGTTGAAAGTTGTTATATATATGCAACACAAAACTAAAAACAGTTGAAAACGCCTCTAAAACCATGAAAATGCATTGCTTTCTTTATAGCCATATCTATTATAAGTTTTAGAAGTTACCATGAGTGAATCGTATACTAGCTCCATAGAAGTTATTATTATTATTAATGAGTAGGGGAGCTCGCGCCCTAGCACCGATGCCATACGCATATTGTGCACCCTCGTATTCAGGCCTTGAATAGACCCGTAGCCACATCTTAGCAAAGAATTCCCTCCACCGTAAGAGAGGAGACCCCCGAGGGTTCCACAGTGTGTGAATCAAAATTATAGTCTAAGCGAGGCGAAGCAGTCGCACTCGCAAAGTACGTGAGCGGATGTTTCTTCCTTCTCCCGACACGACCTACAGAGAGGGTCGTCGGCAAAACCCATCAGGTGGAGGTGCCTATTTAGCCGGCAGTGTCCGGTCAGAAGACCGGTGGCCAGCCTAATATCCCATCTGCTTAGCGAAATTAGGTCTCTAGCACGAGACCTACAGGGACCATTGACTAACTGTTTTGTTCGCCTCTGACCCTCCATGTTATGCCAGAGCTGGTTATGTATGACAGTCAACCTGTCATGCAGACTCCGTTTGACTTGCCCGTAGGGGATGGGGACGGCCGGCTCCGGCCCCAGGAGCTTGGCCTCCGCGCCCCTTTTCGCAAAACTATCGTCTTGCTCATTGCCATAATATCCGCTATGCCCTGGCACCCAGTACAACAGAACCCTGTTGCAGGACGCCAGTCGCGCTAGCAGATCAAGGCAACTGCGCACCAGTTGAGAGGTAATCTGACACTGGTTCAGCGCGTTCAGGGCGGCCCTACTGTCGGAATAAATTCCCACAGTCCATCCGGTATACCCTTTGTTAATGCAGTAATCTGCGCAATAACAGATCGCCGCAATTTCCGCCTGGAACACGCTAGTAAAGGTGCCCAAGCAGGCAGAAAAACCGACCCTTGTGGTTTGGCAGTAATAGCCGGTGCCAGCGCCGGAATCTATTGAAATAATCTATTCTAGTGTCGTTGTTAATGAGTGCGTTTTATTTAATCCAAGTTAATTTATAATATTAAAGTATATTATTAGTACAAAATAAATTACACACTAGCTAAGCCTAACTATGGCCTAACCGGCAAACACCAGAACTCAAGAGTAACTCACTTAACACCCCAAAATGGGAATCGTCGAGTAAACAAAGGGGGCGTGGCGTACCAGGGTCAAGGGTCGAATTTCGAAGCTTATCTCTAGTCTACAAAAAACGATATGTCTAATACTCCCCTTTGACTAAGATAATCTTACGAAATGGTATAAACTGCATAATTAAGTTAACATAAATTCATTAATACACTAAATTCTAGAAATTTTCTTTTAGGTAACAACTTTGTGAAAATATCTGAAATATTATCATTTGTACGTACAAATGCTAGGTTAAACAACTCATTATGTAAACAATCACGAACAAAATGAAATCTCAAATCTATGTGTTTAGAGCGGTTATTCTCAATTACATTCTTAGCAAAATCATTTGCGGCTTGATTATCACAGTACACTCTGGTGAGGCTTAATTTCAGTTCATCGGGGCAGCACTGTTTGTGAAGTTCCTGCATGATCGGCGACAACCAGGCTATTTCTTTCGCTAATTCCGCTAGTGCTATATACTCGGACTCCATTGTAGACAAGGCAACGCAGGACTGCTTGCTTGATCGCCACTGGACTGGGTTATTTCCGATGTTGACAATGAACCCACTGGTGGATTTGCGGTCCTCTGTATCCGAAGCCCAAGAGGCATCAGAATATGCGATTATACCTACATCCGATGTCTTGTGATAATGCAAGGAATAATCTTGGGTGTCAATCACGTACTGGAGGACTCTTCTTAAGTATGCGCTATGACGCTTCCCGGGATTCGAAGAGAATTTTGCCAGGCATGACACTACGAATGTTATGTCTGGTCTCGTTCGCTGCGACAGATAAAGGAGGGTTCCAATGATTCTCCTATATCCATCTTCTTCTCCTGGTTGGTGGTGTTCGTTTCTTGTTAAGCATGTTCCATTTGGAAGTGGGATGTCCAATTTCTTGTCTGATGTTTCCATTGCAAATTGTTTCTTGATTATCTCTATGTATCTCTGTTGATGTATTTTTGCTTCGCCTGATCTGGGAAATACAAATTCGACTCCGACGAAATAGTGGAGCTCACCTAAATCCGTGACCTCAAATACGGCATTGAGTTTGCAGAGGAGCTTCTTCATCGTGCCATTTGTCGTGGTAAAGAGGACGATGTCATCTACGTAGACTATTAATACGGCTTGCGTTCCATATCGATATAGGCAATTACATCCTAAGATTTTCGTATATCCTAGTTTGGCCAATGTGGTTTCCAATTCCCTAAACCATCAGTGGCCGCTCTGCTTTGTTCAGGTGCCATACGGTATCTCCTGTTTCTGTAGCATAACCTTCTGGTTCGGCAACGTGGATGTCTTCTTCAAGGCTACCGTAGAGATATGCTTTCTTTATGTCTAGCTGTCTGTGCTGCCATCCTAGACAAGTGATAAATAGGAACACGCATATCGTGACTAGTGTGAAATTTATGACTGGAGCATATGTCAAGTCATAGTCTTCGCCGTATCTCTGCGTGTATCCCAGCGCCACCAACCGGGTCTTGTATCTTGCAATTTCGCCCGTCGCTTTTCTCTTGATGGCAAACACCCATTTGGTCCCTATAATTTTTGTTTCCGGCGTTTTCTTCACGGTCTCGTATACGTTCCTCTGCCTAATAGTCTTCATTTCTATATCCATTGCTTCTTTCCAATGTTCCTTTTCATCACTTTCTATGGCGTCAGCGTAACTTCTTGGGATTTCTATGAGGTTTGCCTCTACGTTTTCCTTTAATTTCTTCTTCGTAGTGCTGAAATCGAATTTCGTAGCATCGAATACCTCTCCCCTTTCTTCTAAATACGCTTGAATATCTTTCAGGCATTTGTATTTTCTCGTTCCTCCTTCAGGACGATAATATACATAGGTTCTTCCGCCTGTTTTTCTTGGCTGTAGTTCCCTCTTCCATATCGTTGCAGGAGCGTCCTCAATTTCTTCCTGGCTGGTTTCGGTGGACCCTGTTTCCCCGCGTTCTTCTGACGAGGTGTCGTCATTTTCTTCTGACGATGTGTCTGATGCGTCTTCCGAGCTTTAATATTCGGCCTCTACATTGTGCAATTCTGGCCAATAGTCATTGTACACCGTGACATTGTCGTTTCTTCTTTTCGTGGGTGCGATGGCTTCTATTCCTCTCTTGCCTTCATCGAAACTGACATGTTTAGTCTCTGCGGTAAAGTCTTCCTCAGGAAACCATATGCGATACCCTTTTGTTTTGACAGCGTACCCAAAAAAACTCCCATCCTTGATCTCCTTTCCAGTTTTCTCCTCTGGGGTTTGTGCAAATGGGTGAACGCTAAGCAATCAAAGCGCTTGAAATGACTAGCTGACAACTTCCTACCGATCCATTGCTCTTCTGGAACAACTCCAATCACCTTGGAATGTGGTAAGCGATTATTGAGGTAGGTAAATGTTTGTAAAGCTTCCGCCCACATATGTTGAGGTAAGCCCGAATCATCTAGAAGTGCTCGTACGCCATCCAACGCAGTTCGGTTAAATCTCTCCGCCACGCCGTTCATCTGTGGAGTATAGGTATTGGTCCTTTCCATTTTGTTGCCTGCACCTGTGCATATTTCTTCGAATTTTCCAGAACAATATTCTAACCCATTGTCTGTTCGGATTCTCTTGAGCTTATGTCCTGTTTGTCTCTCAGCCCAAGCGATGTACTCCTGGAACGTCTTGTAAAGGTCTTTCTTCGATGCGAGAAGATAAACTCTTGTCTTTCTTGAAAAGTCATCTATGAAACTTACGAAGTACTTTGCTCCTCAATTTGATTTGACAGGTGTCGGTCCCCACAAGTCGCTATGTACAAGTCCTAAGGTCTTTGTCGTTACGATCTTGTCAATGAGTTTTGATGGGGCCTTCGTTGATTTTGATACTCTGCATGGAACGCATACTCCTAATTTTCTCTGAAATGTCGGCAATCCCTTCACCATATTCTTGTTACTTAGGCGATCATTCTATCGATACTTGATGTCCCAGGCGCTTGCGCCAGAGTTCCGTTTCTTCTGCGGTACTGGCATTACATGTTGGCGATTTACTTTCCTTTCCTTCTACTCGGGCATCCACCATGTAAAGATAATTCCTTCGGTGTGTAGCTGTCATGAATACTTCATTATCCACCTTATTGAATACTTCCACTAAGCCTTGGTGAAAGGTTAATTTGTATCCCTGCTCGTCTATTTCCCTTACGGATAACAAATTCCTTTTGTAGGTTGGGACATAGTAAACATCTCGTAACGTTATGTCCTATTCGCCTGAGTTTGTTTTTACCCTCAGAATCACGTCCCCGGTCCCCTTGGCCTGGGTTTCGTTATCGGCCGTATCCACATTCAATTCTTTACTCTTGTAGTTAATCATCCAG
Organism: Phalangium opilio; assembly: GCA_019434445.1. NCBI lineage: Eukaryota > Metazoa > Arthropoda > Arachnida > Opiliones > Phalangiidae > Phalangium > Phalangium opilio. The sequence continues at coordinate 270,570 of JAEQBA010001508.1, read as the reverse complement.
TCTCGTCTCGTGCAAAAATGGTGTGTAGCGCCGCTATCGAGTACCCAGGTATCTTCTTCCGATTTGGAGGCCATGACAGACGCGTAAAAAGATTTTACTTCCCTTTTGGATGATGTAACGCTCTTCTTCTTTTCGTATCGTCATATTGGTCTGGGCACTGTCTTGCAAAATGACCGTTTCTATGGCAATTGAAACATTCCACTTCCTTTTTCTTTCTTCTTGGTCGTCCACCTCCTCGCTGATTCATTTTAGATGCAAATCCGCTGTGTGTCTTTGCCTCTTCCATTTCTTCGGCTATCGCCTCTTGCTTCTGCCTTTCAAATTCTTCAATGAGGAGGGTCTTTACGTTGTCTGGAGTGAATTCCTCGTCCGTTAAGTTACATATTCTAAATTTCACATTAAAATATTCGCTAGGAAGTAAATGAATCATTTGGTAAGCCACCTCCTTTGATTAGATAGTTCCACCAGCTTGTGCTAATTTTTCCATGACTTCTTCCATCCTTGCCAGATACCCTGCCATAGACTCGGGCGGGGTGAATCTAAGTCCTTGTAGCTCTACCCTCAGATTCAAGATGCGTGTTTTAGACTTTGGCTCATGTTGCTTTCTTAGCCTTTCCCACGCCTCCACCGCTGTCGTACATGGTGCTATGATTCTCTTATGTTGGCTATCTACTGCGAGTAAGATCTTGGATAATGCTTTCTCTTGCCGTAATCTATATCGCTCTCTCTCATCTGCTCTTGCCGTCTCCGCTGGAGGAGTTTCAGTGTCGGCAACGATCCCCCAAAGTCCTTGATCCAATAAGGCGCTCTTCATGTCTACCTTCCAATCCGTATAATTGTCATCTGATAATTTCATAAATTCGAAAGCAGGCATTCCTCTACCACTATCGTACCGTTCCGCCATGATTCCACGGTCTTGTTTGGGCTTGCTTGTTGAGTGCCGCTTGGGGGGGGAGGCTTTTAGTTACTTCCGCTTGACATGAGAACTTCTTGAATGCAGCCGGGCCTTAGCTTCATTAACAACGAGGTTCCACGCTCGAACCACGCTCTGCTACCATATTGAAATAATCTATTCTAGTGTCGTTGTTAATGAATGCCTTTTATTTCAATGCATGTTAATTTATACTATTAAAGTATCTGGGAGCACGGCAGTGCTCCCAGCCAAGTCGAGCACTGACACCCTTTTCTCGAAGCAACTCACGACACTTTTAAGCCCACTGTAACTTCGTGAAGGGTTTAGGTAAAAGTCTGAAATTTTGCTTGCCGCGAGGACTGTCAATCCTAGCTATAGTTTCCAAATTTCAAGTTCCTACCCTATATACTTTTCGAAATATCGAAGGTGAAATTTACCTTATTTTGTCACTCACTCACTCACTCACCGATCATCAAAATTCTAAGGTACTTCTAGGGTAGATAGAAACTTAAAATTCAGGATTTGGTTTTCATTTATTTTATAAAGCACAGAAAAATTAAAACATCCCGAAATTTTTACAAAATTGTTCTTTAGTTTTTTATTTTAAAACTAGATGGCGCTGCCGTCTTTTCAACAGAAATAGTGTGTGTTCTTGATGAAAGGACGTAATGGTCCAAAGTTAACCGAAAGTTATATATATATTAAAGCTAATAAGAGTAGTAGTTTAAAAGAAATGTGTCGTAACTGATGCTACATTCTTATATTAGGATATCGCGTACAATCTTTATTACATATTCTCTGCGGGTCGAAAGGGGTAATTCAGCGTAAATAAGGACAAACGTTAGCCATTATATTGGCAAACGAAGTACCACGAGAGGGTCTTGTTTTAATATAACTACCGAAGTATAACGAGAGGGTCTACAAAAAGAAGTGAGATCCTATGAAAAACATTAACATGAACAAAAATGGGCCAAGCCTCGCCTCGTGCCCTTTCCGCCGTAAAACGTTCTGAGATCCCATGTAGAGCCAAGTCTGCCTTTTGTTCTCATTCAATCGCCAATTGAACAATTATGTTATAAATTAAGTACTTTTCCTAATTAATAACCAATATTCTTTGACTCTATCATAATTATACATCTTTGTTCGTATCAAAAATATCGTGACTTGGCAATCGCAGGTAAGTAATATTAAAAGGAAGTCGAGGGGATATTCACTAAATCGTTGCTGATTTTAAAATAATCGAAGGGATATTCACTAAATCGTTGCCGATTTTAAAATAATCGAAGGGGATGACCTGCGCTTGCCAAGTCACGATATTTTTGATACGAACAAAGATGTTTAATTATGATAGAGTCAAAGAATATTGGTTATTAATTAGGAAAAGGACTTAATTTATAACATAATTGTTCAATTGGCGATTGAATGAGAACAAAAGGCAGACTTGGCTCTACATGGGATCTCAGAACGTTTTACGGCGGAAAGGGCACGAGGCGAGGCTTGGCCCATTTTTGTACATGTTAATGTTTTTCATATAACATTAGTACAAATAAATTACACACTAGCTAAGCCTAACTATAGCCTAACCGGCAAACACCAGAACTCAAGAGTTACTCACTTAACACCCCAAAATGGGAATCGTCGAGTAAACAAAGGGGGCGTGGCGTACCAGGGTCAAGGGTCGAATTTCGAACCTTATCTCTAGTCTACAAAAAACGTTATGTCTAATAGAATCAGTCTTGGAACCATCGGTGATCCAAATAGTTTCACCCCCAGTGCCAAGAGGCAGCAAATTAGTCCACTCAGCCCGACTGGGAAAGTGGATGCTGAATGGCTTAGTGAAATCAAAACTGGTAAGGGTTTTGTCAGAGCACATCGTTAACGACGGCTCAAGTACGGCGTACTCCCGAAAGAGCTTCGTATGGCTGTAATCCCAGAGTCTTGGAACCCAACAACCTTTAATGTTGAGCCTGTAGGCCCCCATGACAGCCTCATCCTCAATGAAGAGATGAAGAGGACGCATGTCAAGGACCACCTCCAGGGAAGCAGTTGGGGTTCATCTCATGGCCCCCGTAACACCAATGCAGGCAAGCCTTTGAAGCTTGCGCAGGGCAGCCTGCACCGTCTTGAACCGGACCCTTGTCCACCAGACAAGTGCCCCGTAGGCTAGTATGGGTCCGATGATCCCAGTATAGAGCCAGTATACAGCCTTGGGCTTGAGGCCCCAAGTCTGGCCGACAGAGCTCTTGGTCATCCAGAAAAGCATCTTGGCCTTCTTGATGCACCGATCAAGATGCGGATTCCATGTGAGTCTGCAATCAAAGGTCACCCCCAGGTATTTCACCTTGGAGGACTTTGTCAGGACCTGGCCAAAGAAGGAGATCATTGAACAGATCCTTCGTATTCTTCCTCGTAAAAGGAACAAGGACAGTTTTATCAGGATTAACGGTGAGGTTAACCGCCTGACACCATTGCTCCACGCTAGAGAGAGCAGATCTCATAAGCGCGGTAACAGTATCCGGGAACTTCCCGGTATAGACTATCGCTACATCGTCCGCATACCCGAAGCAGCTGCAACCCCCAGCACCCCCGAGCCTCCCCAAGAGTTCGTCCACCACCAGGCACCACAACAGGGGGAGAGCACTCCACCCTGAGGGCAACCCCTGCTGGTAGTCACCCCTAGAGAGTCCCCAAGGAGGGACGCCGACACCTCGCGGTCGGTAAGCATGGACTTGATCCAGCGGCCAAGAGTGTCGCTGATGCCAAATCTCTTAACAGCTTCAGTAATAACCGAGCTAGAGACCTTGTCAAAGGCCCCCTCAATATCGAGGAAGACGGCCAGTGAAATTTCCTGAAACTCGAATGCCCTATCCAGGAAATTCGTAAGGCCGTGAAGGGCCGTCTCAGTGGATTTCCCTTTTTGGTAAGCAAATTGTGAAGAAGAGAGAGGAGTTACCGAAAGTACCTCGTCTCTGATGTACCTGTCCACCAGCTTCTCCAAAAGTTTGAGGAAGAAGGAGGTCAGGCATATGGGCCTAAATTCCTTCGCCTCGAGATAGGAAGCCTTCCCGTGCTTGGGAATAAAGATGACCCTAGAGCGTTTCCTGTCACGAGGTATGTGACCGAGAGCAATGCAGAGTCTGTAGATCTTGCATAGCGGAGAGGCGATGTGGTCTAAGCCCTCCTGCAAAAGCAGAGGGAAGACCCCATCGGGTCCCGGAGACTTGTAGGGCTCAAAACCGTTGACAGCCCACCGAAGCTTGGGAATCGTGACAACCTGTCTGGCTACAAGCCAGTCTTCCCTCTTAGCCCTGTGCAGGACAGGGTAGAGAGAGTCAGGGTTTGTTGGATTGATAAAAGTAGAGTCTGGAAAATGGACCTCCATTATGTGCTTGAGAGTCTCAGCCCCAGACTTAGTGTACACACCCTCCCGCAGCTTAATAGCATTACGTCGATGTGTGCTGTCGTGCGCTAGAATCTTCATGACCCTAGCCGTAGCAGGGACATTGGAGACTTACTCACAGAAGGTCCGCCAGGAGTCCTCTAACGGCCCTGTTGTAGGTGTTAAGGGACTGCCTGTATCCAGCCCAGTCACCCGTGCGCTTGGCCTTGTTAAAGAGTGACGTTTCATAAAGCCGATTGAAATAGCTCTATAGTGTTTCCCGGAAAAGTGTTCCTAACTGCGTATCGAGGATACTGGTAAGTGACAATGTACGTAAATGTTTATGGTCATACTTTTAATTATTTTTAAATTGTGTTTCGTACGTTATCTTAACAAGGAAACTGCGCGAAGATAGATGGAATTTGTTAAAAAAGAATGTCGCGTTACGGTCGAACGTTTAAGCCGGTAAGTGACGAATATGATGCGACTCGGATGTCAACATGACGTGTTACGTTTCCTTCCTTCCTTCTCTCCTTTTTCACAAAATGTTTCTAAAGTAGATATATATAATATATGAATATTGAAAACCTTTTTTTCAAAATATCGCTGATTAGAGTGTTTATTGCCTCCTTTTGAAATAATATTTTTAAAATTTAGGTTCATCGTTCACCCCTAAAAAAGAGGCGAGCGTTTAGCCACACTCGCGTAACTTCGTAAGATGTCCTAGCTATTTTGGCGCTTTTTAGTTAGGCGTGCGAGATCTACCCGTAGATATAGGATGTACCTTTATTTTGCGGAATATTGGAACGGTAATATCTGAATTATTACCTCGTGACTAGTGAGTAGTCAATACGCATCTAGCCGTAGTATTTTCTCCGTCATATCAGACATCGGTATAGCTTTTGAGGAATGATGCTTTTTGCCGCATTCGTAAAATATGGTTTGATGTCAATCGTGACGTCAGTGCCTCGGTAAAGCGTGACACCTTTGACTTTGGCAATGGTAATGGGTAGGCTATGTTTGGTACTTGTTAGATTTTAACGGGCCAACGGCTTGGGTGACGTCGCGCTAAGGTTTCTGAGATAACTCGTTAACAAAATTGAAGCGTTAATTATGACAATCTTTTTCGAAATAGTTTTAAACCTCGCCGTGTTTTTCTTAGCTTTTTTTATAACATTTCTCGCTATTTGTTCTATTTTCATGTACCCTTAAATTGGGAAAAATTATTTTATTTTAGGGAAGATGTAGAGTTTCGCAAACATTCTTTACAAAATTCCGAAATGAGTTTAGTAAATCTTCAAAGAGTGGCGATTAAAGGGGTATTCGCGTTGTTATCGCGATATTCCTCGTTTAACGCAATGTGGAAAGTAATTGAAACTTTGCGCGTTTTTAGGAAATGGACCGCGAAGAAAGTTATAACTACGATCGCTTAAGCAAAGACGATCTAATCAACGAAGTTAAATCTAGAGACGATAGAATCAGGAAACTGGAAGCCGAGGTATTTTTTAAAAAACGTGAGACACCCTTTTTGGGGTGATAGTGAAATTTTATACGCGAAAGATGTGTCTCTGTTGTCTCTAAATTAAAGGTTCTAACTTAGAAACCCAACGAGGACATTTTGTTACTGATCTCCCTTTTTTCTCGCGTGTCATTGGTTTCCCCTATTTCTCGCTCGTTCGCCTCTTCAAAAAATACGTTCGGCCGAAGAAAGTCCGAAGATTGTTTTGTAATGGGAATCTCATTTTGTTTAGTGTAATGTCTTAATTTCGAACATGGAAAAAGAGAGAGTGAAAACAAAGTTAACTAAAAATAGTCAAATAGACGAAATTGAAAGACTCAATAGGGTCATTAAAGACTTGGAAAGGAGAATAAAATATCTGATGGTATGGAACATACTTCATTTTCAAAAAAGTCAAAAAGGAAAGAGAATTATTTTAATAAGAATTAAAGTTTTGGTTTAAATAATAGAAGAAAAGTGGAATAAATCAATTAGATACGAAAACTGAACTCGTTAAAATTGATACGGAAATTAAAGTCCAGGAGTTATCCCTTCCTATCGCGATGAGCAATGTCCGACGCGTTCTGGATAATGAAGATATTATTCAAGAATAAACTGTTCTCGAACCTCAATATGTTGCGGAGATTTACAATACAAACACGGAACCTGAAATTACCTCGATAAATTCTGAAAATAGCGCCGAAATTTCGTGTTCCCGAATTGAACGTTGAAGTCGACGCGAATGTCGAAAGCGATTCGTTAGAAGTATCCCCTGGAAGCGATAATTATAACCAATCCGAAACCGCCTTGACGGATGAAAAGAAAAATGATAGACAAAATCAAAGTGTGGAACTGTTTGTCGATCCGAGCTCGTTGCGCGTGCCAGCGTTCGTTTCTCAACTAGAATGTAACCCGATTGAACTAAATAGTTCGGTGTCCAACACGGAGACGTTCGAAGCTGTCGCTCCAAAGATAACGCGAGGTAAAACCTCATCGCCTCGTTCCGAAATTGCGCGTAAGTTCAATTTAAATTCTTAAAATAGCTTCGAGTACCTATATTTTAGAAGTAATATTTCTGAGACCTCTCGGTATAAAGTTTATACCGAGAGGTCTCAGAAATATTACTTCTAACGGTACTTTATAAGAGTGGCGTCCGCTTTCGTTATTAACGCCATTATTTAACTTGTGCGCCTTGACAGTTCTACGTATTATAAACTTTTTAAGTCCTTTCTACCGCGAAAATGTTGTTCGCTTCACTTCGGTTAATATTTAGTTCAATTACGAACCTCCTATTTTAGTAATTAAATCATTCCCGCGTACTTTAAAGATTTGTTTCGTAGCGCGGTAAGTTCTAATTAACCCATCTTAAAACGATTAAACGAATAAATAAATTTTTCGAGCGAAGAAAAGTTAAAAGTACAACCTTTCGGATTTGCGTTTATTTAAGTTAATATTGATCCCTAACGCCTCGATTGATCGACTCGCCTTTTTTTTCCTACGTTTTCGTGGGAATTACCTTTTTTTTTTTTTTTTACGAAATTCGCCTGAATGGAAATTGTTGTTTTTTATAATTTCTGTAGGTAAATTCAACGAAAGGGGTCTACAACGTAAAGAAGATAAACACTTCAATCGTGATCGTTGTGACTACGAGGGTACGCGGAAGAATGCTATGAAAAGACATCAACTAATTCGCGGTGGTAAAAAGGCCTTCAAATGTGGTCAGTGTGAATATATATCTACACGGAAAAGTACTTTGACCAGACACGAACGCATTCACAGTGGTGAAAAACCATTCGGATGTAATTGGTGCGAATATAAATCTGCACGGAAGAGTACGTTGGCAAGACACCAACGCGTTCACAGTATCGAAACACTCTTCAAATGCGATCAGTGCGATTATGCCAGCTGGGACAAGAGTACTTTGATTAGACACGTACGTAATCACGGTTTTGAAAAAAAAACTCTTCAAATGTGAACAATGCGAATTTGCCAGCGTGTTGAAAGGTTCTTTGAAGAGACACGAACATATTCACAGTCGCGAAAAACCCTTAAAATGTGATGAGTGTCATTATGAATGTACGCAGAAGTTTCAGTTGATCAGACATAAACGTAAAAGACACGTCTATGAATAGACGTAACCGTATTTGTCTGTCTTCCGTAATACTATACGCTATTGTATTACCGCCATTTTCAGTCCTTATTTTTTGATTAAACGTAATAAAATTCGAGTAGAGGATGTTAATATAAAACAGTTACGTTTTTACGAATAGTTTCGAAAGGTTCGCTTTTAAATTAAATTTAACTACTACTAAAATAAATTAAATTCGCGCTATAGAAAAAATGTCTTTTTACCTCTCCGAGTGACGTATGTCACGGAGAGGTTCTGTAACGATCGTGTGTGTGTGTGTGTGTCTGTCTGTGTGTGGGTGTGTCTGTGTGTGTGTCTGTTGTTACACCCACGTGACCGCGTTCGCAGTTTCCAAATCGGAGCAAACGTGTTCGCCATTTCCGAACTGCTTTCACAGTCACGGAAATGGCTCCTCTACTTGAGTTCTCACACCACCATCTTCTGGTCTTTGTCCATCCCACACGGTCACCAGCCTGTACTTACTGGCTTCTAATCACCACCATCTTCTGGTCTTTGTCCATCCCACTTGGACACCAGTCTGTACATTCTGGCTTCTAAACACCACCATCTACTGGTCTTCCGTCTATTCCACATAGACACCAATCTGTCTCATTGGCTTCTACTCCATTATCATCTTTTGATTTTAGGATATACGCGGCGATCAGCTAGGGTTACGAGAAACGTCTAGCCTCCCTAAGGTGGGATCGCCACCAAAGGTTTTCGCAATTGCGCTTTTTCCTTACTATTATAATGGAAACGAATCGTATATATACCCCAAAATTTGAAGAAAGCGGGCAAGAGGGGTACCCTTCACTTTGAACGTCAATATTAGCAAAGTTTGAGATGATAATAGGTATAACTTTATTTTAAACGATTTAACTATTATTAATGTTAATTATTGAAAATTAAAATAATTAAAAAATATTATATTTATTTAAATATTAAAGATAATCTTGTTTCTCAACTCAAAATTAATACGGAAAGAGTTAAAAAGCAGTCTATGTTTTTGTCTGTGTGTGTCCGTCCATTGTTACACTAGTGCGTCGCGTTAGCAGTTAGCCTTGTGTTGATGTGTTAAGAAATCATACAGAACCTTAATATTCCCTTTTTCCATAATATAAAGTGAATATGTGGAAGTATTTTTCGTAATTATGATGCATTTAGTACTTTTGTAGCTTTAAAGCTCTGTTTCATTTTGATATTCCAAAGATTTTTTTTAATATTGTTATTTGAAATGGCTGTTTATATATTACTTAAGCTATACTACATCTGTATATAGAATAATCCTTGGTTTAGTGAATGCATGAAGAAAACTAAGACCTAGACTTCAGCGGGTATATTAAGTATCATCCGTAATAGGCTTAGTGAAACAAAGAGTAAATAATTGAGGCCTGAGGTGAAGTAAACTTTGGGCTTTGATTTTCGTGTCTGAAATGAAGAGACATCAACGGTTCAGAGTGAGCCGAAAGTTAAATACACTATTAAATAATCAGGTTAAGATTTTATAATAGAAGAAAAGATCATGGTGGCAATTGGAATAGTAAAAGGGCTAACGGTAAACGGGTAGTAGCTACAGACTTTTTATTCTCTTTATGATGCGCATTGACTATTAGTGCATTTAGCTTTGGTGTTATTTAACGTTAACATTCATGTTGGCAAACTAAGAATATTGTTGAGGTGAGACGAGACGATAGTGTTTACACTGCAAACCAGTTGTGAATGTAGCTATCAGAATATACGGTAAACAGCTGAAGCGTAGACTTCATTTCCTGATCTTTTCCCCATTGACTGATTTCCATCATTCCATGTGTCCAAGATTTATCCTTATTGGATGTAAAATGTCGTCTGCTTTACTGTATTATTCGCTATGCCTGGAATACTGATTCAATATTTCGTAAATTTTTACTTCAAAAAAGAGAAATAATTCCATATCTAGGTAAATAAGTTTGTAGTAGTAGACCTCTGAGACTCGGAGAGGTAATATTTTGGTTTTCCCAGCTTGTTAAATTTAACGCTAGTTTCAAAAATATATTCTTCTTACGACTAATACCGTGTCTTTGGACGATGAATGGCCTCATTTTTGCTACAGTCATTTTGTAACCCGTTTAATGTTTATTAAAACTTCGTAGTTTAAATAGAATTAATTATATAGCTACTAACATTTTCCATTTCATTTTCTAGAATAACTAATCCCAATTTTGAATGTTTCACGTAATACGATGCTATATATCACCGCCTTTAGACGAAGGCGCGGATGCACTATGATGTCTCGCTTATTAGTCCGCCTGCCTGGTAGATAACGTATTTTTTAAATCTCATTGGTAAGTTTCGAAAAATAAAAATGGCAAGCTGGGGTAGAACGTGTTCCGTTCATGGCTGTAAAAGTAGTGATAGGGATTTAAGGGAGTGGCTTATTCTAGCCTTTATAAAGTTCTTGATTAGATTACTATTTTCACTAGGTATTTGTACAAAATTTCTAGGTGTATCTTCTCGGATTTTGTTGAAATTTCAACCTCCGCAGCGTTTTGTTTGTTAACCTTTTCTGGCGTTTCATTACCTTCCGACGCTATGATATCTTGGGCAGTTTTTCTTCCGTTTCTTCTACGTAACATTGCCTCTCAGTTTCTTCCAGTGTTACGTCGTAATAATTTTTTTTGTTGGCACTGCGTTTAACTTCGACGCTTTGCGTTTTAGGAAGCCATAAAAGTTCCGCTCGCGTATCACGTTCCCAAATGATCATCTTTGAAGTGTTTTTTGAACAAATTCGACTAGTCGATGGATTCCATTTCCCAAACCATTGGTCATTATTTATGATTTTCGTGACTCGTTTCCACCCCGAACCACGCGTAACTAATACGCAATGATTTTAGTGACTTGTTTTTCCACACCGAAACGCGCGTTGAAAATACCGAGTGATTTTCGTGACTCGTTCCAACCCCTAACCACACGTAGCTAATACGAAATAATTTTCGTGACTTGTTCCAACCCCGGAACCGCACGTAACTTATACGAAATGATTTTCGTGACTTGTGTTGAAAACCGTTAGTTTGGCGCCGCGCCATCTATAGCCAGAAAGAAGAACCGCGTTAACGCCGATTAAAAGTGTAGTTAGGTATGGTAGATTTTTCACTGTAATCGAAATAATTAAACATCGTAGTTTCTAATTTATTCCAATATTGGCGCTTGCTTTGTATAGGTGTCGCCACGCTATTTTCGAGGAATTCTAAAAAACCAGTATATATAACATAACGGATGAAAGTTAGTCTGACTTGTAAAATCATTTCTAGGAACATATGTGTTGGATATCGGATAAGATAAGGAAATAGGCCTAAGATAATGAGATATATTTTTACCTACATACCTATCATGAGACAATGAAAGCCCAGCCCTAGAAGTTGTTGTCTGCTAATAGTTTTGATAAAGATGCTTCGAGGAATAAGTCTAATCCTTAATTATTTATTTATAACTAGTTTTTTCAAAACTTGTATTATTAACCTAAATATATTTAATCTATTCTAATAAATTAACTAAGTAGCAGTTTGTCGTTCGTGCATGCGTTATTGGTAACAGATAATAATAATTTGAACAAAACGTTTATTAAATAATAAATATAAATCTTTAACGAAACTGATGAAAGGTAGTTTGACTTGGATAATTATTTCTAGGATTAGATTTATTTTTTTATTATTTATCATTTGATATGATAATGCTTATCAAGGAATTTAATGGTCAATATGACTCGGAGTCTCATTTCTCGAAAACGGAAACGTAAGTAAATTTAAAAGATTCTTATTTCATATCACACTTTTAAAAGGCAAAAGTTAATGGTATTTTAAGAAGCATTTCAAATAAGATAGCCTAAACTCTTAAGCGGGTGAAACTAATGAATTATCTTGTTCATTTTTGTTTGCCCTTTTTCCGACCACTGTCAGTCAATATACCCTCAGGCTAATTATCAACCCCGCACTCAAGAAAATCTCGCAATAAAGATCATTCGGTTGCCACCTTTGAAGCCGTAAAGACCTGTCGTAAGAATGCCCACCAAGATCAGAGATTACCGCGTGAACGCCCGTGTTAGACTAGGGGCTGAATGTTCTGCCGATTACGGGGTTCATCAAGAAAACCACCACCAGGTGGCTCAACAATTCAAATTTCCCGCCAACAACATCACGTGACGTCATCAATTCCCCCCCATCTCCTCCCCCCAACCCCAGGGTTGTCCCTATAACACCATAAATTTTACCCCCTCCCCCGAAAGGGGGAAAAGAAGGGGGGGGGTAAAATTTTTGGTGTTTTAGGGACATCCTTACTCTCTCTCTCGCGTAAAGCCGCGTTTTCAATCACGCGAGAAAATTTCTTCTCGCTTCTCGTTCGCGACAAATTACTTTCTCTGGTGGCTCCTAGTATCCGGAAATACACCCTTGGGAGAAAACCTATATCAGCCAGGGAAAGATTGGCAGTGACACTGAGGTGAAAGAAATATATGGTTAAACGAAAAACAAAGTTTCTGGTTTCATGTAAGTTGAACACGTTTAGGTTCCTAGCAACTGGAGAGAGCCTACGCTCATTGGCATACGGTTTTCGACTTGGAATAACAACCTGTCACAACATAATTAAAGAAACATCTGAAGCTCTATGGAACGTGTTACAGCCACTCTATTTGCCAGTAAGTATTTATCGTTACATTTAATGCATAATTATTATATATGTAATATACTGTTAATGGTATAAAAAGAAACCAATGTCGTCCACGTGGAAAGTCGCCGCCATGGACAATGAGGAAATTTGGAATTTCCCAATGTGTTGTGGTGCAGTCGATGGGAAGCATATCGCGATTCAGCAGCCATCAAACAGTGGAAGCAAATTCTACAATTACAAAGTATGTCTCAAAACAGATGCATTTATTTTTCAATGTAATGGGAATCTAATCCTAGATATTATCCCTTATTTCCCTGTAGGGAATTAATTCGATTGTTTTGATGGCGGTAGTGGACGCAAAATATCGCTTTTTGACCGTGGAATAGGAGCATATGGATCCAATTCAGATGGAGGGATTTTCAAGAGCACAGCCTTTGGAAAAGCGGTTGAAAATGGAACTGTTGCGTTCCCAAAGGATCAGTTTTTGCCAGGATCGCGAACTAAGGTTGGCCCTGTTTTATTAGGGGATGAGGCGTTTAAGTTGCTCCCAAATTTCTTGAGACCATATCCGCAGAAACAACTGAATAAAAAAACGACGTGTTTTCAACTATAGACTAAGTCGAGCAAGGTAATAATCAAAATGTAATTGATACTGATGCCGATCTAAAAAAAATATTTCTTTTTGTAGAAGGTGTAGTGAAAATGCATTTGGCATTCTTGCTAGCAGGTGGAGAGTTTTTAGAATGCCCTTGGTACTCAAACCAGAAAATGTAGACCTAGTGGTAAAGGCTTGCATTGTTCTGCACAATTTCCTCTTGGTCGAGGAAGAAAATAGGCCCAATAAAACATACTGTCCGAAAACATACAGTGATTATAAGGATTCACTTTGGAATATTATAGTAGGACATTGGGAAGCCCGCTTAATGGACGCGCCTGCCAGATCACTACTGAAACAAAGAGCAACAACTGCTCTTAACTCATGTGAAATTGCTAGAGATATGAGAGATGCATTCGCAAACTACTTCTATTCACCAGAGGGTGAAGTGGGATATGTTAAGATTACCAAGACCTATTACGTTACAAAGAAAGAATTAATAAGTAGTTTTATATAAGATCAAATAACTTTTAATGAAAATAAAACATATTGTTTATCACTCAATACACTCGTTAATATATTGAATTATATATAATTCACACTTTCTTCGTTTCTCAGGTGGAACTGCCTCCATTAGAGTGGCAACATATTCCGCAAATTTTTCGGAGTCAGTTCTATTTAATTCCCTGTATATCATAAGTGATTATTTAAATACCAATTTAACTCGTATTTGGATTTAATCAATGTTACTTTACTTGTTAATCATGCACATTTCTCGCAATAAGTCATCTTGATTCAAAGCTTTTTTAGAAGTTTTTTTTTGATTTTGAAAGAATTTGGGGGTTTCGCACTTGTATATAGTTTTGGTATCTATAGTCTATATTTATGAATTCATTTGATAGACTGCTACTAGAAGGTTCATCTAAAATATCCACATTTGTCTTAGTTTTGGTAAGACCAGCATCATCGGAAGGCGTATTAACATCTGTATTCTCTTCTTGAATCTCTTCTTGAAACGTATACTCTTGGCCTTCATGTTCAAAAGAACGCTGGAAAATAATTTTGTTTTATATTACAACTATTACAACCTGGAAAATGTGAAAAACCTGGAAAGGTCTGGAAATTTCAATTGAAACATTTTGTACGAACCCTGTATTAAAAAAAATAGGTAACTACGCACCACTTCAGTGTCTCTACTGTTTGAGTTTGATGAGGCACAGCGAAAGTTAGAAGCAGGGTCATCTTTACCACTGTCATTATCAGAATGATCACTTTTGTAATTTGATTTCAATCTTCAATTGAAACACTTAAAAGTAAATATAAACCACTGATTATTTAATTTAGTTTTCATACTGTCGTTTTTCAAAATTATCTTTAAGGAACAGAAGATCTTGAAAATAGACCCATTTCACGTTTTTAAAATCATTGTCCACTTTGTAGGAATCACCACTAGTTTTTTTTGGTAACTTTTGTATAAATTGTGCGAAATTGATCAACCATATTTTTCCAAAATTTCTTCAAAGCTTCTTCTGAAAGTTTTCACATGCAATATTAATTATTACCACAATTACCTTCATAAATATACTTACTATCTATGTTGTTTTCGGCCGCTACTTCTTGCCTTAAAGTTTAATTCATTTCTCTATTTCGATATTGACTTGATTTGCGGTTCCAAAGGTTTTCTCTTCTTCTAATGCATTGTATTATTTTTTCTTTCCGTTCGTATTCTGTTTTCTTATCTACATTTATTTGTTTTTCTTGACCCTTCTTGTTCGCCATTGCTACTTGCAAGTCACGACTGTGAGCGAGGTAGAAAATAAAATTCGTCTGTTACCTTCCTTTAAAATCCTGATTCGCTGGAGCACTACCACGCGACAGATATTTCTCGCTTCTCTCTAAAGGGGGTTTTCAAAGGCGCGTGTTGAGGGTAAAAATCGAGCGGGTGCGAGAAAAAACTAAAAATTCTCGCACCCGCTACAGGAGCGACCGCTTTCATAAAAGCGATATTTTTAGCGGGAGCGGGTAAAAGCGGCGATGAGGGGGAAAAATCGCTACCCGCCCCGATCAAAATCAAGTAGATGTTCTCGCTTCGTTTTTTTTCTCTCTCGCGTGGTTAATGACGTCATATTCTACCAAGCCAATAGGAGCGCCGAAACTTTTGGCGGGAGTTTCAATAAGCGCGTGAGCACGAGACTAAAAAGTTGTAATTTTCATTTCACCGAGTTTAGCCTAATATAAGTAGCTAGACCTAGATTTTATAAAAATGAGTAAGAAAACGACAATAAATGATAACTTAAAACAACTTCGACCTGAAAATAGGAAGGCTTTGGAGGAAAGGAAAGAAAAATTAATAGATTTGATTAGAGAAAGTGATATTACTTGGAATAGAAAATTTTTCGCTTATCGGCATACAGATTTAAAGGAACAAAAATGGATGGAAGTGGCTAAAGAAATGGACATGAATAGTAAGTTTTTTAATAACATTTCGTATAGCCTTTTCATATAAATCAACTTTAATTTTTTTTAGAAATCGACTGCAAAAAGATGTGGAAGAACTTAGTAGACCATTTTCGCAATATATTTTATGCAATCACCACATCAAAAAGTGGGCAAGAATTTGATAAAACCCAATCTGATGGGATAAAATGGGCTTACTTCAAGCCACTCCTTTTTTTGAAAGATGTGCTTGCTCGAAGAGAGTAAGAAATTTTGAAGACTTATATTATTGCAATTTTATTTCTATAAACTCGTATATCAATGATGCAGAACTTCGTCAAACTTTGATAAGAATCAAAATAAGGAGAGTGTCGAAGCTTCCACTTTTTCAAAACCTGTAGACAGTGATAATGACGAAGAAATGGTATATGCTGGAATGTCTGTAAAACGTGTAGTTATGAATTTTGCACTAAATTCTTTGAATGAACAAGGTGATAGAGACAGGAGGAAAAGAATTCACTGTGAGCGATTTCGAAGGCTATACCGATGACAAGGAACAAGGTCCATCCAGACAAAATAAAGAAAAGGGGTTGCCTAAATCACGAAAAAGATCCAGCTCTGATGAGAGCGAGAGTTTGAGAGCACCCCAATCTCTCAAAAAACGAAACCCTCAAGAAATTTTCTTGAACCAGATGGTCGAATTAAATAGGTCAGAATTTTTGGTTGCACTGGTTGTTGTAGAGATGTGAGACTGTAATTTACTGGTCATTTACCAAATACCGCGGTAAATTACCGATTTTCAAATACCGTATTTTTACCGGTAAATTACCGTCTTTTTCAGATACGGTATTTTTACCTTTCTAGGCTGTAGCAATAAAAAATGTGGTGTTTTAATTTAAAAAATATGTCCTTCTTTGTTTCTCAACGCAATTACTAATTGCCGAATAAAGAGAACTGAAAACATCAGAAGATGATAGTGCAGTATTTGGAGATTTTGTGGCCACTATCCAACAAACCTGGTAAATGATTGCCAAATAGAAGTAATGAAACTCATCAACTCGTTTGCTAAAGGGAACCCCATCAGCGTGGAGACCCATACTTATTTTTGATATTATAAATTTTCATTTTATATTACTACATTTTTAATAATATTTATACATAATATATTGTTTTGAAATAAAGATTTTTCTTAAATGAGCTTCAAAAGATAGTTTTAAACATCCGGTTTTTTCACTTCTTTCATCTCCCACTGCCAATTTACTTGTCCCACGGGAGAAGAAAAGTAATTCGCAAAAGCTTTTCAAATATGGTTAGCTCCATAATTAAAATTTTTAGACGCCGTTGGTTCTAAATTGTGAAGTCCAAAAGCTGCGTTTTCCTCCACATTTTTAATCCATTTTCCTTCCTTGAGAGTATCGTCCTTACTAACTGAGCCAGCAAAGTCAGCTGGGCAATAGTATTTTTCTTCATCTTCCATGTGTTTTTCTTCTTCCATTAAATAATTATGGAGTACCACGCACGCTTTCACTATTTCATCAGCAGTTTCTGGTTTAAACATTATTGGTTTTCTAAACACTCGCCACCTAGTGGCCAGCAGCCCAAATGCGTTTTCACTGCATCTTCTGGCAAAAGGGAAAAAAATGTCATTGAAACCTGTTTTCAAATGAGAATGCCAAGCGCAAAATAGTCTTGCCATCAGGAGAATTATGAAATGTCACCTTGCTCTGCTTAAACGATAATTGAATATTCGGTGAGAGTTCTCAAGATCATCGACTGCAAAAGGTCTCATAAAATTTTTAAGAAGCTGGAATGCTTCATCTACCAAGAGGACATGGGGCACAGTTAAAGAGGTTTTTGGGAGTTTTTTAGGAGCTGGTAATTCAGCTGTTTCATTTTGGACTGCTAGTCCAAAGGAGGAACTTTTGAAGAGTCCCCCATCTGAATGCGAACCAAATCCCCCAACATCGACAACTATAAAACGGTAATTCGCATCGACGGTAGCCATTAACACGATGGAGTTGAAGCCCTGAAATTAGAAACGATTTGCTTTTAAAAGTATGTTGTTACATCACTCGCAATACCAACCTTGTAGTTGTCATATAAGGTTCCAGAATTAGAGGGTTGCTGGATCATCACATGTTTTCCGTCAACTGCTCCTGTACAATTTGGGAAATTTCATTTGTTACAGAAACCTTTCTCAATCTCTACAAAGTCCGAACACGAAGGTTTCTGAAAATAAAATACATATGAGAAACCATTGCTAGATTTGGAGAAAAACGTATACCTTTAGAAATAATGGCTGTAAAACCTCCCATAATACCGCACTTGTTTTTTGAATAATTTTGTGAGTGGTAGTTTTCCCAACTCGAAACTGGTAGGATATTGAAGCTAAACTATTTCCTGTTGCCAAAAATCTGTACGATATAATAAAAATCATTCCTTGTTCCTGGTATCAATGGCCTATAACGTGATCTTACCTCAATGTTAAGGCGAGTCGTAATCAAGGTTCAATGGGTTCTCGAGAAACAGGATACTTTTTCAGTTTATCCTTCACTAAATCTAGCAATTTGTCAAATTTTTCAGGGCTCATTCTAGTGAAATTAGACAACTTGTCGTGGTCGTACTTTCTCATTTTTTTGCATCTAAATAAATATGGACCTGTCATTTGAAGACTTCGAGAATCTATTTAGCCTACAGTTCTACTCTAGTCTGTCTGTACAGTAAAACAAAAATCACTTACTAGAGTTCCATAATCCCCTTCATTCTTTCTGTCGCGCCATATAGGGTGGACCCACCAGTGTTTCTTTCGGTACATCCTTTTTCCGGTCCCATAATTTTGCATATAATATAACTGCATTGTTAAAATCTTTTTACGAATTATCAAGCGACGACGTCGACTCTTTATCACCGCCATTGCAAGTTTGCTTTGCTACAACCTTTGACTCCCAAATTAGATGGCGCCGCTCTCGTTTATCGCGCAAAGGAAAACAGTTGTTCAAAATCATAGCGGGAGTGAAAAGCTAGCGATATGAGCGCGATTTTTATAGCGAGAGAAATAAAATCGCCCAACCCGCTTCACGCTCCAGAAATTCCTCAACACGCGCCTTTGAAAACACCCCTTAAGCAAGACGCGAGAAATATCTGGCTCGGCTAGATCGGTTATCGCGTCGATTTCTCGCGCAATTTTTTTAATTTCTCGCGTATCGCGACCATTCCTCGCGGCTATGAAAACATCAAAGCTAGAAGCGATATAGTGTTCTCGCGTATTTTTCTCGCTCTCGCGCTAAGTTTTCTCGTTTCTCGCATGAATGAAAACGCCCCTTTAGCGTCAACCTGTCTTTTTATGAGAGGTTAGCCTCAATTCATCTCTGCTAGGAAGTGAGAATTAAGGTACCGTGTGTAGTTACGCGAAATTGTTAGCTTTGAATTCGAGTAATGTATAATTTGCTTACTTGAAATTGAGTAATATTCAATTTGCTTGCTTAAAACAAATGTAGCGCGAAATATGTGGGACTCAAACATTTAATCCTTTATATTTGTTTATCATCTTTCAATCGACAAGAAAATATATTTAGGCGACAACTTCTTTGGAGCTGGTCTCTACTGTGGTGGTCGCTTGAAATTTTTCCTGGTGTTTGGGGACTTGGTAACTGGCGCCGTTACTCTTTTCCCATCTACCCATCTTAGGCTTTTACTTGTGAAGATCCTGGAATTTTCAACGCTGCGTCCCTTTAGCTACTGTGTATGGCGAGTTATAAGTTCGATCTCCTACTCGGTACCATAGGTTACCTTTCTTATATTTTCTACCATTCACTATGAACTAGGTTGGGTTTTGTCAAATATTCAGGTGGTCATTCTTTTTGTAAATAGTAAAACTAGGAACTGTAAAGCCTTGTGTATATACATGTTTAAAAATAAAGTGGGTACGTCATCGAAGATGAGGTGAAGGACGCTCTCTGAGGGTGAATTGAAATAGAAAAGATCTAAAAGAAGTTGGGTTCTGAACTCTGAACGAGCAGGATGTCCTTTTGAGACCCGGCTAATCGAGGCAACGAAACTTTAAGTAACGAACAGATTATGAATTTCGGGCAATTTTATTATTGCAGTCCGGACTAAGTCCTGGGGATATACCCCTAGAAAATCTAAGTTCGGCCTCGGTTTAAAACACGGTAAATCGATACGGTGAGACCACAAATAAATAAATGCGAGCATTTTAATGCGCGATTTGTATGGTTTCAAAGCCTTCAAGCCTACCAAAGCCTTCCTTTTGTGCGGGCACCATGCGACGTGAAAAAGGTCTTCTGGACGCAAAAAAAACGTAACGAAGTACTGGCGTACCCATTTTTATATGTTGTTGTTTTAAACATTGATAATAGTAATTCATGAGTATTACCATTTTGTTTAATTATTTTAACTTATAAGATTATGATTCATAACGATTTTGCATGTGTGTCCACAACCTTTTGTCAGTTTGGTTTTATTTGCTTTTTAATTGATTTTAATTGATTGATTGTTTTAAATATTAAATGAGATATTTGGCAACACTCAATAAGGCCCAGCCTTTATTTTATTAAGCTTATAACCCCTTTAATTAGTATTCTGTTAAATCCGCTCACCCCAATAGTGAAAGTGACGCGAGCTCCCGGGCCAATGTTTAAGTTTTAAATTTTTTTTAATTGTAGTAATGATCTTTAAAATTTTTGCTACACAAGGAAATATTCAATTTGCTTACAGAAAATAAACAAAAACATATTCGTTTTCAATACATGTTTTATATATAAAAAATATCGCTAATAATAACCTTTAGTAAATCATGCCATCAAAAAATTTCAGATGTTGCTAATTGCCGTTTTGTTTTTTTCACGTTACGGTTTCTTATTAATCATTTCCAAACGTTTACATGGGAGAGATAGGTTCATATAAATGAAAGCAACGTGGTGCAACAAAAGACAAAAATTATTCATTTACCTCAAGGTACTGTACGTTTCGAGGGATGAGCTCTTGTGCACAATGACCCGACGTTCTGGAAATTCCAGCATATCTTTCACTGTTTGTATTTGACATGGTTTCTCTGATAATGTCAATTTGGCGAGAAGACATCCAGTATAGGAAGATGCGATCCAAAATGAAAATAGCAATCACTCAACTATCATAATCCTCTCACTATCTCTGTTTACCGACACGTTTATACCTGCCATTTTATATGTAATGTATAATAAGTAGTTTTATCGAAGCTGGGCTTTATTTGTACTCAACCTGAAATAAGAGAGCTTGAATATTTTCAAAGAAATTTTTCATGCAGAGTCGACCCCAGTAATTTTTCCCAATACATTTCTCCATCACTGTACGAGCCAGGAGAAAGAATAAAAAAGTGACAAATAAAAATATCCAAACCTAAAAATAGAATTAGTGAAATTTCATTAATGCTGAAGAAACTACGTCCTAATGAAATGAGCAATAATAGATGATCTCTAGTATCAAGCTCCTATTTTGAAATAAAAGAGTTCGAAAATTTACAGCTTTCACTAAAGATTTGGTGTCGTCGTTCCGATCCTGGCTAATCCTGTATCTCCTTAACTGCCAAATCGAATACTGAAATAGGATCATAATAATATTGTTCAAAAAGCGTTTCTCAATAAAACAAGGCTTTTTGTATTTTGGTTTTGTTTTGATAAATCACGGTCATATTAAAAGTGCGTAAACCCACTGATCGATCAAAGAAAAATATTTATTTTTATGGGTATTTAACTTTGACACGGTGGTAAGTTTTAATTATGTGAGTGAGGAAAGTCATGAACAGTTATTTTCTGGATGTATCTGTCGGTGTGTCTTTTATTACATACCAAGGGAAGCGTTTGCAGTTTGGTTTAAACGTTTTCGCCCTTTCGGAAACGCATTTACAAGACACTGAATTCTGGAAAATTTTACTTCACTATTTTACTCTACTTAAATCCAATAAATTTTTATTACACATTATTCCTTCATCTACATAGTTCGTCGTCCATTGAACATAGACACCAATTTGTGAATATTGAATTCTAAAATAAACTTCTATCTTTGTCGATCACACATAGACATCATCGTAAATTAAGTGGGAAGCCTTCACATGAGCAGTTCCCTTATGAGCGGATTTCATAATAGCGGTCCTCATAATTACAGTTCTCTAAATAGCGGTTCCCGAAATGGCTTACACGTTAGAGCAATTTCCGATACAGAGGTTCTCGTAAACGCGGCGTACCGTTACAGCAGTTCTCTAAAGAGCGGAAAAACAGATATGCGAAAAACCATAGTTGTTTATTATGGTGTAAGCTTGCCCAGCTGGGTTATATGAACTCAAAAAGATCTAGGTCAGATATGGATAATTTGGTTAGGTTAAAGTTGATTATTTCAACTAAATAGTATTAGGTCAGGTTAGGTTAGGTTAGGTTTTGTTTCGTTTGGTTAGACTTAGGTTAGTAATATTTTGGAAATAGTGTAACAGTGTTACGCCCTTTCCAAAAAAATTGTTTACAATTATCTTCTTCCGAAATAACTAACCTTTCTCGAATAATAATATGCCTTTTCCAAAAAATAACTTTTTATAATTATCTTCTTCCAAAATAAAATAACCTTTCTCGAAATATAATATGCCTTTTCCAAAAAATAACTGTTTACAATTATCTACTTCACAAATTACTGATTAAATGATCACAGAAAAGGGTTGTTTTTGAAACCAACGAATACAACTGTATTGTTAAGAAATGCTCAAAACTCAACACAAACGACGCGATTTCTAAAACAGGAGCCACTATTTCTAAAACAGCAGTTTCGTAAAACTCCGCTGTTTTTTTTGGAATCGCGGTTGCTATTTCAAGAACTGCTCTACAGGGAACTGATCTGTACGATCATTACTCTATTCATCCGGTGAACGTCCAACCACCGAAGTATTTATTGGGTGCTTACCAAATGAAGCGCGTCGAGGCCGAGCCGGTTAGCACTTGGGACAAAAAACTGGAATACATGAGCTTCGTTCATTTGTTCCCTCGGGGTCACTTTGGCAAGCACGATGATAGACCATGTGGGAAAATAACGGAAACCGAGTATCGTTTATCCCGTCTTTTGAACAAAAGTCCAATTTTTAGAAGAGATTACGCCTATTTGTTCCATTCTTATCAAGAATGCGAAATGAAATCGATTTCTAGCAGTTTGAACTACGTTCTTCGTGTTAAAAAACCCATGCCAATTGGGGTTGAAAATTTGCTCAATCGAGTTGAATCTGGCGATAAGAACTTGAGAGAAATTTAGCTACTTTCCTGGGTCATATTCGAGGAACGAAGGACTACTGGTATGAAGTTCTTAGAAACGTTTTAGCGATGATTCGGGAATTTGGTCCTCCCACCTGGCTTCAAACTTTTAACCCGGCCGAGTACGATGATATGGAACTACACGATCACTTGAGAAAAGTGAATTCAGACGTTCCGAGAGTAGAGTCGATGACGGTGGCTGAATTGTTGAATTTCGACCCACTTAGCGTCAAGTTGCACTTTCACAACAAAGTGCGGTCGCTGTTAAACAACTTTGTCTTGTGTAAGCAAAATCCAGTTCTTGGCATGATAGAACATCATTTTTGGAGGGTCGAATATCAATCTTGAGGTTTACCTCACACCATATGCTTTTGTGGGCCAAGGACGCTCCAAAGACTGGAACTTCTTCGACCGAGACTATTTTGGACTACGTGCAAAAACACGTCACGTGTTCGATGCCAAGACCATCGGTAAGTCCGGAACTGCAACGGCTGGTTAAAAAATTCCAAATTCACAAATGCACCTCCAGTTGTTATAAGAAGGTGAAAAATTCTAAAAAAGGATTGAAAGTGTGTCGTTACGGTTTCCCTCGAAACATTGCTACTATGAATTCTGTTAGATCAGTTACTCGTAACCGTAAAATGAAAAAGGTGCAGAAACGACTGTACGACTTGCCGAGAAAGCAGCACGAAGTTTTAATCAATGATTATAATCCCACGCTACTTTTGGCTTCCAAAGCCAACATGGATTTGCAATTTGTCGCTAACAAATCGGAAATAGTGGCAAACTATGTTCCGGCTTACGTGACAAAGGGAGACCGGGCTGACATGGACCAAACTTTTGCCGAGTTAGGGAACGAAAGTTTGTCCAAAAAATTATTGGCCTATAGACTGAAATCTTTGACGTGCAAGCAGTTAGGAATTTATGAAGCTCAAGATATGATGCTGGGCCAAGACCTTTACAACAAGTCCGACAGCACTAGATTTATTAATACCAACTTTAAAGAAAACCGATCGAGAGTTTTGAGAGTTTTGAAAGTTTAAAAGGAACTCGCGCGTTTGAGGGGAAACTGACCCCGAAAGCAAGGACACTTCCCAAAAAGGATTCGTCGACGACAAGTATCCGAATCGTCCTGACAGCTTGGAAAATCTAAGTTTGCGAGAATACAAGAACCGTGGATATGCCATGGCAAAATCCTCGGTCTTGACGCGGGGGGTCACTATTTTATGACCTAGGGCGTGTATTCTGGTTCTGAGGGATCTTTGTTGTATCTCTCTACCGGTAGGCTTTCGGTATGAGTGAATAAGGTCAAAAATCATTTTAGAGCAAAATCAAGCACATCATTCGATAGAGCGTAAAATTTAGATCTAAAATGGCCGCCGCTTTTTTCAAATTTCTAAAAAAAATATTTGGTAAGAACTAGGGGTAGGATTTTACTTTATCTAACTAACCCAACCAACACTGGTTTCTGACTAATTAGACCACGGGGAGTTCGAAAAAAATAGTGAAAAAATTCTAAACCTGCCGCAAAATGGTCAAAAACGTTTTTGAAAATTTCAAAATAGCCATAAAGACCGCTGCGCGCCTAAACGCATTCTGCCCTCAATCTTGAAAAACTACTCGGGGGGGGGGAAATATAATAACTCGCGACGGAAATATAGCTATGAAATTTTAAACACCCGCTGAAACATATACAATTCTCATACCAGGCGAGGAAAATATTTCAAAAAAGCTCCAATTTTAAAAATAAACAACGATATTTTGCTAAAATGCGTAGATTATTTCGGAAGTAAATGAAGATATAAAACAGCAAATCATGGAAAAGGCGTAATATTACTTGGGAAGTAAATGCAGGAAAACCACAATATTTTGGAAAAGGCGTAACATTATTTGGGAAGTAAATGAAGCTAAAAAACAGTATTTTGGAAAATTCTTGACATTATTTGGGAAGTAAGTGAAGATGAGCAAAAATATCTTGGAAAAGGTGTAACATTATTTGGGAAGTAAGTGAAGATAAACCACAACATTTTGGAAAAGGCGTAACATTATTTCGGAAGTAAATGAAACAACATATTTTGGAAAGGCGGTCACATATTTGGAAAAATTAAAAAAAAATTGCTTAATATGTGGCACTTAGCGTTACCCGAGGAACACCACTTAGAGGTGGCCACACGTCGTTTTGTCTAACCTAGTCGGCCTCTTAAGTGAAAATGAGCCCCAACGTTAAGCATCAATATTTTGGAAAAGGAGGCAAATTATTTGGGAGGTACCTAGTTCTCACCCAATAATTTGCGACCTTTTCCAACCTAACCAAACCTAACCTTAACGAACTATGATGTTAAAATCTAACCATATTAAAATCTATTTATAAAGTATTGGACACAAAACGATTTGTTTGTTATTTTAACACTTTACTTCTGGTTTATTATTTACAAAAAGAAAACATCGTCTTATTTCTGTTTGAGCTTCAGTTTCTTGAATGGCATTATCGATTTCAGCCAGCGCTTCATCATCCTTAACTACCAAGTTTTCATCATTAGGTCCTCTAATCAAAAAGGCCGCTTGGTTATCCCCTTCTAAAGAATCCAACTCTTCCTCAGTAACACCAATTTCGATAAGAGATAGTCCTTCTTTGTAAGGTCCCGGATAGCACAATTTGACATCTTTTAAAAACCGCTTGAAATTTTCTCCAGGTGAAAGCCATTTTTGGTCCTGATTTTTAAAAAGAGGCACTTGTACCAATATGTTGCCATGTAAGAAGCCAATGAACGATCACTTCGGAAAGATTTAATAGCGTCTTTTACATGGCGATTGCGGTTTTCGACATGGTTAGTATGAGCTTTAGGGTCCAATCTGTTCACATATTCAATTTCGTGAATAACTCGAAAATGTTTGGAAAATCCCAGCTCAGTGCAATTTTTATACATCGGAGCTCCATCAGAAACGATAATTGAACCCGGGGCAATATATTTTGACATTTGCTTCCAAAGGACAGCACGAGACTTGTCTTTGACTTTCATGAAAACCCCTTCTTTCGTATCTCGACAATAGATACCAAAGATGCAAATTGATTCGCCGGCTAGTTTCTTTCCCTTGTTTTATTTTCGCCTCGTCAAGTAGGTTTCATCCACTTCGACGTAAAGTCCTTTTCCCCCAATTTTGATCAAACTAGCCCAGGATTTTGAAAAAGGACGTTTTTATACTCAAATTCTTCAGCACACAAATTCATTTTAAGTATTGAAAAAAGCCGCCAAACGAAACTGACGAACCCGGTTATTATTCAAAAAAGCCGCGAAATGAAACTGACGAACCGGGGGTTTCTTATGGGGGATAAGACTTTTTTTCGTTTTTTTTTTTGGAAATTTGAAGAAAACGGTGGCCATTTAGATCTAAATTTTACGCTCTATCGAATGGTGTGCTTCATTTTGCTCTAAAATGAATTTTGACCTTATTCACTCATATCGAAATTGTACCTCTATACCGCTGTACACGTCCCAGGAGACGGCGGCCGTGAAGCTAGTCCTGGCCACTGGGCATGCCAAGTTGACTATCACGGCCGCCTCTGCATACTTTGCCAACGACACGGACTCTCTCCCGACAATTGAGGTGATCAATTTGGTCAATCAATGTGAAAAGAGAAGTGTATGCTACTGCCATGGATAAAGAATGCGCGTGCGGAAATTTGTTTTCACGCTATAGGATCGGCAACTCCCAATCTCGAACGACAGCTTATTCCGTATATACTCTGTTACAACATCGGTTGTCAGCACGCGCGAAGCTAGGTCTCTATGTAATCTAGCCTAACGCGCGTGCTGACAAGAGACGAAAAACTTCAGTATCTTCAGGATTTAAAATCGTTTAAAATATCCCGAAGTTTCTCGTCTCTTGTCAGCACGCGCGTTAGGCTAGATAGAGACCTAGCTTTACGCGTGCTGACAACCGACGTTGTAACAGTGTATACAGAATATTCTGTCGCCGAGATAGGGAGTTGCCTATCCTGTAGAGTGAAAACAAATTTCCTCACGCGCATTCTTCAACCATGCTACTGCCATCTAGGTATCTTGAATTTCAGTTGAGAGCCAAACTAGCCATTTTGTGGGTGTTTTTGGTGTAAAAGCTAGCAGAAAATGAGTAAAACTCATCATCGTTGTTACGTTGTTAATTGCGAGGGAGGTAAAAAGGGCTCTGAAAAGGGAGATAACATCGGTTTCTTCGGAATACCAGCCATTATAACAAAACAGGATGTTAATACGGAAAAATTATCTGGAGAAAGGCGAAAGTTGAGGTTGAAAAGGCTAAGGCTTAGCGCTTTTAAAGATATTAACCAAGTAAAAATATGTTAAGAAATGTCCAATAAAGTTGTTTGCTTATTTTCGTGCCTGGTACAATTAACCTTGACAGACGGGCCACCGACACCCACCCCACCGTACTGATAGGCCCAGTATTGACACACTCAAAATGTTACCTACCTTAATTCAAAAATTTAATTGACTTACCCAAAATTGACTTGGCCTAAGGGTACAAGTGACCCCCCCCCCCGGTCTTGAATTTACTAAAGCGCTTTTGGGCAAGTAAACCTTACTCTTATATCCAAGGCTCTTCATAATTCGGTTTTTTTATGGAAATGATTTATTAGCGGCAATTTTGAAAATGACCAAATAACCACTACCCGCCAGATTTGAAAAATTTAAACCAAATACCGTTTCTGACGAAATACACTTTGAGCCAAGTTAAATTTTTTATTCTTTAAGAACTACAGAAATTGATTTTTGACTAAAATTACAACCAGAGTTGATATTTATAATAATACTTTCTTTTCTTTTGAGTTATGTGTCCAAAATGAGGTTTTCATTCTTCCAACAAGTTTTTATTCTCTAATTAATTTAGCATAAAAATTTATTTTGACTTATTTTCACAAAATTAGAATTTATAACTCCTTTCTTTTCGGCATGTGCTATAGTTACTAAAAACAAGCAAAGCTGTCCAAGGTGAAAGAAAACAAGGCCCCCCAAGAGGACCATTACAATTTTGCGCCACATCTCGTATATTTTAGCGAAATCGAAACCTGGCATTTTCCGAAATATTCCAATAAAAAAATCCTTACTTCCAAGACTGTCTGAACTTGGTCTGAGCATGGACGAACCAATACTGTACGAACCAGTATTGGTTCGTCCATGGTCTGAGACTCGATTTTCGCCAAAAAGGACCTTTTCGCCGCAAGTTGGAAACACTGGCGACATCTCGTATATTTTAGCGAAATCGAAACCTGGCATTTTCCAAAATATATTTCAGATTTCCATTTTAAATATTATTTTTTCATATTATTTAAAATAAATAGTTTATAAAATTTAAAATAATATTTTGTAAATGAATTAAATAGCTTAAAATAAATATAAATTTTTAACTAAAATTTCAAGGCAGACTCGAACGCGCGAGTCTGGGTTTTGAAAGAATCCACGAGGAAAAATTTGTCGAGCGTTCAACCAACTGGGCTACGACTACCTCTGCAGATTCCCTTCTGTTTGCGTAGTATATACATATTCTAAAGCTAAAGTTGACTGACAGCTGAGGGTCCAATAAGCGACGAATACGAAACGAAGGAGGAGTTAAGACGAAACGAAGGAGGAGTTAAACTCTCGTATATGCTCTCCGCAATAATTTTTACGCCATCTACCGATGGGCGCAAAAATTAAAAAAATAATATGAGGCTAGATTTAACAACAATAATAAAAGTTCCAAAAATATTAAAGCGTGTTAGCCACACACTCATTTTTGGGAATGAGTGAGTGTTTCCCAACTCGACAACGAGGAGGCCACACTATGAGAGCAAAATCCCAACTAAGTATGATATTACAAAGAAAAATTCGAGTTGTTTGGTGTAATATCAAACTTTGATGGGCAAAAACTAACTGTTTAATAAAGTATTAGTTTTTATATGACATTTTAAATTAATTTTTATAGAATTTTAAATTAGCTTCCGGGTTCAACGTCGAGCTGAACGTATTTATGTTCCTAATTCTTCTTTGCCTTATTGCATTCGGTGCTGCAAAAATAGGGCGGGTAATTTTTCTCAAAATTATAATTTGTTAATTTTTTGCACTTTTGGTGATACCAATTACGGCACCCCTCGCATAAAACCATATCCTGAAGCCATGTTATGAAATATTTATGGGTTAGTTTTTCGAAACAATAAGAAGTTTGGCGGCAATCATCCTTGCAAAATAGCTCAGTTATTTCAGTTTTAGTTATGATAGGTTTGTTATCCTTCACTTTTAAAGGGCGATCAAAAATACTTTCTTTGGAAATCCATGAAAGTTCCAGTTTTTTACACAGGCGGTTATATATTTCCTTAATTCACTCTTTTTAAACCTAATACAGCTAGGATTCAAACCCAAAGCTATTACATAAGCCATTCCAAGCGATAGTGGTACGCAATTATTACTGTCAGCCTGATTTTGAACATTTACAAACTCTACCTTTAACTTTTTACCAGCATATTTTAAAATGTTACACACTTGATAGTATATTTCTGGCGTAAAACAGTGCGGCAATGAATTACATATTCTAACTGTACCGGTTGGACAACCCACAGTAGAAACAGTTACCCAGTGTTGCTTAGTTAAACAATGTAAAATTTGTATCATGTTCTTATCTGCTTTTTCAAAACCCAATTTAAAAGCAAGACTTAATGGCTGAAAGCCACTTATTCTGGGGAACCTTTTGGCTAATAATTATGAAAAGGACTCTATAATATTGCTGCAATAATATTCATCTTTGCTATCTAGCCTATGTTGAATATCATTAAGAATGCACTTATTAGTTACATTAATTAAAGGAATAGGATCATTACATAGTTTCGGTTGTTTAGGTTTTATGCAGGTAACTGGTTCACTTTTATAAACTCTCTTTGAGAATTGACACCACCCTTTAACATATTTTTCCGGCCTACCCCTGCGCGCTTTAACTATAGGAACTTTCAATTTATCCCTAAGAATAGTTAACCCCATTTTTTCGGAATTTACCCCAGATGATATATTAATTGGTTCATCACATTTGAAAGCCACAGGGAAACTTTCTGGAGGGAATCTCAATTTCGGTGAGCTCTGAGCAAGGGGAGTGGCTGCAGAAGTATTTTAATTTAAGGTATTTACACAGTCAAAGGACAATGGGGCAATTTCAGTGGTTTCTGTTACAAACGACGATAAAGCGCCACTTTCAAAACTATCCTATCACAGATACCTTCTGCATGTGAAAAATCCTTTTCACTTAAGCTACTATCAGGAGTCTTTAAATAAGATGGTTTCATATTGCTCGAAATTATACTAGAATTCACCTCAATTGGACTTGGTGGCTTGACTAAGTCAGATTTCTGCGGTGAACAAAGACTGTCAGAAGAATAAGAATAACCATAGCATACTAAGGGATTTAGTTTCTTAACTGAAATATCAGCAGCCAACCCCGTAACTAGAGCTTGCCCTTGATTAAGTTCTAAATTTGAAGGCTCACTACTAACTCCAATATTATCACCTCTCTCACCATCAACTCCAATATTATCACCTCTCTCACCATCAACTCCAATATGGTGTAGCGGCGATAAATATTAACGGCGTTACTTTGCATAGATTACTTATTTATGTTGCCAGAAGATCATGGGCACATAGCGGAATACCACTGCCTCAGTTCCGAAAACATGTCCGTCATGAAAAAAACCCTCGGCAATTTAAAACTATTAATACTTGATGAGGTTTCTATGGTGTCATCAGTGATGTTAGCCTACGTTCATTTAAGGCTTAACGAATTTTGGGAAATTAACAAACCATTTGGCGGCGTTGTCTCTCTTTTGGTTTTTGGTGACTTCTTACAGTTGTCGCCTGTACAAGGTAAGCCCGCTTTTTCAAAAATCACTTCAGCGGATGCTAAAAGTAGATTGAATAGCGTTGGTGGAACTGATCTCTGGAAATTTTTCCAATACGATGAACTAACGCTGAACGTTAGGCAGGCCGACGACCGAAGTTACGCCGATCTACTGAACAGAATTAGAATCGGAAATGTTACGAAACCTGATATTTCTACATTACAGAGTAGACTAGTTCCGAGAGGAAACAAAATCGAGGTGGCAAAGAATCTTACCTTAAGCTGGTGAATGAAGGCTTTGGACCAATATGTTTGATGCCGAGATTAGCAATGTGCGAAAAGTTCAACTTCGAAATGTTGCGGAAAAGTGGACAAAACGTTAAATGTATTGAATGCGTTGATACCGTAGTTGATCACAACAAAACTAAAATCAAAAATGTTGTAAGGAGACTAAAAATAATGGAAGAACATCCGTCTGAAACCGGGGGCCTAGAATGCAAGCCCTATCTATGCGTTGGAGCCCGAGTAATGGTCAGAAGAAACATCAGTTTTGAAGAAGGTTTTATCAACGGAACCATGGCCGTTATAACCAGGGTTGGCACGCTGGTATCCATTCCGGTTTTATCCACCTGGATTAAACCGGCTTAAACCACGTTGAAAAATCCAGTAGATTTTTAAAAAAATATGATAATAGAGTACTGTGCAGGCACCATAAAGTGAGATGGAAGGAAAAGTTTGACCCACATGTCTTTACCTCTTTATTTCATCGAAATGGTCGATTCCCATATATTGTGGGTTATTTTGACGCACCCTCCTCCCACTGCCCCACCCAAAACTCGTGAGACTGAGTTGAATTTTTTGCAACGCTAAATTGTTGGGTCGGACCGCGCATTTAGAAAAATCTTTATCAGACCCTGCCCTATTGAAGATCACAAAAAAGCCAACCCGGGACCGACCCTGCCCTATTAAATATAATAAAAATGTCTACCCGTGCCCGACCCTCACCCTATTGAAGATAATAAAAATGTCTACCCGGGTAGATGGTATGATAACCCAACTTGACCCGACCAGCAAAATGTTTTAAGTAATTTTCTAACCCAACCCGACCTAGGATTTTTCGACCCGATATGGGTCGTGTTGGATTGAAAAATCCCGATTAAATCAGGGGCCCTACTAATTTCTATGGGAAATGTCTATAGTTTTATCAACTTTTATGTACAATAAAAATGATTCTCAATCAGACGGCCTAGCAGCAGACAACTAACGCACTAAATGTAAAAAGAAAAGCTAAAATTAAGCACTAGAGAGTATTTAAAAAAAGCCCGATAAATCCAATAAAATCCGGTTTAAACCAGTAAAAAACCATACCAGTGGCTTTTTCAAGAAAAATCCGGATTTTTGCCAACCCTGGTTATAACAGGATTCAAGTTAGACGATCGTGGGACCATCGTTGGCATTTTAATCAGAATAGATCGGGAAGCGAACTTCGATGATAACAGGTCTGATTTTTTGATCGAGAAAATTAGCGTCAAGGTTTTGTTGATGTCAAACATATACATCAAACGGACGCAATTTCCCGTTATCTTGGCTTACGCCATTACTATACATAAAAGCCAAGGTATGAGTTTGAAGTGCGCAATTATGGATCTGGGACCAAATTTATTTGGGACAGGGATGGCTTCAGTGGCCTAACTACAGGGGAGCAGAGCCCGCAACTGCGGGCGGGCCCATGGCTTTTGGGGGCCCTTTCAAAATTTTGCTTATAGACTAACTGTCCCATATTTTATAAAGTGTCCTATAATTTCACAAATGATCCAATAAAGTCCTACACTTTTCATAGTAATTATTCATAATTTCAGCTGTATGACGTTTAGAACGCAGAATTAGTGATATCTCACTTGGTCAGATGAAAAAAATCGCGGAGCTCGCTTCACTCGTTCAGGAATGTTTTCTCTTCAACTATCACATAATTGAATTTATACGATTTTTTAGGGTTTTTATATGAAATGATAACAATTACTTTGCATTCTGAGCTGCACACCCAAGTAGCACTATTGAATTTCGCCTCAGACCTTTCATTGAAATAACTAAGCCCACAGATTGAATTATTGAACTAAATTATAGCACAGACTATAATAATAACTATGTTTAATTATTAGGGGTGTGCGAATATTTGAATTTGCAATCGAATCGAATATCAAAATTTGCGAAATTTTTCGAATATTAAATTTTATCAAAACCAGTTCGAATATTTAAATCGAGTGTTTTGTCGAATACTAATCTAGTTCGAATATTTCAATCGAATACCAAAAGGAGATGATCTAAAAGGACATAGCTTTCCAGCCTAGGAATGAGGGTAATGTGTGTCAGGTTATCTCTAACGAACGTCTCATCTCGAATGTTCCTAAAACCTGATATCCCAAGGCTAGGCCGAATGTATTTACTGTAGAGTAAATGGTAGTTGAACACCCAAAGTTTTTCTCTACTAACATTTTTTCTCGGCGCCAACTAACATCAGCCGCGGAAAGCTGGGTCTCACTAAAAAAATTCCACCCCCCTTAAAAAAGGTACGAATTTTTACGAAACTTGTGTTGAGCTTTTCGGCCAATAGAGACGTAGATCCGCTCGCGTAGATCTTAGGCGATCGGAGATAACGTTATGGCGTAGCAAGTTAGGTTTAAATGTATTAATTTAGAAATGGATAAAGGGCTCTCAAAACAAACTCACAGTATTTCCGTGCCAGAAAAATATAATTCCGTCGGCTTCTAATTATGTCGAATTAATCACCCTCTTTAAAAACGTTTGCACTCCACACGATACACCGTTGCTATAAAAAACGCAAACACCGTGCACTTGGATGAACCCTCCATGCTTGAACTTACTCGGATAAAAAAATTAACCGCGCCTGTTTAACTTCACTCTCCACCGCTGTGGAGCGCTGCTTCAAAAGCTCGTTCTCGGTCGTGGCCGATATTTTAGAAATTTTATCTCTCCATTCACGCGAGCTCCGTTGGGAACTTTGAAAAGCTTAACGTCAAAACTTTCAGACACAGAGGCCACGGCAAAAAATCTTACATAGGAACTTGGTGTAAGATTATTCTACTTGTGCGAATACTAATCTAGTTCGAATATTTCAATCGAATACTAATCTAGTTCGAATATTTCAATCGAATACTAATCTAGTTCGAATATTTCAATCGAATACTAATCTAGTTCGAATATTTCAATCGAATACTTATATAGTTCGAATATTTCAATCGAATACTAATCTAGTTCGAATATTTCAATCGAATACTTATATAGTTCGAATATTTCAATCGAATACTAATCTAGTTCGAATATTTCAATCGTATACTAATCTAGTTCGAATATTTCAATCGTATACTAATCTAGTTCGAATATTAATAATAATCAAAGCTTGGTCTAGGAAGGGATGTCCACACTAAGTCAACTCGCGACTTATTTACAGGTAGGCCCCTTTACAATGCATAGAGGGGTGGTGGCTAGCCCATATGCCACAGCTAACCTACAGCGCCCTATACTAACTATTACCGTTAACCTCTGCAAGTTTTGATGGAAAGGAGAAACCGGGTTAGACCGCGGAGGAAAACTCCTTTTCAATCGTATACTAATGTAGTTCAAATATTTCAAACGAATACTAATCTAGTTCGAATATTTCAATCGTATACTAATCTAGTTCGAATATTTCAAACGAATACTAATCTAGTTCGAATATTTCAAACTAATATTTTGAATCAAATAATAACAAAATCATATCATTAAATTAATAGTTCATGAAATCTTAAATATTCCCATTCTCCCTACAGTAAGTTTAGTTCAATAATAGTAATTAAAAAAAATAAAATAATTCTTTAACAAATTTATTTTTATTTTTCCATCTAGTAAGTAACCTTTCCAACATAAATGACTGTTCAAACTGAAATTTAATATTATCTTCAACTTTTAAGCAATACAAAACCAAAATATTAAACAAACAATAGTGAAAAAGCCTGGTTTTTCAGGGATCTAAAGAACTAGAACAGAATAGGCTAGACATATCTTCAAACTACTTCTTTTGGAAAACCTTTACTGATCCCTGAGCAAGTTTTCATGATTATATACTAGCTTCTCCACGTTTTCAGAAATTAGGCATTCTCTGCCTTGTACTACGTCTCCCGTAGTTGAGAAACGTTTTTCGCTGGCAACTGATGTTACTGTGATCGATAAATATGACCTTACCATTTGAGCAAATTTCGGAAAGAGAAATCTTTTTTATTCATCCACCATATTAATATAACGTCTATCTTTGAGCCCAAAGGCATAGGCCCAAGGGCTTTTCTTCAAGATATTGCTTTATTTTATCCGACTCATTTCTAGCGCTGTGACATTGATAATACTTTTCTTTAATTTTTTTTATATTAATCCTGAAAAACCGTCAAGCCGTCAGAGAAAGGTTCTAAAAATTGAGAAAAACTTGAAATTTCAAAATTGATTTCTTTAACTAAGTCAATGGGACTACATTACCTGAAGGATTTTCAGTCTGCTCAATGAATTGTTTAGTCTGTTGGTGTTCAGCTGCAATATCTGCTGGGTAATATTGGGATTTTCCAGCTTCAGTGATAAATTTGGGTACAATTTTCCGCTTAAATGAGTCGATTCTTCCAATGGCTTGAGGATTTCAACCATTTTACCAATTTGGTTCCATTCAAAACCAGAGATGTTTTCCAGTGTTGCTTGAGTGTTAAGCTCAGCACTAAGGGGTTATTTTTCTTCGTACAATCTCTTTAACATATTGTAGGTAGAATGCCATCTCTTGGTGACATCCTGAATCAAAGTCCTCCTTGGTTTCTTAAGAAACTCTTGCCTCATATTTAGTTTCTTGTGGTCCGGTTGGTTCTTTTTGTAGTCACCCACTAACCTTCTACATTTAGAGAGTAGGTTTTCATTTTCAGATTCTTTTGAGGCATCTTTCACAACAAGATTTAGTGTGTGAGCAAAACAAGGAAGGTGTTTCCATTCAGACATTCTTACAGCTTTAACAATGTTGCGTCCACCATCAGTCAGGTAGCTTTTTGTTAATTTTCAAAGACAAGAATGTCGACTCCATATAACCAAGGATGTTCTCCGCAGAATGACTCTCACTAAACGGGTGGCAGACATGGGTTAATTATTTCAGGGAAAATTCTCTGTTAATGAAGTGACAGGTTAATGACATATAGTTGTCCAATTGGCTTGATATCCAAAAGTCGGTGGTGAAACTCAGACACTGATTGCATAATTAACACGTTGAATTTATTCTAGGTCCTTCTTGTCACTAGCCTGTACTTCATTATAGAGTTCTGGTGCAATTCTTCTGGAAAATGTTGTTCAACACGGAGGTGTTTATCCAGGTTCGCAAGCATGAAGCACTCTTTGAAATCCAACATTTTCTACAATCGAATACGGCCGGTGATCGACTACCATCATATATGCAATTGACTTTGTTATTTCTTAGGCTTTAGAATGATCATTCTTAAATTCCCTCTTCTTTTCAAAGAGTTCAGAGATATGAGTTTCTCCAAATTTGGGAACCTTTTCCTCCACTTTACGTTTTTTGTAATATTTTGGCTTGTATTATGTTGTTTGCTTCCACAAGCTTTGATTTCAGATGATTTATCATTGAAGTTGTAGAACCACAGATTCTCTTTATATTAGTGGCACAGTCATTTATTAAACAAATTGATGTATTTGAATCCTTTTCGTCAAAATATTCCCACACGTTACTTCTCTTGGCATTTTGCTTCGTCGTGAGAGGGTTAACATTTCCTTCGAGGATCGAATTTGATTGACTCGACTCTTCGTCGATAACTCGGACTCCAAATTCATCCAGTAACTCGTTATTTCTATTGCTAGCCATAGTTTTAGTTTTACGTTAGTCCTAACTATTACTATAACGTGAAAAACGCGGCTTGCCCAAGCCCAACGCCAATCTACACTCCAGGCTTCCAGCTGCTGCAATGTTGCAGTTGTGGGATCTACAGAATTTTACCGCGCAGTTGCAGTTGTGGAATTTACCGTATTTTAATGCTATGTGCCCTCTAGTGGCTGGAATTATTACTAAACGCCATGTCACAGTTACTCGACGAATACTAGATGGCCAACTCAGTCATTCGAATCGAATACTCGATTCGAAATTTTCGAATATTATTCGATCTTTCGAATACTCGCACAGTCCTATATAAAAACATTTTTGAAAGTCAGTTTTCACTCACTTAGGTCTCTTTTTGCTTAAAGTTTCATTTAATTTATAGTCACTTTTTCAAGTAAATCTAAATGTTTGTCTGTGTGAACCCTTCAGTACTTGTTTAGATCTGGGTGCGATGTAACGCTCATTTAAAGAGTCTTAACTCTTACGTTCTGAATGAAATAAAATTATTCACCTTCTAAGTATAATAATTTATGAGTCCTGTAAAATCCTATAATTTGGTTAATCTGGTCGTATATAATGTTATAATTTTGCGATGAGATTCCTATTTTTGTATTGAAAACTCTCTAAAAGAGATGACGTCATGCATTGCAGTTAAGAGGAGTGAGCCATGTATGTGCGACAAAACTTAATCAAGAGCGGGGACAATTCGCATTGCTATAAAATATGAAAGGGAAGGAAAAGTAGTAACGTTCGTGATGCTTTCATACTTTTTGAAAGCTCGACACTCAAGAAGGGGCCCTAATTTTCGGGCTGCGGGCGGGTCCAACAAACGTCGTTACGCCACTGGATGGCTTACGTTGCGTTATCGAGAGTCACTTCCTCTCCATCTCTTGCGATTAGACCCAAATAAAATTATAGCAGACGGACAGGCCATTACGGAGTACAACAGGTTACGTCAAAAATTCAGACCAGATTTGCCTGTTTTAGAAATAATTGCGTCGGATGTAAAGGCAACTAGCAAGAGGCCGGCATCTACTATGCTTACAAAAACTGTTGAGGTTGAAGAAGAAATATTTGGTAAAACGGTAAAAAGAAATCCGAAAAAAAAGTTAAAAGGCCTTCAGAGTATAGACACTTTTCCCTTGAAAGGATTTGAAAATAAAGATGGAGTAACGTTTTAGGCAAATACCGTTTTGCAATTGCTGTTACTGATTCCAGAATTAAGAGACATTATTAAAGGGCACAATGGACCACCCAGCGATAAGCCTATTTTAACGTGCCTTACCAACACTATTGAGCATGTTGAAAGCTCCGATAGAAATTCCTGGGACGATGGCAGAACTAGTTAATTTGTCAAATTTAGAGGAAAGAATGATCTCACCACGAATACCTTTTATGCAGATAAGAAGGTTGGGCTGTGATCAACAAAGAGGAATTAAAGGAAACGTGGTCCATGTTCCTATAAATGTCGAGTCTACCGTTTCAGTGTTACCTAGTTACCACGTGAAACAGATACTATTCAAATTGAGTTCATGAGAAGAATGCGATATAACACACCCTATTTGTATGAAACTGTTAGGCCAAAAAAAAATGCATGAAGCTCTTAAGGTTTTGGTGAAAACGCCGTTGTATATTAAGCATGGGATAACCGTTAGGAGCGATATATTAGATCCAATTGCAGAAGAACTTGAATTTATTTTTGACGAAAATGACCGTCAGTTAGACCATGGTGATGCTTTAAGTGAAAACCCAAAAGGGTCAATGAATGTAGAGAATGAGAATGATAGCGATGAAATTTGGAATGAACCGAACGAAGTTAATTCATTCCCAGTTTTGAATCAAGACACATTGTTAGTGTCATTGTCTGATTTCCTACCAACTAATACCATGCATGTTAAGTTTGCTCCTGGTGAAGGTCAAACACCAATGTCTTTACTCTATGACGAGGACGCGGAGGAATTGTCATTCCCCAGTATTTATGTGGGTCAGAAGAGAGACCTTAAGGTTTGGGGATATTGCCAAGTGGGAGCTTCGTAATGTTGATCGACGTTGTGCCAAGAATGTCTCAAAATTGTTTTCGCTTTTGTTAAGTTGGAAACAATGAAAGTTAGTGAATCTATACAAGTGTGTATGAGAAAAACCAAGAGAAAAGATGGCTCTAGATACACTGCTGGGTTTTTATCGTCTGCTGGTGCACTCGATTCAATTGTTAAGCAGGATGATGGTTTTAGAGTATTAGAAAATTTGCAGTCCTCGCCTTCATATTGGCAGCATAGGCAGAAAGAGTTAATTGCTCTTTGGATGGAACGGCTACCTTTTTTATAACGTTTTCAGCTGCGGAAGGCAAATGGCCTGAGCTTTTGAACATACTGAGAGTGACCTCAGGTCAAGAACGCTTAGCGGATAATGAAATTAGGAATTTAAGTTTTTCGGAAAAGGCCAAGTTGATACAGAATGATCCTGTTACTTGTGCTAGATATTTTGACCACCGTTTTCGGGCTCTACTTAAAGCTTTGCAAAAACTAGGTCCCCTTGGTGTTATTGAAGATTATCACTTTAGAGTTGAAATACAGCAAAGGGGGTCTCCCCATCAACATGGGTTGATATGGATTAAAGATGCGCCTAAGCTCAAAGATGATTTGTCGAATGTTCAAGAGGTAGAGGACTTTATTGATAAAGTTATTTCTTGCGCTGGTAATTTGAACGATGATAATGGGGATTTGTTAACGTCTTTGCAAATGCACAAGCACACGACAACGTGTAAGAAAAAGGTAAATAACAGTTCAGTTTGTCGTTTTGGAATTCCATTTCCTCCCATGCCTAGAACTATTGTTTATGATCCGAGTTTAAGAGAACCCGGTACTCTTGACGAAGAACTGAAATGTAAGAGGAATTTCAAAAAATTGAATGAACTTTTGCAATCGAAAGAAAAGGAATTTTGGGTAGATAGTTTCGAGAAGTTGTTGGCAAAGTTGCGAATGAGTGAAGAGGAATATATTAAGGCAGTTACGTATGACATAAAAAAGAAAGTTGTTTTATTCAAAAGACACCCTAAAGATACTAGGGTTAATCCGTACAACCAGTGCACTTTGCGCCTTTGGCAAGCGAATATGGACATTCAGTTTGTACTTGATCCTTACGCTCTGGTTATGTAAATTGTGTCTTATATAGGAAAATCTCAGCGTGGCATGTCAATGCTTTTGCGTGAAGCTGCTAAACGAGCACAGTCAGATAAATGTTCGGTAAAGCAAAAGTTGAAAGTGATAGCAAATCAGTTTTTGAATGCGCACGAGGTAAGTGCGCAAGAAGCAGTATATAGTGTTTTACAAATTTCAATCTCTAGATGTAGTCGAGCCTGTATTTATGTTAATACAAATTTGCCCGAAAATCGAGTCCATATTCTTAAAATTAAAAGTGAGCTTGAACAGTTGTCGGAAGATAGTATGGACGTTTTCGCTTCTGGAATGTTGGACCATTATGTTCAAAGGCCAGATGATTTAGAGGCAGTAACGTTAGCTCAATTTGCGACGGTTCACGGGTAGTTGAGCGGTTTTCAAAAGAGCGTTCTGGAATAAAGCGGTTCCTAAAACAGCGGTTTGCAAAACCGCGTACAAGCAAAACCGCGGTTTCTGTTTCCGCGTTTCTCAATACAGCGCTATTTCCCAAAACAGCGGTTGCTGTTTCCGCCCAAACTGTGATTGATAGGGAGGGAAATCTCTATTATATTAAGTATATAGGACAAAGAACAATATTATGCAAAAAGGAGTAATGTTATATAGGAAGTAAATATAAAATATAATTTTTTGGAAAAGGCATATTATTTTGGGAAGTTAATGAAGATAAACAACAATTTTTTGGAAAAGGCGTACGAAACAACGCTCAAGATATAAACGCTGTAACCAAAATGCGCTAAAACGAGAAATGGCTATAATGGCAAACGCGTTTATCAAAAAGCCGTTTTGGACAATGCTGTTTTGATAACACGCCCAATCGATAACATACCATTTGCGACGTGGTACGAGTTTTCCAAAAGTCTTAGAGTTGCGAAAACCCAAAGTCATATTGATGACAGTGAAAACCTTCAAGTTGAATGTGGTAAATGGTTGAAACTGAATAATGATTCAGGTTTTATTAGAAAACGTGATCATTCTAAAATTATGCGGTATCGGAGATTCAATTTAGTGAAAGAACCTGAACAGTATTATAGTGAGCAAATAATGTTGTTCTCACCTTGGCGCGATGAGAGTAGGGACATTTTGACAAAGGATCTGAAATCAGTGTATGAACTTAAACTTGAGATTATAAAGGAATGTAGAAAAGAATTTAATAACGAAATTGACGAAGCGGCCATTGAACAGGCTGTCCGAGATTTCGAAAGTGGAGCTATTGAGGCTGATCTTACTAATGTTCAGCCTGAGTTGGAACATCGAAATGAAATAGATAGATCTTTAATTGTTGAAGATTCTGAATTTCAAATTAATACGGTTCAGGAGTCTATAGGAAATATTACCCGTGATATTCTTGATGGTAATGCGGAAAGAACTATTGCTCCGTCAGTGACGTTAGTCAATGATTCTGAGTACAATGTACTTGTTAGAACGCTGATTGTGAAACCGAAAGAAATATTTTG
Organism: Phalangium opilio; assembly: GCA_019434445.1. Classification (NCBI taxonomy): domain Eukaryota; kingdom Metazoa; phylum Arthropoda; class Arachnida; order Opiliones; family Phalangiidae; genus Phalangium; species Phalangium opilio. The sequence goes on along the minus strand of JAEQBA010001508.1, from coordinate 229,308 downwards.
TGAAGTTCTGCATCATTTAAAATGCAAGGAAACGCCTTTACGGCTATTTGTTACCGGTGGCGCCGGTGTTGGAAAAAGCGTTTTGATAAGTGCCATATTTGAAGCTGTTACTAGATTTTACAATAAGCAGCCAGGGTCTAATCCCTCGGAAGTTAAAGTTTTGCGATGCGCACCTACGGGCAAGGCTGCCTTTAATATAGGTGGCGCTTCTTTGCATAGTACCTTTTGTCTACCCGTTAGTCAATTTGCCGGGAATATTTCCAGGCTAGAAAGTGAAACTCTTCACAATTGTAGATTGATGTATGGTCAAGTGAAATTGGTAATTATTGACGAAATATCAATGGTTGGAGCCAAGGTTTTTACCGAGTTAACGCGAGATTGCAAGAGATAATGGGTAGTCCAGATTATTTCGGTGGTGTATCTGTACTGTTAGTTGGAGATTTTAACCAACTTAAACCAGTGCGCGATCATTTAGCTTTTCAAGGTCAAAGTGATACTGACAATCCCTATGCGGCGTTAATTGGTAACCCAATATGGGAAGAATTCCAGTTTGCAGAGCTTGAAGAAATTATGAGGCAAAAAGATGACAAAAGATTTGTGGAAGCTTTGAACAGAATGGCTGTGGGAAGTATGAATCAGGATGATATTGACTTTTTTGTAAGTTTAGAAGTGAATAGAGAGCGTGTACCGCCAAAAGAAGCGATACATCTTTTCCCTACTAACGTTGAAGTGAACCAATTTAACGAAGATATGCTTTTTAACATGAATACGGAAAAGTCTATTTCCGTTTCAGTAGATGTTGTAAATGGTGATCTTACTAGCGAAGTTAGAAATAACATTCTTTCTCAAGTTCAAACGTTGGCAACGTCCGATACGTATGGTCTGCCTAATGAATTAACGCTCGCTTGTGGCGCCAGATACATGATGACTAACAATGTTGATACGTCTGACGGACTTACAAATGGGGCAACAGGTTGGTTAAGAAAAATAGAGTACGGCAAAAATAGGCTGGGTGAACAAATTCCGTTTAGGGTATGGATTGAGTTTGCTGATGCTAATGTTGGAAAGTTGTTGAGACAAAAGAGTCATGGGTTATACGAGCAGAATAACTTTAACAGGATTTGGACTCCTGCATAGCTGTGCGGGCTCACCTCAATTTCATGAGCCTGATTCGATTTGAGCGAGGTACTGCCTAAAAGTTTGCATAAGTTTGAGCCCGAGCTGAGCTCGGTTAATATTTGTAAAACAAAATGTCCGTGAGCTGAGCCCGTCAGGATATCGTGAGCCCGAGCCTGCGTGAGCTGAGCTCGTGTCAAGAAAACCGTGAGCCCGAGCCCGGGCTCACAAAATATCCATAATCTGTTGATCCCGAGACCGGGATCACGAAATTTCGTAATCTGTTGAGACCGAGCCCGGTTTCACTAAACTTGTATTATCTGTACCTACGTACTATACTAAATAATGAGCTAAGGCTCTTCCTTTTTGGAAATCCATAAACAGAGTGAAACAATATTTAAGCTTTCCATATATATACCAATCGTGTTCCGGGAGCGTTAGATGGCAGGAAATTCCACTTCGTTAGTAGATTGGAGTAGGAAGTACTTGTTATTCTGTCGTCCAAGAAAAATTTTGTAAATTTTTTTGAGTAAGAAGTTAATGTAAGAACTTAAGATGGATGTTTTAAAATGCGAAAGCTAGTCTAATAAGAGAGGAAAAATGTGACCGAGCTGAATCCACAATGAGTTTTAGGAGCCGAGACCGACGTGAGCTCGAAGTTAAATATTGAGCCCTGCTTGAGCTCGAAGTTAAATATTGAGCCCTGCTTGAGCTCGAACTTTATTAAGCGATGAGCCCGAGCCTGAGCTGAGCCCCGTTATGCAAATTTTAAAATTTGAGTCCGAGCCGAGCTCAAACCTTATATATAGCGATGAGCCCGAGCCTGAACTGAGCCCCGTTATTTAAATTATCAAATTTGAGCCCGAGCTGAGGTCTCTTTAGAAAGTGAAAATGTCGTGAGCCCGAGCTGAGCTAGGGGTCCCTCTTTATGAAGAAACGCGAGCTGAGCTGAGCTTTATCCTTGGCGCTCAGCTATGGACTCCTGTCGAGAAAGTTACTAAGGCATTCAGTAGAAAATGGAGGCAAAATAATGTTTCGGTCTCTAGGAAACAGTTTCCTTTAGTCATTTCTGAGGCTATTACGATACACAAGAGTCAAGGTGATACGTATTCGTCTGTAGTAGTGCATTGTAATCAAAGAAAGAAATTAGAGAGAGCTCATTTATACGTTGCTTGTAGTAGAGCGAGAAACGCCTCTGGTTTGTATATTGAGGGTAAATTTCAAGTTTCAAATGCGCCTAAAAACAATCAAGTTGAAAGATTACGAGGTACGAAGAGTATTGCGTTACCGTTCTTGAACGAACCGGTTTATATTTATGTTCACATTGTGCAGTCCTTAAACGCACATTTGGGAGATATTTTAGCAGACACCGTAATAATAAATGCCCAGTTATTATGCTTTGTTGAAACGTGGAAGAAAGAAAATGATGAGTTTCATGTGCCATTCTTTAGGGAAGTGGGTGGTATTTATCTGCCAAGAACGGCACGTAGAATTGCATTTGGTTCTTCCATTTATTTAAAAGATACATCAGAAAATGTAGTTAACGATTTGAATAATAGGGTTTTACGAACCGATAGACCTTTCAGATATTCGCATGTGGAACGTTGCTGGTTGGATGTTTCCATTGAAAATGAACCTATGACTGTTGTTTTGTTGTACAAATCGCCTATAATGAAAAGGGCCAATCGGCTTCTGTATCGCATAAAAATCAAAGTTAAATGCTGTGTTAAATGTGACGTCACGCATGGAAGTACCCCCTCCCTCCCCCTTGTCACGGGCCGTCACAAATTTAGAAACCCCTCTCCCCTAAGAGTGTGACGTAGTTTATGGACGTCCCTAAGCAAACGTCTGATCTCTCTCGAAGGGGCGCTGTGATCAGAAACTAATTTGCTAAGATATTACCCCGCTAGAAATTACGTTTACAACTGGTGGTGCAACTAGCGGAGATGGAGGTGGTGGTGGAGCGGATAGAGACCCACCCCTACCTGTCCTTCCCCTAGATCCATAGATTCATTTTGAGATGGAGCTATAGGAGGGGTAGAATAGCCGGCTAAGAAAGAATCGTGGGCCTTAATAAAAGCCTCATCCATAGGCGATAAAGGTGATGGAGGAGGAGGGCTATTGATAGCCAAAGACTGAGGGGTTGAATAGTCTGCCAAGAACGTGTCATTTGCATTTGAAAATGCTATTTCTAACGAGTCTGGAAAGTCGACTAAAAAGCCATCATCCTCATTGAGGAATGCAATTTCTACATTAGAGTCGGCCATTTTACTAATAATAATCTCCAGCACTACCTTCCAGCGTGCTATTAAGGGGGTGGCCTATTTAATGACCCCAAACAAGTCCAGACCATCCCTAGTAGTAAAGGGTACTTTCAGCCTGGGCGAAAATGACGTCATACTCCCAACTTATATTAAATTATTGGCGCCATATTTAAAAAACTTACCTCCAGCCCGGCTTTCTAGTGGGCTATTTTAGTAACTATTAATAGGGGTGATCCATTTAACCAATCAGAGCAAGTCCGGACCATCCCTAGTAGTAAAGGGTACTTTCAGCCTGGGCGACTGTGACGTCATACTCCCAACTAATATTAAATTATTGGCGCCATATTTAAAAATTTACCTCCAGCCCTGCCTTCTAGTGGGCTATTTTAGTAACTATTAAGAGGGGTGATCCATTTAATCAATCAAAACAAGTTCGGACCAGCCCTAGTAGTAAAGGGTGCTTTCAACCTGGGTGACTATGACTTCATCCTCCAGACTTAGACTAAGACTCAAACTAAAGCTAAATTTAAGAACTAAAAACTTTGGTTTACGGATAAAAACCCTAGATTACCACATTTAAAAGGATATGTAAAAATCCACAAAGAAAATAATCCTATGAGACCTATTGTCGACATGTCAGGAGCGGCAACTCGCAACCTATCTATTCACCTTGCAAAGATTTTTGATACTCTCGTAGACTCCAAAAACTGTCTTAAAAATTCATATGATTTTGTTGATAAGTTAAATAACATTACTTTCGAAGACAATAGCCTTATGGTGAGCTTTGACGTAGTAAGCCTTTACCCAAACACCCCAGTTAAAGAAACCTTAACTGTAGTAAAAAATTTACAAATGAGTCTAATGACTAAGAAAGATGAATTAATTTACGTTACCCCTCTAAGTATAGATAGTATACTTACCGCCACGGAAATTTGCTTAAGAAACAATGATTTTCAATTTAATGGTACGATATACAAACAAACTGATGGTCTCCCTATGGGATCAAATATATCCCCAGTATTAGCTAACCTTTTTATGATCTATTTTGAAAATAATTTCCTAGCTAAGGACCCAAAATTTCCTAAGATCTGGTGGCGTTACGTAGATGACATTTTTTCCAAATGGATAGGCAATATATCGGAATTAACTAATTTCCTTAACCGAATTAATTCAAAACATCAAAAAATTAAATTCACACTAGAAATAGAAAAAGAAAACAACCTTCCTTTTCTAGATATCCTAATCGACAGATCAAAAAACCCCAAAAAACCAAATCATTTCTTATATGAAAAACAAACTCACACTAAAAAGTTTCTTAATTACAATTCGTATCATGCATACCATATTAAAAATGGATTAGCTAAAAGCCTCAACTATAGAATCAATAAAATCTCAAATCAACCATCTGTTGATCTGGAAAAAATTAGACGACAACTAAAAGATAGTGAATACCCCGATAAAGTTATAAACAAATTTCTAAAAGGCAGTGATCCTGATAATCTAAAAACAATAAAACAAGATAACCTTGAACCAGAAAAATGGCTTTTTCTACCTTACTATAGAGGTTTTAACGAAACATTACAAAGGAAACTTAGACCTTTTAACATTAGAATAATTAATAAAAAAGCTAAGGATTTAAAAAGTAACTTAGTAAAATGGGAAGATAATAATAAAAATAATAAAAAACAGAACCCTTAAATACATCTGGTGTGATATACAAAATCCCATGTGAAACATGTGGAAAAATGTATATTGGTGAAACAGAACGTAAATTAATAGATCGAATTAAAGAGCACAAAAGAGATGTTAAAAATAAAAAAGAAACTAACGCTGTGTACATGCACTTAAAATTCAATGGAACACACCAAATTAATTGGGATAATACATCAATCTTAGCTAAAGAAAAAGACTACTACAAACGTAAGATTACCGAGAGTATCTACATTAAAAATTTTAAAAATAACTTTAACTTAGAGGCAGGATATGTACTTAAAAATAATTGGAATGTGGACAAACTTATAAAAAATAATAGATAAATAATATAATTATGTATTTAAAAAAATGGAAAAAAAAGGCGCGGCACCCTTAAGGTATTCCCTCTAGCGACCAAATGTTATACTTCCCCAAAATTGTTAAAAAATAACCTTGAGTAGTATATTAACATGAACCCACATGTGTTCAACAGACTGAATGAATCACGTTGGATATCTCCGTAAACCAAAGTTTTTAATTCTTTTAGATCTTAAATACCGTGACAACAATCGATATGATTAACCTTTTTAAAATAAAGCTAAATTATTCATGACCTCGAGCCCTGCCTTCTAGCGGGCCATTTTAGTAACTATTAATGGAATTGCACATTTACTACCACATATTTCAAGTGTTTTATTCCCTTTAAATGGAAAGTATTAGTGTTGGCTACTGGCTGGCTATAAGTTTAAGTGTTTAATTACTGCTGTTTTTGTAGTTTTAAGAAATTAAGTATAATGCTAATTATTTCGTTGTATAGAAAATGTTTATTTATAAAAAGTACTTTTATATTTATACATATATACATGGATTTTTACAAATTAGTTAAAAATTAGGTTTTTAATAATAAAACTTAGACAGAAAACTGTTAAAATTTAACTTTAAGAAAACCGATTTCCCTGAGTTTTTTCCTGCATATTTGTTAACTATTTATTTCCCTGAGTTTATTGTTAAAATTTTGACGAAAAATTGTTAAAATTTAGACGGAAAATTGTTAAAATTTAGACGGAAAATTGTTAAAATTTAGACGGAAAATTGTTAAAATTTAGACTGAAAATCGTTCAAATTTAGACAGAAAATTGTTCAAATTTAGTTAGAAAATAGTTAAAATTTACTCTTGGTTAAAATCAGTTTTTTAAAATGAAAATCGATTCATTCTTTTTTTCCTAAGTTTCGGGATTTGTCCAATCTCGGTCCAGGGTCAAATTCGGGGGCAATCCAGGTTCAGAAATCGGTAGCGTTCCAGGTTCAGGGGTAGTCCAGAGTCATTCCGGCGGCGTTCGAGGTCGGGTGGCCCGATGGTCAGTCTAGCGTTAACTATAATTAAAATGGATTAGAACATAAATGCTACAATTTAATAAATTTCAATATAGGCCTAATCACTGTTTCAATGGCAAATGTTTAAAAATATTCTCAAAATTGTAGCTAATTTGAGTATGTGGTTTTTAAGCGACTTGGAAAGTTAATGTTTTTCTACATAAATTTAGAAGTCGATAAAATCCCCAACTCTAGTTCGAAAGAAGTCCAACCTCAAATGATCTTACATCGCTTAAAGCTTCAAATAATAACTTAGAATGAAATTTAACTTACTCGTCATATTCATAACCAAGCAATTTCATCCAATTAGGCGTTGGAGCTTGATCCACCGTCGGCGGGCACGATGGTGTCATGGATTTATACAAATACAACGTATTATGGATTTCCAACTTGGCCAAAAAGGCGGCCACCAAATATGTGCGACACCGGCGGATGTGACGCGCTGGAGCTATAGCCAAATTGAGTAAAGAGAGCTTAGGTCACGTGGGGTAAAAAGGAAGTAGTGGCGCATGCGGCGTCTGCTCCAAATCGTGGTCCGCGGCTTTGGGGCAACCACTAAAATGGATACAGGGCCTTTTCAAAAGGTTTGCACAGATAGTAATAAAATGCGTAATAATAATACAAACTTTTAATCTATATGGTTGACCAATTTCCAACGGTTTGCAGGCAAATGTCTAAAACACATACCTATGCCCATATTTCAAACGGTTTGAAAGTAACCAAAATACTAAAACGCATAACAGCAAACTAGAAAGTCTCGAAACGCTAAATGCTAACTATTCGGGGTGTGCGAATACCACTTTTTGGGCATCGAACCGGTTATCGAATACCAAAAAATTTTCCTTATCAAATACCGAATCGAATAGTTTATTCCAAATCGAATACCGAATAGTTGGGCCTTGGTAATTTTTTTCCTTCCCGATTAATCGCGAATAGTTAAGCCTAGTAATCGCGAATAGTTAAGCCTAGTAACCGCGAATATTTAACCCTAATATTCGCGAATACTAGGCCAACTATTCGCGGTTAATCGGGTAGTAACCCTAATATTCGAAAATAGTCAATACAAAGCAAGGAGAAGAACATTTAGAAGCTCCTGAATTTCAAAATACCTCTCCTCATTGGTGGTCAAGTATTTCTTAAAATTTTCCTATGTACTTGCTGGTAGTTTTTGATGGGAGACAAATAAAATTGGGATGATATTTTTTTAAATAAGGTGGGTCTCTCTAGTGCCAAGGACCTAAATTTATGTTAGTCCAACTTTAACCGAATAGTCAGTTCGGTATTCGATATTCGAATCGAATAGTGAAAATGGGCTTATCGAATACCGAATCGAATTATTCGGTTCGGTATTCGACCGAATTATTCGATTGAAACGGTTAACCGCACACCTCTAGTAACTATTAAACGGGATAAAAAGGAAATAAACCATTTTGACACTTTGAAAGACTACAAACAAGAGAGTAGCACATGTTATTTATAATAATACTACATAAATTTCGAAGCTGTGCACCTTCAATTAGCAGTGTAAACTTAAAAATAGAGTAAAAATTCAGGATATTATTTTCTTCCAAATTTTCAAATCCATATATTAAGGTACCTTTAATATTGCAATCTTACTATTTCTACCAAAAACATTGCTATTTCTTATTCGCACAACCCTATTCCTGTGCACTCTGGCACACAGATGAACGGACGCATCCGACTACCATTCTAAGTTCACGGTTTTAGACTATTGCATGAAGCATTTTAGTGGCCGCCAATTTGGCATTTCGCGCATGCGCAGTGAGAAAAATTCAACGAACTTCCGTCCTAATTTAGAGGGCCGAGAGGGGGGAAGAAGAATCAAATTGTCTGCTTTCTCTCTGAAACGCGCGCCAGAGAGAAATGCCTTGTGGTAGGTACGAGATGGAAATACATAATACGTAGTATTTATATAAATGCATGATGGCGGCGTATTAGCTCAGGCCACCGACGGTGGAGGCGTTGGCGCCGCGTTGTTAGGCTTAGGGGTCGGGGTCGGGCCCGGCGTTTCCTCCACCGGGGTCCCAGTGAGGTCCTCCTCAGTGGGAGATGCAACGGCCGGAGCAGCTTTAGGCGGGCATTGCGTTGCCTTTACGGGAGGTTCCTCGGTGCTTACGGTTGGCGTAGTCCTCGGTGTAAGAGCCCTCGTTGGCTTCGGGTCCGTTGAAGCCCTTCCTGGCGTTGACGGCGTTGTAACGGATGGGATCCTGTTGGCATCCCCAACGGCTGCTCCACTAGGGGGCAACGGCGTGGCCGTGTTCGGCGCGGTCTTTACCCTGTTATCTAGGACGTACGAGGCCCTTCCACGTCCTCGGTACGGATTTCCCCATAGAGATACAAGAGGAACAGTTAGGAGTAATTTTTGTGACGGTTTTAAGGTATTCGCCCCTTCGCATGTGTGATGGGTTTAAAGGCTGGTGGCGCCCCCCTAGCGACGAGTGAAGGAGTTATTAATAAGGAGTAATGGCACTGTATGTTAACTCCCTATCGGGCATAATAAGTCAAACGGTCGGAGATGCCATTACTCCATTTTATACGGAAAAAAAATTCGGTGATTCGCGGAGACGAGCTAAGAGCAGAAAAACGTATTTTATAAATTTTACACCTGTAAAATCTTTTAAAAAACACTTGGAACTTGTATTTCTACTTACTTTCGAGGAAATACCACCGTTTTCTGAAGGTAAGAGTCTTTTTTTATACATTTATTAGTAATAATAACATAAGGCGAGCTAAGCCTTGGTCATGGCCATAATTTAGAAGTAGATTTGGAAATGGAGTAATGGCATCTCCGAGGGTTTGACTTATTATGCCCTATAGGGAGTTATCATAGAGTGCCACTACTCCTTATTAATAAATCCTTCGCTCGTCGATAGGGGGGCGCCACCAGTCATTCACTCTATCACACATGCGAAGGAGGAGAAGCGAAAAATCCCTCACATAAACGTTCAAGGACCGCTTTCCCCAATAGTTTGTCTAGGCCTTAATAGTGTTATAATGTCTATGGATTTCCCCGAGGATGGCGACCACGTCCACGGTACCCCCGTTTGGTTGGGGACCGTGGACTGGTGTCTCTTCTTACTGGGCTCCTGGGCGACGGTCGAGGGTGTAGTCATTTTGCCCTGTGGTCCAAGACCATCCTTGCCAGATCGAAAGGTAATCACCGTGACGGGGTTTGGGTTTACCTTGACTTCGTTGATAATTCATGACTGTTCTATGCAATTGATATAGAAAAGAAAGATGAAGGTCATAGTGTTCAATTGGGCTTATATAGATAAATGGTCTACAATCGCCACGCCCCCTTTTTTCTAATGGTCCAATAAGAACTATGCTTTACTTACGAAGATGGGTTTTTATTAGGAATAGTAAATAGTGACAACATGGTCGAAGATCAAGTTGTTTTCGGTAATAGGTACTTCCCCCCTCATTTAACCGGACCAGGGCTCGAGACAATTGCATTGTTATCAGTATCGGGTCGCTCGCTCCTCATCTTTTATGGAAGAAAGGGTTGCAGCTATCGGGCCAAGTTCAACTTTGACCTGCATTGAGAAATTGAGATATTCATGGTTTAATTGTTTACCTTTTTACAAAAGAACGTAAAAGCAAAGCAACACTTGAGAATTACTTGTGCAGAAAAACATGTGTTTATGTACCCCCCTCTCTTTTATTTACGTTCTGAGTAAGGGCAACAGCCTGCAGGTGTTACCTAGGCCTAGGCATACCACGTGGACTTTTTAAATTAGGAAAATCTTGAACTGCGTTTCTAAATGGTTTGGTTCAAAATGCCCTTTTCTATGTAAAAAGGGGTAAATAACCTTCAGAGTAGAGATAGGCCCTTGCCCATATATGAGATGACCTTTGACCTGACTTATCTAAATATCTTAATTATGGTTTTCACTAAAGGGGTTACTTAAAATTCCTTCCCCTATCTAGGCTTATACTAAAGTGCAGTGTTGTCAGGCCTTCTGTGAGTTAAGTTGCGGTCAAGTTCCGAGTGAAACTGAACTGTTAGCCTTTAACTATGCATTCTTTTGACTTACCATTACCAATGGCCTGGCAACACTGGGAAACGGCCTTTAATAGCCATTAATTGGAACTATGTATGAAAAAAATTATGGAAATTGGTCATCTCTGAAAATGTTTTTATCCCAGCTTACCCCATTTAAATACCCTTATTTGGTCATTTATTTAATCACTTGTTAATCAATTTATTGATTATAATTTAAGTGTATGATTGAGTCACAACCCTGGCTTAAGAATGCATTTCTACAACCGTTTTCTTTATTTTGAAAACCCTTTATTAAAGAAAATTCCCCTTAACTTTGGAATATTTTTAAAATCTCTTTGTATTTAATTAAAAACTCGCAACTGTTAATTAAGCCAAGTTTCTTATAAATAAATTATTTTCGTGGATTATAACATATTTTATATGTAATTCATGTTCAAAATGTCGTAAAACTAGCTCTAAACCATTATATTTAGTTGTTAAAACGGAACTTTCAGAGCTTAGTGAAAACGTGACAGTCCAAAATTTAATGTAAATGGATCCAAACGGCTGACTCTGTGACAGCACAGTTATTCTTCTATTTTTGGATAAAGTAACTAGTGTCCAAAAAGGGACGGTCGAGTTATAAGCCAAATTTGGAGTCTCATCAAAAATTGGATACAGAGTCATTTATTTATTAATCAATTATTACCCAGAAATGGTCAGAACAGTATCCATATTTTACGCGAGTGGGCAAAAATGTACAGTATCCTCCCAATATTGGACTAATGCAAGCCCAGGTTAGACAATTTGTAACCGAAATAGGACTAATATCAAGCCCATATTGGTGTAATATCTAGCCTACGTTGGACAAATGTCGAACAGTTTTGGACTCATATGAAGACAATATAGAGACTAGATTTTTTACTTCACCGGGTGATGAATGCAATGGAGAGGTTCTATTCTCGACGCATCCATCTGTCTTTGTGTGTGTCTGTCTGTCTATCTGTTGTTACCGAGGGGCTGATCACTTGCGAAATCGAGTGTACAAACGCCCATGAAATCAGATTTCCAACAATTTTTGAAATCTTGGGTGAAATATTAAAATCTTGGGTGAATTTTTGAAATCTTGGGTGAAATTTTGAAATCTTGGGTGCAATTTTGAAATCTTGAAATATTTGGAAATCCTGAAGTCTTTGGAAATCGGACTTAAAATCATCGAGAATTTTAGTTGAAATTTTATGAAATCTTGGTTGAAATTTCTGGAAATTTTATGAAATCTTGGTTCAATTTTCTGGAAGTTTTATGAAATCTTATTCGAAATTTCTGGAAATTTTAAGAAATCCTGGTTGAATTTTATTGAAATTTTATGAAATCTTATTCGAAATTTCTGGAAATTTTATGAAATCTTGGTTGAAATTTCTGGTAATTTTTCTAAATCTGTTGATATCATAAAACTTCAATGCAAATTTGAAGTCTCTGTTGAAATCATGAAATTTTTCCAACTTTGTTTGAAATCTTACGAAATATTTGGAAATTGTAAAAATTTCTGAAAATTTTCAAATCTTCAGAAATCATTAGGAATGTTTTGAAATCTGAAGTCAAGTGTACACATTTTTTGGAAGTGGTCAGCCCCTCGGTTGTTACAACCCAAGGGATTGCGTTCGCAGTTTCCTAATCTGAACAAAAATGTTCTCTATTTTGTAGTAAATGGAATTGTGGAAGACAGTACTGCCACTGTCATCCTCAATCGAACTACACCATTTTATGGTCTTTTAGACACAGTTGCGAAAGAGGCATAGTCTAGGTGTCAAACGCAGGGTTGGCACGCTGGTATCCATTCCGGTTTTATCCACCTGGATTAAACCGGCTTAAACCACGTTGAAAAATCCAGTAGATTTTTAAAAAAATATGATAATAGAGTACTGTGCAGGCACCATAAAGTGAGATGGAAGGAAAAGTTTGACCCACATGTCTTTACCTCTTTATTTCATCGAAATGGTCGATTCCCATATATTGTGGGTTATTTTGACGCACCCTCCTCCCACTGCCCCACCCAAAACTCGTGAGACTGAGTTGAATTTTTTGCAACGCTAAATTGTTGGGTCGGACCGCGCATTTAGAAAAATCTTTATCAGACCCTGCCCTATTGAAGATCACAAAAAAGCCAACCCGGGACCGACCCTGCCCTATTAAAGATAATAAAAATGTCTACCCGTGCCCGACCCTCACCCTATTGAAGATAATAAAAATGTCTACCCGGGTAGATGGTATGATAACCCAACTTGACCCGACCAGCAAAATGTTTTAAGTAATTTTCTAACCCAACCCGACCTAGGATTTTTCGACCCGATATGGGTCGTGTTGGATTGAAAAATCCCGATTAAATCAGGGGCCCTACTAATTTCTATGGGAAATGTCTATAGTTTTATCAACTTTTATGTACAATAAAAATGATTCTCAATCAGACGGCCTAGCAGCAGACAACTAACGCACTAAATGTAAAAAGAAAAGCTAAAATTAAGCACTAGAGAGTATTTTAAAAAATCCCGATAAATCCAATAAAATCCGGTTTAAACCAGTAAAAAAACCATACCAGTGGCTTTTTCAAGAAAAATCCGGATTTTTGCCAACCTTGCTACAAAGCTATGGAAATCGAGGATGATGGCCTTATGATTACGTGCATGCTTAATCACAAACCCATGTTTAATAATAAGAAATATTTCTACACATTGTCTAAATGTATACTATTTTCCGAATGGATTTATAATCATAAGAATGTTGTAAATGAAAATTTTGGAGATGAATAAAAATGAAATATATACATATTTTTCATATTTTATAAGATACTGCGTAATTAGCCAATGCCTACGAGATAGATAGAAAGCCTGAGCACGGTCCCCTTTGAGCTGGGGAAAGAAAGGGGATCTGGCCTGCTTGTTTTTGCGCGTTTCTGGCCACAGATGGCGCTTTTCTATGTGAACTTTTTTTAAATATTTCGATTCCCGCCAAAAATGTTAGAACGAAGAAAAAATCTTTCAAAATTATTACACAAAAATGTTTTTCATAACAATTTTTAATTTTTAAATAAATTCTTAATTTGGATAAAGAAACTTACGTAGACTCGTGACAAATTGTGGTAAATTATTACAAGTTAGGTAAAAAAAAACACATTTTTACCAGTTTACAAATTTTAATTAAAAACATTTTTATTAATTCACGAAGTTTAATTAAAACACGTTTTAATTTTCTTTATTTAATTATGAGCTTCTCATAATCACAACAATATTAAAAAAAATTTAATCCTTAAGGTGTATGAACTAAATTAACGAAACCTTGGACTCTTGCTTTTAATTATGCTTACAAATTAGGTATAAAAAATAATACTTTTACCAAGCTTGAATTTCATTTGTAACATCTGGAGTAGAGTTGAAAATAACTTTCAGGCGATAGTGTTTATTTTTGTCATCCAGGGATACGTCAAATTTTTCAGTTGTACAATTGATGGAGCATGTGATGAGAGCGTCACTTAGATTTCTCCTAGCACCATAAAATTTATTTAATTGACAATTTCCAATTGGTTATAATGGTGTTGAGTTACAGCGATTACGTTTTTTCGAAATCATGGCTGGTGAGCTTTCAGTTTTGTTCAAAATTACTGGAACCGCAAATGGCAATAATCTTCTTTTATTTGGATAAGATACACTGAAATCAGTGTTTTTAGGAATTATAGAGTTAAATTTCCAAAGAATGTCTTGGGATTATTTTCTAAAGAAAATCTTAAGGAATTCTAGAGATAAATTTCCTAAGAATGTATAAGGTTTATTTTCTAAAGAAATTCGATAAGAATTCTAGAGATAAATTTCCAAAGAATGTCTTGGGATTATTTTCTGAAGAAATTCTTTAGGAATTATAGAGATAAATTTCCAAAGAATGTCTTGGGATTATTTTCTAAAGAAAATCTTAAGGAATTCTAGAGATAAATTTCCTAAGAATGTATAAGGTTTATTTTCTAAAGAAATTCTTAAGGAATTCTAGAGATAAATTTCTTAAGAATGTCTTGGGATTATTTTCTAAAGAAATTCTTAAGGAATTCTAGAGATAAATTTCCTAAGAAGGTCTAGGGATTATTTTCTAAAGAAATTCGATAAGAATTCTAGAGATAAATTTCCAAAGAATGTCTTGGGATTATTTTCTGAAGAAATTCTTTAGGAATTATAGAGATAAATTTCCAAAGAATGTCTTGGGATTATTTTCTAAAGAAAATCTTAAGGAATTCTAGAGATAAATTTCTTAAGAATGTCTTGGGATTATTTTCTAAAGAAATTCTTAAGGAATTCTAGAGATAAATTTCCTAAGAAGGTCTAGGGATTATTTTCTAAAGAAATTCGATAAGAATTCTAGAGATAAATTTCCAAAGAAGATCTATTGTTTATTTTCCAAAGAAATTCGTTTGGAATTCAAGAGATATATTTCCAAAGAAGGTCTAGGTTTTATTTTCCAACGAAATTAGTTAAGAATTTTAGAGATGAATTTCAAAGGGCCAGATATATTGCAATTATGCTTTACATATAATTATCTCAAAATATTTTTACCCAAATAGTTTAGCTAAAGTTTTCCTAGATAGACATTAACTTTATGGTTAAAAATCATGATTCATGAAGGCTTGTCCCGTAGCTAAGGCTTAGCAAGCGCTGAAATGGAATGTTATATTTACCTATTTTTTATTTTTTTTTGTCTTTAATAATCCGTGAGGTGTTTATGTAAAGGATAAAATAGATTAAAAGTAAAATAAGAGTAATTAAAATCGTTATGTTTAGATTTACAGGGAATCTAAGCTGTCAGTCGGAATTGTTGCTTAATTCTCTTATGGCATGTTTTATCTTTATTTCGAGCGTAATTTGAGTCCAAAATAAATATTTTTTTAAAAATATTGTAGAGAAAATTTGGTTAAACGCCTTTCTGATACTCGAAAAACTCTCAATGAATATAAATTATTAAATTTAACAACAACGTTTGTATCTACTGCTTGGCCATTAAAGCCTCCAAAACCCACTTAGTACCCCATACAATTGCACCTGGTTAAAACTTTCTGCCGTTTACAGATGTTTTAAAGTCTGACTTTAAAAGCAATTTCTCACTGCATGCGAGAACTTCCCTCGCTATAAGGGGTGTAGTTCAGCATATAAGAACTGCACTCCTAGTATTGGGATCTGCATGTGAGAACTCTCCTCGTCTCTAGAGGCTAAATTAATTTACCCCATAACCTCCTCTATATGATCCCCAAGAAAATTCCATAGATATTTCCCAAGTAAATTGCAAAGATATTTCCCAAGATATTTCCAAAGACATTTCCCAAGTAAATTCCAAAGACATTTCCCAAGTAAATTCCAAAGACATTTCCCAAGTAAATTCCAAAGACATTTCCCAAGTAAATTCCAAAGACATTTCCCAAGTAAATTCCAAAGACATTTCCCAAGTAAATTCCAAAGACATTTCCCAAGTAAATTCCAAAGACATTTCCCAAGAAAATTACAAAGACATTTCCCAAGAAAATTTCAAAGATATTTCCCAAGAAAATTCCAAAGATATTTCCCAAGAAATTTCCAAAGTAATTTCCAAAGAAAAAGAGGCCAATATTCCCCAATTTCCTAAAGAACGCCTTAAGAATTTCCAAAGAAAAAGAGGCCAATATTCCCCAATTTCCTAAAGAACGCCTTAAGAATTTCCAAAGAAATTTCCCAAGGAATTTTCTTAAGAGTTCTTAAGAAGATTTTTGTAAGGGGTGTAGATGACGGCAAGATCTGATCGGTTGTTATATATAGCTTTAGATGCGCTATATTTTCCAACGATCGTTTACAAGTAGCCACTTCCTCCAGCACGTAGCGTAATTCATCCAACCACTCGATGACGCGATAAGGGCCATCCCATTAGGGAGCTAACTTAGATGAGAAATAAGCACCATGGGACAGGGGGTGTGTGGTTTTCCATACAAACATCTAAGTCCCAATCCTCCCTACGCTGATTATAATAGTATCGCTGTTTAGCTGGCATGCGATCTATGTGAGTCCTAACGGTTTGAACATCTGCCTGTAACTGGGTAACTCTAAATTATCTCCAACCTGGGTAAATCAGGAGGATGAAAAGGCTTCAAAGCTATTTCCCAGGGTAAGGGAGCTTCTCTACCATGATTTAAATAGAACGGTGTGCGCCCTGTTGTTTCATGAGGTGTAGGTTAAGAGAAAACTCTAAGAGATCAATATTTTGATCCCAATGGCGGTGTTCGTTACCTACATAAATACCTAGCATAATGCCTATGGATTTATTGACTCTTTCTGTAGCGTTTGTTTGAGGGTGATAGGGGGTAGTGTAGGTGCAAGTAATATTGAAGAGCGCGCATGTATCTTTCCAAACCCGGGTCACAAACTGCGTTCCTTTGTCAGAAAGCATAGCCTTAGGGGCTCCCCAACGCAGTACAAGACTTTTGAGAGTCTTAATGACTGTCTCAGCTGTGATGTTCCTTAATGGAATTAGTTGCACATAGCGTGTGTAATAATCCACATACACTAAAATATAACGATTATGCGTAGGACTAAGTGGTAAGGGACCCAAGATATCTACGCCTACCAAATCCCAAGGTTGTTTGACAACGGTCGAATGCATTAAACCGGGTGTTTTACGGTTACGTCCCTTATATTGCTGAGACATTAATCAAGTGGCAACAAATAAGGCAACATCCTTACGTAGTGTAGGCCAGTAGAATCTGAATCTAACACGTTCATAAGTGCTATCTCTCCCGCAGTCATATGTGTATGGAATAGGTGCAACGCTTGTGGGCAGGTATATTTTACGTGGCATGTTACCATATCGTCTCCTATAGACTAAACCGTCGATGACTTCGAATAGGGGATTGATCCTATCGTTCGTCTCCAAGTCTGTCTTTAAAGTTTGAATAGGGAGATCCAATGCCTGTTCACGCGCAATATCCGCTAAATTAAAGGTATCCATGACAGGAGGCAATGGAGGAGGAATAGCGTTCTGATTAGGTCTAGGCCTAAGTATCGCTTCTAACACATAGCCTTCGGGAGTAATATCTCTGGACAACGCGTCCGCCACCACGTTTTCTACGCCTTTACGATATTCTACCTTAAATGTATAAGTCTGCAGATACATAATCCAACGTAATACGCGGTATGAATGGTCAGTGCGTGTGTAACGCCATTGTAGAGCTTTATGATCACTGATCAATGTGAAGTCATACCCATCTAAGAAATGCTTAAATCGATTAATAGCGCAAAATATAGCTAAGCATTCTTTATCATATGTGGAATAATTCTTTTCCGCTGCTTTAAGCAGGGTAGAAGCGTATGCTAAAGGATATACTACCTTTCCGTCTTTTTGACTAAGCATAGCGCCCAAATCAATGTTGCTAGCGTCCATGGTTAGGTACGTATGTTTACTGGGATCATAATGGTAAACAGGATGGTCATTAGCATGTACTATAGCTGCTTTTAATTTCAAGAAGGCTTCTTCACATTGCTCACTCCAGATCCATTGGATGTTTTTACACTTAAGACGGTACAAAGGAGCTACTATCTCCGCATAATTGGGTACAAACCTACTATGCCATCCCGTAAAGCCTAAGAAACGCGACAGAGAATTAACATCTGTTGGTCTAGGAAACTGCTTAATAGCTATGGTTTTAGCCGGGTTTACATGTATACCTGTGCTATCTATTACATGACCTAAAATTAATGTAGACTGTTTAGCAAAGTGACACTTCGTTAACTTGAGAGTAAGATCAGCCTTGGTTAATTGTCTAAAAAGATATTCTAATGCATTAAGGTGCTCTTTCCAAGTACGGGAAGTAATAGTAAGATCATCTAAATAGCAGGGTTGGCAAAAATCCGGATTTTTCTTGAAAAAGCCACTGGTATGGTTTTTTACTGGTTTAAACCGGATTTTATTGGATTTATCCGGCTTTTTTTAAACTACTCTCTAGTGCTTAATTTTAGCTCTTCTTTTTACATTTAGTGCGCTAGTTGTCTTCTGCTAGGCCGTCTGATTGAGAATCATTTTTATTGTACATAAAAGTTGATAAAACTATAGACATTTCCCATAGAGATGAGTAGGGCCCCTGATTTAATCGGGATTTTTCAATCCAACCCGACCCATATCGGGTCGAAAAATCCTAGGTCGGGTTGGGTTAGAAAATTACTTAAAACGTTTCTCTGGTCGGGTCAAGTAGGGTTATCATACCATCTACCCGGGTAGACATTTTTATTATCTTTAATAAGGCAAGGGTCGAGCCCGGGTAGACATTTTTATTATCTTTAATAAGGCAAGGTCGAGCCCGGGTAGGCTTTTTTGTGATCTTCAATAGGGCAGGGTCTGATAAAGATTTTTCTAAATGAGCGGTCCGACCCAACAATTTAGCGTTGCGAAAAATTCAACTCAGTCTCACGAGTTTTGGGTGGGGCAGTGGGAGGAGGGTGCGTCAAACTAACCCACAATATATGGGAATCGACCATTTCGATGAAATAAAGAGGTAAAGACATGTGGGTCAAACCTTTCCTTCCATCTCGCTTTATGGTGCCTGCACAGTACTCTATTATATATTTTTTGAAAAATCCACTGGATTTTTCAACGTGGTTTAAACCAGTTTCATCCAGGTGGATAAAACCGGACTGGATACCAGCGTGCCAACCCTGCTAAATAGACAAAAATAGTAAATTTAGATTTATCCCTAAACACCTCATCCATGAGTTTTTGGAAAGTGGTGGGTGCATTGCACAAGCCAAAGGGCATCACCACAAATTCGTACTTTCCAAAAGGGGGAAGCAAAGGCTGTCTTGCAAATACTATCTGGATCCATACTAACCTGAAAGTACCCACTCATTAAATTTATCAAAGTTATGTACTTTGGCTTATTTAGGCCTAACAAAATGTCTTCTACCTTAGGAAGGGGATAGGGATCAGGTTTAGTAAACTTATTAAGAGGTCTGTAATCAACACAGAATCTCCATCCACCTTCCTTTTTAGATACTAGGCCAATTCCGGAGGACCAGGGGCTTCGGGAAGGACGTATTTGTCCTGCCTTCAACATTTTGTCTGTGTTCCTTAGTGATTGCTCTTTTTGCTTCTGTGCATCGATAGGCAAGTGTATTTATAGGCTTACTATATCCTGTATCTTTAGTATGTGCAGTCATGTGAGTCCGACCGGGCTTAGCTGTAGTTACCGCAGGAAACTTCAACAAATTGATACAGGAAATTGGCAGCTTCTGCACAACTACCATTAAAACTTAAATCTGGTTTTAATACCCTCGCACCTTGTGACATACTTGAAGCTGCAGTAGCAGTCAAATTATTGGTGGTACTAGAAGCTACATAAGTAGATACTAGCTCCGTTAATTCCGTAAGCTTAGCACTTAACATGGCATATGATGGATCTGGTTCCGGAACAGACAAAAATGGATTAATAGGGGTGGAATGTAAAGGTCCATAGGAAGCTACAGAACCCCGACCCGCTACTGGTAAAGTTCCTTGAGGAACAAAGTGTTAAGGACCAGAAGTTGTAGGTTGGCCTAACACTGAGGAAATGTTTGAAATTGGTGGTATGTTAAAAAATGGATTTGTGGAAGGGTAACTACTTGTGGTAACCACAGGCTGTTGTCCTAACACTGAAGTAGTACTGGTCATAGGCCTAGTGTTAACAGTCACATAAGAGCTGGGTACACTAACATTGGCATGCGTATTAGTGGTAAGCCATGGTTGTGAAGGCGCAACAGAAAAGTGGTTTACACCTGTCTGTGTAGTACTAAACCTAATTCGTGGTACACTAGAATTAATATTAGAAAATGGATAACCAGTTTGACTTACAGAAATGGGCGGATAACTCATAGCTGGTGGTTGAGAAGTAATTGGAACAATAGGATCAGAGAGGCGCAACTGGCTAAAACACGCGGCTAGATCACGATCACTTCGTGCTGGGCTTTGTTCTACCAAAGCGCGTCTCGCGGCGAGACGTTGAAGATCACGTGATCTAGTCCTAGTATCTCTCTGATTGGCTAAACTATTTGAGCGAAAAGCTCCCGCAGCCAACACGGGGGAAGCGTCCGATTCGCTGTCCGTATCTGGGGCTGCATTATTCCTACTACGCCACATTGTTTAACTGATTCAAACTGGTTAATCGGAGGGGAAAAAGACCTCACTACCCGATAAGCCTAAAAGTCCGAGACTGCGGCTCTAAGCCTAGGCTATCCAAAATATTAAATTTAAATTAAATCCAACCGAACACACGAAATATTCGTGTCCTGGCAAGCTCGCCAATTATTTCTCCCCTGTAACCGATTCGCTTAAAAAGCTATGGTTCGCAGGGCAAGAAATAATGAGACAAAATTAGGTGGCATAAATTCTATCTCTTTTATTGGTTCCAGGTCTGTTTTAGGTTAGTAATTCTACATGTAAAAATATTTACTTATGGGGTTAGTTAACTTTAGTAATACGATAATGAGCTATTTACAATGTAGAGTACTTAATTGGGAAGCGCCAGTAGGGAATGTCCGTACTAAATAAATATAACACTTACAGCGATATTAAGAGCCATGTGAACTGTTTCTTGTGTCTTGTAGAACGGTACGCGACTAGAATGAGGAGCGCGGGAATTCACTAATTCGAACTTAAACCGTTAGAGGGTCGGAGAGTCGACCGTCTATCTTGCTGCCGGTGACAGGTGTTAGCCACTCGGGTGTTGAATAGGGTTCCCACTGACTAGCTTCTTGACTACTCTACGGACTAACTAACAACTACTCAGTTCCTGAGGCTGTTCAGACTATATATACTTTCCCCTTATCTCTAGTTCCGCCTATCTAGACAAGGGGGCGCTCAAGTAGTGCAATAGAGCTCCCTCTAGCTAGAGACTCCATCTTATTAGGATGGATATAGGCCTAGGGTTAAGTTCATATAATTTGGAGCCTGAATGGGTAAGTCTATAATGTTATTATGTTGTTTGTGAAGGCCCAAATGTAGCGTGTGCGCTACAAGTTGAATATCTTAAATCTGGTCAATGCGATGTTTTTTCAATTTTGAGAGAGCGGTAGCTCACTTAGATAAGACTTCATACTGCCCTTAATGTATAAGGGTGGTTTTTTGATTGGATGTAACTTTTTAGTTTTGCCGCTCATTAGAGCTGGAAAACTATTGTTCCGCCCTCTGTTGGCTGGACGGCAGGTCGGCTGGGTGGATTTTGGTGTGACCTGATGAGATTCGTCATAAATAAACTTTTAAAATTTCGAATTTCCCGCGAATTTTCGACTCCAAATTCACCCATAGTTCAAGTTACAATTCCTAGGTGGCGTAACGTATTTAATTTCAAATGAAATTATTTTTCCGTCGGTGCGGGGCCTCGAACCTGCGACGTGCCGATCCATACTAGACGCCAGTGAAGACGCCGAACACTCTAATAATCGACCACGCTCGCTTAGTACAAAACCCAAGTTAACTTAGACTGTAGAGTAGAGAGAGGTAGAAGTATGTGGATCCCCCACCCACCCTCCCCTTCCCGAAGCGCGCCAACCAGCTGCAGCTGGATTTTGTAAGTGGGAGAGGTGAGAGAGTAGAGACTGCCTACGCCCGCCAATAATTTTTAGCAATGTGATTTAAATCAATGAAACATACTCATTTAAAGTTAAATAATTATAATTAGCTAATATTATTATTATATTTAAAAAAATTATATTATTTAAGTAAAAAATTTAACGATAGTTGTTGAGAGATTCAATAGAGGGCAACATGAGATGTCATAAATACTAGTTTGTTTATGTTGTCTCTCTGTCTCCTATATTGCAAGGTCCAAGGCTTAACGGATGATCGATTATTAGATAGTTTAATCAGGTGTTTAAATGTAACTGAATCCCGGCGATACCATTAATGACAAACGCAATCAACATACTCATGGTTAAATTAAAGTTAATTAAATTGAATTGCTCAAAGATAATTATAAAATTAAATCAACAACTCAACTATCTGCTCAACGATAATTAGGCTAGTTTTGAAATTTTTGTCAGTTTTGCTGTTTATTTAAACGTAATTAAACAATGGTTAAATACTGCAGCGTGTATGGGTGTAAATTTCCACGCGACGTTAAATTGTCGAAACAATGGGTTATAGCTTTAAAAATGGGTAAACCACACACCAAGTCCATGGTTGTCTGCTCCCTTCATTTTAAATTAGAGGATTACCGCCTTCAACCGAAATATGAACATTCAGGTATGTTTTAAGCGTATAATATTAATTTAAAACCAATTATAATAAGAGTTATTATTGTAGATAAGTTAAGTGACCCTCCCAGACTTAGACCCTTGGCTGTTCCTTCCAAAAAACTCCCGTTAAGGAAACATGATCAACAAAAGTTCAAGGCTAATGGGAGATTGGAAAGACTGAAAAAAGGAATCAGCTCTCACAATCTCCAACTTTGCATGCAAGTGAAACAGCTGAAATAAATGGACCAGCAGACGCAGAAATTCTAGCTGAAAGATTGGGGATTGATGCTGTTCAACAAACTACCGAGGAAACTAAGACCGACAAAAGCACCACTCCAAACCCCAATGATAAATCAGGGTTGCCACGGGTCAGGGAGAACCTGGAAAACCTGGAAAAGTCAGGGAATTTGAAAATGGGCCAAAAAGGTCAGGGAAAAGTCAGGGAATTTTATTTTAGTAGGTAAAATTTCTGGGGATAAGTCTTTATTGAAAGAGTAATGAAAGTTTCTCATCCTCTCTTAACACAGAAAACTCTAGAGCAATCCTAAAAAATGTCTAGAATTGTTTTTGTAAAGTTAATGCTCTCTAAAGAAATCTACCAGACTGTTATTTATAGTTAAAATGTTTCTTAATCATTTGGTGAAAAATGTTTCTTAATCGTTTTGGTGTGAAAAATGCATTGGAAAATTTAAATGTAGAGACTTTATTTAATTATAAGCACTTAAAACGTGCTGTAAACATTTACACTTTCGACCTAAAAGGTCAGGGAAAATCTCAGAAAAAGGTCAGGGAAAACCTGGAAAAGTCAGGGAATTTCGTTTTGAATATTCCGTGGCAACCCTGTAAATGCATTATGGTCAACACCTTGGAAAATCATACATGTTATGTTAATGCTTCTAATGGAATATTGAATACCACCTCTATAATTTCATTAACACGATTACAAAGTACTGGTCTATTTGATGCAATCATTAAAAATATTAACAGTAAATTCATACCCCTTTTTCATGGACAAATAAGGTAGAGAGAGCCAAGAATGGGGGAAACTACGAGTCTCGAGATAGGGTATTTTTGACACTTATGAAACTAAAACTTGGCATTTGATTTCATTCACCGCTCTATCAGCTTTGTTTGGAATAAAAAAAGTTCAGACCTCAAATCATTTTAAATTAATCAAAAATGTCTTGATTAGAATCAAGACCTAAAAATTATCGATAAGACTGAGGTTATCACTTGTCTGAAGGATCAGATATTAATTTTTCTTTTTAATTGAAACTTAAATGCATGCTTAAGAAAAAACAACGTTCCATTACCGTTTTCCGTTGAAAGAAATTATTTTACTGGTAATCAATTTCAAAAGTTTACTTATCTCGGCTTTTCGACCACAATTCCATTCCCCGAAAACATTTTATCATTACATTAATTACTCTCGTACGTGTATGGTTTTGCGTTTTAAAAGGTTGCTAAAGACGTTACATCCCCATTCGTGACCGGCACGCTTCGCAGTGGAACATTTTAATTATTTTAAAACCGATGGCGCCAATTCAATAGGGACAGTAAGATTTTTACTCGCGGTTTTGAAAAATGATGTAATATCATGTGTACTTTAGTCAACCGTCGTATTGTTCTTTCTCATAGTTCAGGGCATGATCAGTGTTACGGCCCAATTTCTCTCTCTAGTTTCTAACAATGGTTAGAGACTATTTGATATGTCACGGCACAACGTTATATACATTTGTAAATTCTAAGTAGCACAAAAGGAAAAAGAATCAATTTTTTTATATTTTGGTTTGAAATAAATAAACTCATGATAGTAGTTATAACGAACAGAAATTCAAGGAAATGGCACCGGTAATGAGCAGCAAAAAGAGAGGAAAGTTTGCTTCAAGTTAGCAGAGGGACATGGTAGTGAAAATAGTTATCTAGAATTTTGTTCGTTCAAACCTTAATATATCATGAAAAATTCAAGAGAGGAGGCGGCTCTACCTAGAAAGATTGATTTTGGCAGATAACAGCGAAAAAACTATGTTCTACACACACTGGGACTATGGGAGTTTCGCGGGCCGCTGGTCGCACATGATGAAATTTCAACTCCAGTTTACATCAATTCTCCCTGGTCGTGCTAGTAGCAGGTTAAGCTATAGTTTGCTCAGGTCCTGTTAGTCTCGAAAGGGTTATATAGTCCTTGTTACTTTTAAAAGGTTGTTGTCATAGCTAAACAGACCGCTATTACAGTTTTTTATTGTTTTATAGGTTATTTTGACACGTTATCTCCCAAAAGTAATTAATGTAATGATAAAATGTTTTCGGGGAATGGAATTGTGGTCGAAAAGCCGAGATAAGTAAATTTTTGAAATTGATTACCAGTAAAATAATTTCTTTCAACGGAAAACGGTAATGGAACGTTGTTTTTTCTTAAGCATGCATTAAAGTTTCAATTAAAAAGAAAAATTAATATCTGATCCTTCAGACAAGTGATAACCTCAGTCTTATCGATACTTTTTAGGTCTTGATTCTAATCAAGACATTTTTGATTAATATCTGTTCCTTCAGTCTTCATTTTAATTAAGAATGTTAAGAAACTGTTTTACATTTTCAAAATCTGCACTAAGCAGAAACATATATAAAGGGGACCATAACTTTAGCTCAATCAGACATTTATTTATAATGATACTTAAAAAAAACGTAAATCAATAAAAGTTTGTATTCTTATTGTAATTAACATAATACAATTTTTTACAATCATTTATTGAAACGCGAGGTGCCCCCCTAAAAATTCCAGAAATAGGACCAAATTGACAATTTTACAAAATTTATAAAAATGCTGATTTATGTCCGTTTAACATTTAGCTCAAAATTGTCATAAGCCCAATATGAAATTCGGATATCCTTAAAACTTCACAAAGACGATCCGAGATTGTCAATTTCAAACTTTTTGTAGCATAAACTAACGTCTGTTTGATATTAAGCTTAAAACCTTAAACAAAATATAGTCAGGGCTACCCTAAAAGTTCACAAAGATGATCCAAGATTGTTAATACACCTAAAAAGTGCCATCTTCAAAATATGTAGCCGGGGAAAAGAGAACGTGATCGAGTGGGCTATGCTAGTGGTTGGAAGTCGCGTGGGTTGGGACAGGGATAAGGGAGTTGAGATGGATTGGAAATGATGATGGGCGACCTGCGGCACCGTATCTCTCCCAATGTACCTCGCACACGCCCCTACCCTTCGGTAGGTGATTGCTAAGTGCTGCCGCGTAGCGCCATTTTATTTGTATGAGAACTAGCTTCTATTTTGAAGATAGAGGGAGCGCCTTTTACAATTTCGTCCAGTACGACCCTACCTAACCGCTGAGGATGCTGGGAGGACTATGGTGCCGTAGGTGGGGGTACACAGGCAACGCTACAGGTATGGAGGTTTCCACTCCAATCCTCTCTCCTTCAAGTTTGGGACTCCAGGCATAGCCGACTCCATCACGCACTCGACAACGCAAAGCAACTCTCGCCAGTGTGGGAAATAAGGCGTTGACACAAGGCAAATGACCAGTTTAAAAATTGCCTGGTCCAGTTCAAAAATTAAATCGGAGGGGGGGGGGGTCAGTGGTCCACGAGACTACTAAAAAGTTCAAGGGTAACCAGACTCCACACATTAAAATTCTAATATTTTAATTATCCACTTCTTAAGTTTAGCAGACGACGTGCTCTGGTCAATGGTCACGGACCAGTTTTTTAATTCCAAGTCAGGAAAGTCGCTGGCCTAATGTCCAGTTTATTTGTCCAGCTTATTTGGTCACAGGCCAGAAAAGTCACGTAAACCTAAGACCATTAAACACAGATGGACTGGAATGGAGATAGGGCGGGTGGTTCCTTGTGGGAAGCGTCTCTTTAGCGCCACGCCGCGACCAATATTGAAACTATTTCCAGGCGCGTGAAATAGCAGACTACATTAGGCCCGTTAAATCTCGAAAGTCTATGTTAGGTCAGAACGTAACCTAAGTTAGAGAAAGTGTTTAGTTGAATGTAAGTTACTTTCAATTATATTTTTATTTAAATAGGTATAAGAATTACTATGCAAGCCTTAATCCATAGCTCACTTTTAGAAAGTTCATATTAGGGGTTTGGTATTGTGTAGAAAGTAATGCCTTTCATATGGGATTTATCAGAATATCGTTGATCATTTTTACAAATTTCGAAAACGCACCTTTTGCTTGGCATCTTAAATACCCAAACTAATCCTTTAAATTTCATATAAGAAAACGAACATAAAAGGCGAAAAAGCGGAGAGGAAAAACCTAACCGTGCCTAGACCGAACAATCATAAAAATTCAACAGAGCAGACGACATAATAAAGTTCACAAATATGCCTCGAAATGTTTCGGGAGTCTCCCGCTAGGGGCGACGATACGCGCTGAAATTTCAAGATAGGGGTTTTAGCTTATCATTCCAGTCCATCTGTGTTTAATGGTCTTAGCGTAATCGCGACGCGAATGACGAAAACTATGT
This sequence comes from Phalangium opilio, assembly GCA_019434445.1. NCBI lineage: Eukaryota > Metazoa > Arthropoda > Arachnida > Opiliones > Phalangiidae > Phalangium > Phalangium opilio. Next base: position 202,097 of record JAEQBA010001508.1, on the reverse strand, counting down.
ATTTTCCGACTGAGGAGAGGCGAAATAGCCCGGCCTCCTTTTACGTCCCCCTACCTTGCATTTTGAAAGGGAGACTGGGACTATGGCGCGCGAATACTTAGGCATCTTATACCTTCTCCCTAGTGAACTAGATATCGCTTCTTGGTAAAACTTTATATAACTAAAACCATGAGTTTATAACATATGTTCCATAACAAGGTTCATACAACTGTTGGACAAAAATTTCCATAAGATTTCCAGGCTTTTCCCCATATACTTCCCTGAGTTTTCAAAGTTTTTCCCGTATATGGAGTATCCTATGGAGCAAATGCTAACGAAGGAGGGAAGGGGAAAATAGGACTATTACATAATCAAAGGATATCCCCGTATCTCTAATATAACCAGAGTTACGAGTTTCCAAAATTAAGTGTAATGTTAATCCTATGGAGGAGGCAAAGTACCTACAAGCACTCACAAACACCTAAAAGTACCCGGAGCAAGTACCTACAAGCACCCGGAGCAAGTACCTACAAGCACCCGGAGCATGTACCTACAAGCACTCACCGAGCACCTACAAGTACCCGGGGCAAGTACCTAAAAGCACCCGGAGCAAGTACCTACAAGCACCCGGGGCAAGCACCTACAAGTACCCGGGGCAAGTACCTACAAGCAATCGGAGCAAGTACCTACAAGCACTCGGAGCAAGTACCTAAGATCACCCGGGGCAAGTACCTACAAGCACCCGGGGCAAGCACCCAGGAGCACCCGGGGCAAGTACCTACAAGCACCCGGGGCAAGCACCCAGAAGCACCCGGGGCAAGTACCTACAAGCACCCGGGGCAAGCACCCAGAGGCACCCGGGGCAAGTACCCACAATTACCTACAAGCACCCACAAGTACCTACAAGCACCCACAAGTACCTACAAACACCCACAAGTACACGGGGCAAGCACCCACAAGCACACGGGGCAAGCACCCACAAGTACCTACAAGCACCCACAAGTACCTACAAGTACCCACAAGTACAAACAAGTACCCACAAGTACCTACAAGTACCCACAAGTACCTACAAGTACCCACAAGTACCCACAAGTACCTACAAGTACCCACAAGTACCTACAAGCACCCACAAGTACCTACAAGCACCCACAAGTACCTACAAACACCCACAAGCACCCACAAGTACCTACAAGCACCCACAAGTACCCACAAGTACCTACAAGCACCCACAAGTACCCACTAGAACCCACAAGTACCCACTAGAACCCACAAGTACCTACAAGCACCCACAAGTACCCACAAGTACCCACAAGCACCTACAAGTACCCACAAGTACCTACAAGCACCCACAAGTACCCACAAGTACCCACAAGTACCCACAAGTACCTACAAGCACCCACAAGTACCCACAAGTACCCACAACCACCTACAAGTATCCACAAGCACCTACAAGTACCCACAAGCACCTACAAGTACCCACAAGCACCTACAAGTACCCACAAGTACCTACAAGCACCCACAAGTACCCACAAGCACCCACAAGTACCTACAAGTACCCAGAAGTACCTACAAGTACCCAGAAGTACCTATAAGTACCCAGAAGTACCTACAAGTACCCACAAGTACCTACAAGCACCCACAAGTACCCACAAGTACCTACAAGCACCCACAAGTACCTACAAGCACCCACAAGTACCTACAAGCACCCACAAGTACCTACAAGTACCCAAAAGTACCTACAAGTACCCAAAAGTACCTACAAGTACCCAAAAGTACCTTCAAACACCCACAAGCACCTACAAGCACCCACAAGCACCTACAAGCACCCACAAGTACCTACAAGCACCCACAAGTACCTACAAGCACCCACAAGTACCTACAAGCACCCACAAGTACCTACAAGCACCCACAAGTACCTACAAACACCCACAAGTACCTACAAACACCCACAAGTACCCACAAGCACCCAAAAGCACCCACAAGCACCTACAAGTACCCACAAGCACCCACAAGTACCCACAAGCACCCACAAGCACCCACAAGCACCTACAAGTACCCACAAGCACCCACAAGTACCTACAAGCACCCACAAGTACCTACAAGCACCCACAAGTACCTACAAGCACCCACAAGTACCTACAAACACCCACAAGTACCTACAAACACCCACAAGTACCCACAAGCACCCAAAAGCACCCACAAGCACCTACAAGTACCCACAAGCACCCACAAGCACCTACAAGAGCTCAAACGCCATGTTTTTCTTGCTTAATATCGCTCTAACGGCGTGAATCACGACAAAAACACCGGAAGTCCAATTTAAAAAATTAGGGCTAAATAACAGTGGTAAAACGCTGTAATTCCAATACCCAAAACAACGTAAGTCAAAGTATGTGTTAACAATGATAAAAATCAGTACTTAAACTTAATTGATCTTTATGAAACTTGAAAAGTCGGTAGAATGAAGTGTTATCTTTCATTTAAGATGGTTCCCAAACGTATCGAGTGAATAGTTTTCCTTATATGCCTTCTGAGAAAATGCTCTTTTTTATAAAATTCCCATGTTATGTCTATGGAAGAATATTGTATCTTTCACCAAATGTCTTAATAATTTTATGGATTCTAAAACCACCCTTAACAACTTTTTTCATTATAGAATTAACTATTATATGGATCTCTTTGAAATTTTAACCACAAAATTAGGGCCCAAATTTTAGTTCACTGGCAAAATTTCAAAGCAGCAAACACAATACGAAAAAAGTTACGGCCAATCAAAGAACCCTAATTTAGCATTAGATGCGGTATCAAGTCTTATCTAAGAGAGCGACCGCTCTCCTAGAATTAACTCTTACGCAGTTCCCAAGCTTGTTAAAACCCGTGAAAAAAATGCAAATAAATAATGAACCCAAGACTCCTGAAATTTTGTAAAACAATTTTATTTAATATTTGTAAGATTCTATCACATTTTAAGGAACTTAAAAATATCACTTCAACTTTATTTGCGCCATTACATTCCGTCCTTATTATTCCATTTCAAATAATTTGGAATGTAGTAATTAAAATAAGCAAAACCTTTTAAAATAAGTAATGTATAATCTTGGTAATAGATTGTTAATAAATTTTTGGTCTTTGGGCACATCAATAACAAAACAGTCATCTTCCAGTTTAGAATAAATTCCAAAATGACAACTTTAAAGTCCTAAAAGGGCCAAACTAAGTTGCACTTGCCCATAATACATTTGTTAGGGTTTCAAAGAAAATGTTCCGTCCTTCTTGATTACGTAAGGAGTTTTCTTGAGGACTGTTTCTAAGTTTCCTTTTTCACCAATGACTGGACACTTCATTTCGACCAAATTATCGTTGACTATTCCGTCAGGGGAACACCCCAAGAATTGATAAGAAGGGTTGACTTCAAAACCAATCTTCGCTACTTTTAAATTACACTTTTTTTAAAGCAACAAGTGTTTTTTTCGTTTGTAATTCCATACTGTGTGAATTCATTTCCCTTAAAGTTTGACTGAAGAGCTTTTTGAATTTTTTCAGTAGGATCTTTTGGAAAATATGTGTAATACTCGTAGCAATTTTGACAAGAGAGAGAGCAACAGGTACTAAACAAAAACAGTATTACCAATTTTTATACTCATGTTATGACCAAGGCTTAAGAGTTTATATAACTAATCTGGTTAATATTAGGGTGATTAGGTTTTCAACACTTACCATTTTTGAAAATATTCTCTTCTGAAAATTGTGGTTCATTCATTGCAAGAAATTTCGAGTACTAATTTTCATTTGGCACTGAATTATAAGTTTAAACGTCACATACACTGCCGCTGATGCTACAGGTCTCAGGCCTGCCATTTTTTCCCCTAGATCAAGCTTCGCGTTTTCTCCGGACGGTGGCACTAGTGAAACTTTTTTTTCGTTCTAGGCGCGGAATCCGTGGCAGCTCTGAACTAGGGAAATTTTGGTCCAAAAAGGGAAATTTTAAGGGTTAGAAAGGGAAATTTCATTTGTCCCACCTGGCATCACTGCTTTGAACATCCTTTCCTTTGACATTTGTTCTCTTGCGAACTCTGCGTTTAACGGCTGTGGAAGATTTCTTATGCTTTTTGTGAATGCGAATTGAAAACTTATTGTTCGAAATAAGTATTTGTTTTGAATTTTGTTACCATAGTTCTCATTTTTTATTAGGCCTATTAATTTACCATTAATTATAGTTTATTTTCAGAATTAACTTCAAGTAAGTATTTCTTTGAACGGGTAGTTTTGTCATATATTTTTATTTGTTAGGCCTATTTACGGGTAAACTAAGATTGTTTTCAGGATATCTAACAAGTCATGAACTAAGTTAGGACATTTTCAACGGTCTGAAATCAAAATTGACTTTGTGATGTTTAACTCGGCTGTTATACAAATACGAGAGAGTTCAGAAATGCCATCTAATGTGAAAGAAACATCAGCCGAAAAGATGAGAAGGCTACGTTTGAATCCTCCAGAATACAGAGAAAGAGAAAAAGCACAAAGACTAGAGAGATATGCGGCAAGAAAGAAGCTACAGAGGCAGTTGGTGTTCGAATCTCCTACTAATCAGGGCCCATCTACCAGTCAAAGTTCTTTCACTCCGATTTAAAAACGTCGAGATTTTTACCTCTCCGTGTGACGTAGTCCAGGAGAGGTTCTGTAACGGCCGTGTCTGTGTGTGTGTGTCTGTCTGTCCGTTGTTACACCCACGTGACCGCGTTCGCAGTTTGCGTATCGGAGCAAACGTGTTCGCCATTTCCGAACTGCTTTCACAGTCACGGAAATGGCTCCTCTACTTGAGTTCTCACACCACCTGAGTTGAGTTCTTACTGGCTTCTAATCACCACCATCTTCTGGTCTTCGTCCATTCCACTTGGACACCAGTCTGTACATACTGGCTTCTAATCACCACCATCTTCTGTTCTTTGTCAATCCCACATTGACACCAGTCTGCACTTACACTGGCTTCTAACACCACCATCCACTGGTCTTCCGTCTATTCCACATAGACACCAATCTGTATCATTGGCTTCTACTCCATTATCATCGTTTGGTTTTAGGATATACGCGGCGATCAGCTAGGGCTACGAGAAACGTCTAGCCTCCCTAAGGTGGGATCGGCCACCAAAGGTTTTCGCAATTGCGCTTTTTCCTTACTATTATAATGGAAACGAATCGTATATATACCCGAAAATTTGAAGAAAGCGGGCAAGAGGGGTACCCTTCACTTTAAACGTCAGTATTAGCAAAGTTTGAGAAGATAATAGGTATAACTTTATTTTAAACGATTTAACTATTATTAATGTTAATTTTTGAAGATTAAAATAATTAAAAATAATTATATTTATTTAAATATTAAAGATAAACCTCTCGAGCATAGAGAGAGATTATCATTGCCTCCTATATCTACCAAGGCCCGTGCATGCGATATATTTCCTTCATTGCCTCCTATATCTATCAAGGCCCGTGCATTGTGATATATTTCATTCATTGCCTCCTATATCTATCAAGGCACGTGCATTGTGATATATTTCATTCATTGCCTCCTATATCTATCAAGGCCCGTGCATTGCGATATATTTTTCAAAACAACAACAAAAATGGGAAGCTCCTCTCAGAAACATAATAATTTCTTTTCTCTGTATATGAAATGAAAATATGGATAATATTGCGCTCCTTTAATGGTATGAATCCTTGCCTGTCTATTAATATTTTTCGTAGGAGTAATACGTTTTTAGCGAAGTCTAGAGAGGATAAACATAAGCGAGATTGTTTCGGAAAAAAAATACTGCTTCCACTAATGGGTTTATACTCCTTGTTACTGTTGTATAGAGTAATCATGATAAAAGCTTAAAAAATTACGAGAGGACAGACCTTTTTTATCCTCTTGTTTTATTCTTAATAAGAATATAAAACATTTATTTTGTATCAAAAAATATTTTTTGGTGCTAAGATTGCTTTAAAAAAATCCAAACGGTTAGGCATGATGATATTTTTCAAATCTAATTAAATAACGCCCATTTAGTTGAAAATTGCCCTTTTTTATCCGCGGGAGCCATTCTTAATGAGAATTTCGATGCTAGTAGGTTGCCAATTAAACTACCGGTATATTATTGTTGTTGGAAATTGGATATTAAGTCAATTTAAGTGGTTGTAAAGAGCCAGCAGGTTTTTGCCGCTTATTTTTGTGAGTATTTGATTTTTGTATGTAAAATGGAGGAAGATAATGTTGAGAGTAAGGATGAAATGCGAAAGCGCAAAGCGCGGGAAAGGATGAGGGCAAAAAGGTCGACGTTTTCATTGGATACTTAAGGTTATATAATCTTCTCGACACGGAGAGGTAATATTTTGGTTTTCCCAACTTGTAGATCCTAAATATCAGTATTTTTTCGTCTTTTGTCTCGAAATATTTCTTTCGTGTGTTGTCACGCTTAAAACTAGGTTATAAATTACCGCAAAATCACTCCAGTATAGGAACCAGGGACGTGCTGAGAACCAAAGCTAGAACAAATTTTATATTCAATAAGCTGCCGTCGAACATAGGGAGTTGCCAATCCTGTAAGCCTGAGAAAAATTTCCTCACTAAGTTTTTACTTTCGCGCGTTTTAGAGGTTCGGAAAAGTATTGGTCCGACCCTAGCTGGCAGGCTGGGCCTCCCTTCAACCCCATTTTTAGTTCTAAAATTGTTTTATACTAAATTAAAATATATAAAATTGTTTTTAAATGAACTTTTTTGGCACAAATATTATGAGATTTTTGTAAGTTTTTTCGGTTCCAGCTTCTCTGATTAATTAACGCTTAGTACGTCATAAACAAAAAGGAATGAGGTTGTTTTTGGCGGTAATATATATCGGGCCTGCCTTCTATTCAGTACGATTTTCTCTGTTCTTTATCTCCACCATCCGTTTCCGTGTCCCGTCTAGCGTTGTTCTGTAGGGCTTATGTATATTACTTCATTTCTATTGCGTCAAGTTTCAAGAGAACATGACTCGGGGCTAATTCTAAGCGCTTGTTGCATATTGCTATTAGCGTGCAATCAATGAATAATTTTAGTACCCAAACGCATCAATTATCCCACAAATATTAGGTGTGCAACAAAAATATCAAGAAAATTGTTCCAGTTCATAGGACAGAAGTTGATTATTTAATTGTTTCATAATCTATAACCCAAAATCAAGCTAGATTATTTTTATTCATAATTGGAATGATATTTGATATTTAAAAGAAAAAAAATAACCGTAAAGTATATATGCCGGGGTCACCTTACAATAAATTTAGCTAGCCAAGGCAAAACGTTTATATGGCCGGGGCCATCTTGTTTTTGTATTACGTTTGCTGTTTTGAAAACATGCCACAGAACTACAAGTCGGGCCCTAAATATGTGGTTAAAATTAGTGTATTTATATATTTTTAAGCAGAAGCATTTTTAATAGCTAAATTATGCATATACTAGATCACCACTTCCACCTGTTGCACGAAATGAAATATCATCCTATCTAATGCCCTGTACTAAATCAAGTGTGCAAGAAATAGCAACTATTGTCTTCGAAAATAATTTGGCTGATTTAGTTGACTTGGTGGATGACACAAATTTAGGAAACGAAGCTGTGGTTGGCAGTGTTGTGTGTGTTGAAGATGAAATTCCATTGCCAGCGTTGTCAGAACCCTCCCCGAAGAAATTGAATGCCAAAAAGATTGATCTTGGAAGTGTAGAGATATCTTTAACAAATGAGGATTTTCAAGGTTTGATTGAAAAAACTGTCAATGCTTTAAACGAATTTGAAACAAGTATCGGCTCTGAAAGAGTTATTCAGGCCTTTGGCGTTTAAAAAAATTTGATTAATACAAATTGCTTAGTGGAATGGTCTGACGGACGAACCATTTTCAATGGTCATATTGTGAAAAAAATGTCGGAATTTAACTTAAGTATTCAACCAATCTTAACTAGTAATGAGACAGTCAAATCTCTTTCCAAATATCTAGAATTAATTTTCAGAAATATACCAGGATATATACGGAAAGAGAACGGTCCTTCTCCTGTGCAGAATTTTTAAGAAGGTTTTCACTGAACTTAAGAAACTTTTCGACGGCACCGCTTGTTTCCACTACATTGGAAAAAAAACAAATTACCAAAGAGCAATCTGTGAATAATGATTTGGATAGCCAAATCACTAAAGAAGAAGAAATTCTTTATTATGTCGCAGGATCAACTATTAATTCTTTTAAAAAATGGGTTCCCCAAAATGTGCATTACGTGACAATTTTTGGTTTTAAAGGCACTATTTCAAATATAGAGAGTCCTCCAAAAAATTGCTAAATTAATAGATTGGACATCCAGAATGAACAAAGTGGGACTTTTTTCGTTAAAGAAGCTACCTTCAAATTTTTTCTAGCAATTGATTCCATTGTTGAAACTTCCATTAACTCAAATCCTTTGTCAGAAAATATTGATAGAAAATCTTTAGCCAAAACTACCATCATTAATAACATAACTATAAATGTAATGTGGGAAAAACTACTTGGTACACTCCAAATTGATAAGAAAAAATTACTACTCAATAAGCTAGTCGAGTAATTTTTAGCCTTAAGAGGAAAGGCACTGTCTATTTATCATAGAAATCAACACCAAATATCAAAAAAAATAATTTTGACTTCAAAATCAAGCTTGAGAAAAGAACTCAAGAAAAATGCCGAAACCAAAATGAGAATTTGAAAAGACACTTTAAGTACCTGATAGTTTTTTTAAACCGTGATAACAATGTTCCTTTTTAAGTTCCTTTTTTTTGTTCTTTACTTCAAGCTCTAGTGACAATGTATGCGGAAAATTATAATAATTTGGTTATAAGCATATGGTGAAAAGGTTTATTAAAGCTAAAAGTTTGGGCAAAAATGTGTTTTTAAATTTATTCTGTATTTTGTTTAACTGTAGGAGCAAAACATTCCCAACCCGCCGTAACTTATCAACATTTTGCCGGTACAAATGAACATTTGGAGCAGTATTTGTACCGCAAGCTCCTCTGTGTTTCCCAAATTCTTTTTCTAAGTTATCTTGATTCAAGCGATTTGTCCAAACAAATTTTGCCCCTTTGTTTAACAGAAACTTGACAATCTCTGCAACTGATCTTGCTCTAATTTTTAAGCCCTCCATGGTCTCCCTACTTAACAGCATAGAATTTCTTTGATCTCCAGTGAATGTACTTCGAAGATTTTTAACTTCATTTTCCCAAGAATTTAGATATTCAAAAAAATGTTCTTGAAGCCACTATAATAGAAATTTAGTACCGATTAGTAATATCAAGAAACAAGCCAGATCATATGAAAAATATTCACTAACCTTTAATCTTGGATCCTCAACACTTACATATGGAGCCAAGTTCGGATTTCTTTTACGATGGCCTTCTGGGAAGTTTCGGGCATTCATACAATCAAAAAATGTGTCCATAGTTTCAAATAATGAACACATTTCACTGACTTCCGCGCAAAATAGTTTCTCAAAGGCATTGGTATTTGTTCGACTTAAAACTTGTGCAGCAAGATTAAATTTCATTCTTGAATAGCTTCCTAAATATACGTAATCGTAGGACAGTTTTGGAAATTGTTTAATTCTTCGTGGAGCATCTCCCTGGTAAAGCTGGACTATTTTCTTCCAATGCATGTGTTGCCCTCCCTTATAGAGATTTCTTGAATATGTTGGTCCATCTCCACTGTTTGACATGCAGTTTGTCCTTTTCCAAAATATTGCAATTTTCATATAGTATATTGGCATATTTTCCAAGAAAAAGGTAGCACATATTACTTATGGTTGTTTTTATATTTGATATTTGGGGCGCATACACTTGTTTAGATTATGTTTGGGATATTTTAGGTTCAGGTTAGGTTAGGTTAGTTTTAGGTAAGGTTCAGGTTAGGTTAGGGTTAGTTTTAGGTAAGGTTCAGTTTCTATTAGATTTGTCCTTTTCCAAAATATTGCAATTTTCATATGGTATATTGGCATATGTTGGTGAAAAGATAACGCAACTTAAATGAAGTTTAAAATATGTTTATTTACATGAGTTAATAAAAGGGTTCTAGCCGCCTACACGAGATCTAGCTTCAACACTGAAACACTGTATCTAGAGTACTTCTTTATATAGTCCTATTCTAAGATTATCTAGTTAACCTTTGACCTCACTCTCGTTATCTTACAATGTAGTTTTTTAATAATACATCAAGTTTTTTTTTTGAAAGGAAGTGCAGGTTTGTATTGGTCAGACCGGTGAGTACCATACTGGTGTATTCAGTTTTCTGCCGTAGCGGGATGTCCGCGTGAAGGGCATCGTAGGCCTTGCTGTCGTTGTAGGTTGACTATTGGTTGTGTGTGGGATGTTTTCTTTAGGCATGTCTGCTTGAGAAGTCTCCGAGTCGGCTGTTGTTTCGGGGTGAGGAATTGTGGAATTTCTGGATGGCGTAGGCAGTTCGTTCTCATTGCGGTGTTGAATTGGTGACAACTCTGGAGGCGGGTTCCTTGTGGAGAAACCAGTATGATGAACCATTTCGAAGTCGTCCTGATCCTGTGTTGGATATGGAGGTCTCCTGTCCTCATTCTGTATGTTGGCTCGTCCTTGACGGAATTTTGACAGCTCAGTGGTGTAGTTGTGGTTATTGTTGCAGTTGTTTCGAGGACGGAGTTGGACGCGTGTTCGTCTGAAGGTTTGATTTTCCTCGGTTCGTATTAAGTACGAATCCGGAGTCGTGGCGTATTGCGTAACAGTTGCAGGTTTCCATAATCGTGGACCGGCGATGTACCATACTTTCTCTCCACATAGAAGTCTTCGTAGCAAACATCGTGGTTGTCTGTTGCTTTGTTGCGTCATTTTCCGCAGTCTCTCCCGCAACCCTGCCTTGATCGCATGCGTTGGGAAGTTAGGTCTGAGAAAATGGTCGTTTGTTGTCAGTGGGGTGCGTAGTTTTCTTCCCATCAGCATTTCAGCGGGAGTGATCAAATTTTCCAAAGGCGTTGTCCTATATTCCAGAAGAATTTGGTTGAGATCTTTTCCTTCATGTTCGGCTTTTGCTAAGTAGTTCTTCAATGTCTGAACCATGCGCTCAGCCAAGCCGTTGCTCTGTGGGTGATAAGGACTTGCTGTGATATGTTGTACGCCCCAGTTTCGCAGGAAGTTGGTGAACATGTAAGAGGAATAGGGTGGGCCGTTGTCGGACAGGAGCTTCATTGGTATGCCATGCCGGGTAAAGTGAGGTATCATGAAATTGATGACAGCTTCGGCGGTTGTGGAGGTTAGGTGTTGTGATTCGACGTATTTTGAAAAATGATCAATTAGTATGATGTAGTGTCGTGAGCGATAGGTAAATAGGTCCGAAGATACAGTGTGCCATGGGTGTGGCGGAATTTCCAACGGTCGCAATGGTTGCTGGCTATTGGCGCGTCTTCTTTGGTTACAGATGGTGCATGTTAATACGAATTTGGTAATATCCGTTGTCATTGATGGCCAGTAGACGTTTAATTTTGCTCTTGCTAGGCAGGCTGTTACTCCTTGGTGTATATTGTGTATTTGTTGTATGGTGTTATGTTGCAGCTTTGCAGGTACTACAAGCCGCTCGCCCCTGTATATCAGTTCGTCCTGGGTGTGTAGTTCTTCTTTGATGGGCCAGTATTCTCGGACAGCAGCGCTCTTGACGGATTTCAGATTTGCTGGCCAACCATGCTCTATGTAATGGTGAACTTGTTGCATAACCTCATCATGCTTTGTTTCATATTGAAACTTCTTTAGCCGGTCTTCCGATAATGTTGTTACAGCGTGTAATGTGGCACATGAACCTTCCAGAAATGCTGTGGACATCTTGCATGCTGGGTGCGGTGCCCTTGATAAGGTATCCGCAATGTACAACTTCGTTCCGGGAACATACACCAATGTCGTGTCAAATCTAGCGAGTCGCAATGTCAGGCGTTGCAGACGAGGTGATAACAAGTAGAAAGGTTTCTTCACTACGGCAAGTAGAGGTTTATGGTCCGTATGTACCGTTACGGGTGCAGCAGCTACGAAGTAGTTGAAGTGTTCGCAGGCGTATAGTATCGCCAGGAGCTCTTTTTCAATCTGCGCGTAGCGAGTTTGTGCCGGAGTGAAGGTCATCGATGCGTACTCTATCGGTTTTCCTTGTTGTAGTAAGACAGCTCCGATGCCATGCTTGCTGGCATCAACCGATATGGTGTTAGGGTATTTCGGATTGAAGAAGGTCAGTACAGGTGACGATGATATGGCACTTTTTAGGTCTTCGAATGCATTTTGATGGGTCTCGTCCCATAAGAAGACTGTATCTTGCTTCAACAAGGGTCGCAGTGGAGCACTTCTCTCCGAGTATCCAGGGATGAATTTACCAAGAAAGTTTACCATCCCCAGAAATCGCAGTAGGGCTGATTTGTCTGTGGGTGCAGGAATGTCCCTTATGGCCTTGACCTTTTCCGGGTCGATTTCTATTCCTTGAGGAGTGATTATGTGGCCTAAGTAGGTGATGCGTGGAACCGCCAGTTGGATTTTCTTCGAATTAAATTTTAGGCCAGTTTTTCGTGCTCGTTCCAATACTGCGTATAGAGTTGCGTTGTGGGAGTGCTCGTCTGAACCGTGCAGTAGGAAATCGTCAGTGGCAATGTTAGTCCGGGGAATGTCTCCAAATATTCTAGGAGAGCGGTCGCTCTCTTAGATAAGACTTGATACTGCCTCTAATGCTAAAGGAGGGTTCTTTGATTGGCCGTAACTTTTTTCGTATGGTGTTTGCTGCTTTGAAATTTTGCCAGTGAACTAAAATTTGGGCCCTAATTATGTGGTTTAAATTTGAAAGAGATCCAACTTATAGTTAATTCTATAATGAAAAAAGTTGTTAAGGGTCGTTTTAGAATCCATAAAATGAATCCGACATTTGGTGAAAGATACTATATTCTTCCATAGAAATAACATGGGATTTTTTGGAAAAATGACCTTCTCTAGGAAGGCCTATAAAAAAAACTATTCATTCGTTACGTTTGGGAACCATCTTAAATGAAAGATAACAGTCCGTAGATGTGCCTTTCCTTAGTTTCATTAAGATAAATTAAGTTTAAGTATTGATTTTTATCGTTATTAACACATACTTCGACTTACGTTGTTTTGGGTATTGGAGTTACGCCGTTTCACCACTATTAGAGACACGCATTTTAGCTTTAGTTTTTTATTTTGGGCTTACGGCGTTTTCGTCGTGATTCAAGCCGCTAGAGGGAGTCCAGGGAATTTTGCTAGATAAACATGGTGTTTGAGCTCTCGGTTAAAATTAAAATTTTAGAATTGGCATTGAAGGGATGGCTAATTAGGTATGATTTTTATTATTAGCATAACAAAAACTTCATTGAAATTTACTAAAATTAATTTTAAATTTAGAAGTCAACAGAATATTTTATTATTAAACAATTTCGCTAAGCCTCGGTCACGGTAGCGTTATAGACTAACTAGTCATAGTAGTCAACATCAACTTCTGTTATTTCGGATGAAAGAATACTGTCGGTAGGTTCAAATAAATTTTACTAAAATTAATTTTAAATTTAGAAATCAACAGAATATTTTATTATTAAACAATTTCGCTAAGCCTCGGTCAAGGTAGCGTTATGGTCAACATCAACTTCGGTTATTTCGGAATGAAAGAATACTGTCTATAGGTTCAAATGTGAGAGCTGCGACATATTAATTAGCTGCAGAGGTAAATTTTAGACCTTTATGATGAAACCTCCGCTGACTGAATGTCACTAGGTTCAAATAAATTATTAACCAATAAATTATCAATCTTACTGGTAGATCAATCAATTACTACATTGTGATCTATGAGAGCTGCGACATATTAATTATTCAAATCACATGGTTGTATGCAGTTTTCATATCAAGAAGACCGATTACTTTTTACCAGGTAAGTTCGTTATTTAAGTATTAAGAATTTAAGACCGCGATTCAATGTACTTGTTACTTCAGATTTGCCGACAAAGAAAAGGAAACTAAAGCTTGGAACTTGCCCTTCACAATGTTTATCTATATTGACCAACAGCGAAATTATCTCCGAATATACCAGAAAGAAATTTAATGGAAGAAAGAAAAGGGCTGATAATCGACAAATACAATTTAACAGTGATGCAGAACCTTCAACTTATAGGCAGTCTAGTTCAGACGGGGAAATAGAAGATGCCCCAGAATCCACTGACAAACAAGCAAATATTGAATTTGATTTAAATGCTCCTGAAACCGAGGTCTGTGAGCCCTTGCATCTAGAGAGAAAAGATGTTTCAGTACAAGGAAACGCCTACTTTTCTGAATCCTTTAGTATTATGAATTCAGTTAAAACTGAGAAGGATTTAGCCGTATGACTGGTATCTCCACTTTCAAGAACTACACGCTTATAATACGATTCTGATAAATTATATAACTTAATTTTGGTTTATGGTAAATATCTAACACGCTGTTTAGTGTTGTAGTGGTTCATGAGAAGTATGTTTCCTTGCCATATACATATAAACATGGTTCACGTCATTGATGAATTGACTACGTTTGCATTGCATTGCACACCCATAACTTTACACAGCCTTAAACATAACTATTCATTCAAGTAGCCTAACATACTGAAATAATAATTGTTAATTTCACGGATTTACCTTACCATTCTTTTTGCTATCAATATTGATTTCATTATTTTTAAACTATGATGAAAAAAATTATTGACAATTGTATTTATATTTTTTATTGATTTTAAAAAACAATATTAAATAAAAACGAAAAGTTGAATTTACAACTGAAAACAAAAAAAAGTTTACAAATATTTTTTTTTCTTTTTAACAAATTATTTTTTTGAACCTACATAAAAAATAACCGCAACTCTATTATTTTTGAAACGAAATTGTAATCGTAAAGACCATTTCTAAAATTACATACAGAGAAAAGGGCAAGGCCGCCATTAGGGTCTTCTCCCTCACGCCAAGAAGCACCGCTAGAAGTGGTGCGAGATGCCTTGCCTACCGCCTGCAGTGAACTCGGGCTCCATCTGGCGTTGCCTCTTGGCGCGAGCGAGAATACCTCAATGGTGGTCTACCTCAGTGTTTTGGTTTCTCTGAATGTAATTTCCGAAATGCTCTATTACATTAAAAATATTAACCTTTGCTTACATTTTAAAAATTAATTTTTGTTTTCTTGGTTGGAGCTTTGCTCTGGCTGTTGTTCTGGCTGTTGTTCCTCCATTTTTTGCCCTTCTGGCTCTTCCATTTTTTCCTCATCTTTTTCATAAAAAAATAAAATTTAATGAACATTATTTTCCTACAGTTTTGCTGCCTAAGCTTTTCAACACTATAATGTTACATAGCTCTATGAGGGTTCCCATACATGAGTGGAATTCTGGAATTTGGAAATGGGCCAAAACGGTTCGGAAAAATCAGGGAATATTAAGGATTTTAAGTCAGGAATAATCAGGGAATTTTAATAAATTAAATAAAATCTGCGTAAAGTCACAGATCACGTTTCGACCTATATAGATAGTTTTCACACGTGGGGAATTCATACCATTTACACCAGGAGGCTGGGCTACCTGGAGGACAAAAACCAGTCTGCTTTTGTCCTCCAGGTAGCCAGACCTCCTGGTGTAAATGGTATGAATCCTCCATGTGTGTAAACTATCTATTGCTACAAAATGATTTCCGTTAAACCTTAATGAAATGCGATATAAGCGGCATTGTTTACTATGCTAATATGTATAAACAATAGCAGTTGCGTCTAAAAGGTAATCCCACATAAATTTGTTGAAACATTCTTTTTTGTACCTCGTTTATTCTGGCAATTTCGGGCAATATGACCCGGTTTTTTGCAATTGTAGCAAATTCTTTTTCCGTGGGGTTTCTTTCCCCCACGACCACCTCCTCTTCCGCCTCGTCCTCCACGACCTCCTCTCCCTCCGCCACCTCCACGACCTCCTCTCCCTCCGCCACCTCCACCACCTCTTCCTCCAACGTTAACAAATGTTACCTTGCACCCCTTCATGGTGTTTGAAATTCTATCCATTTTGCTGAGCCTAAATCAATAAACGAAAAAATATTTATTTTAAACAATATAAAAAAATCATTATTTTCCATATATTTTTAAACTCGGCAACAAAATTAACTGTTGCGAATTGTAATTTTACGCCAAAGTTTAAAAAAATTGGGAAATTATAACACAATAAATTATTCTACAGGGCCGGTAGGCCCTTGTAGATATGACATGACACCCTTCCGTAATGTTAAAGGAAAATTCACAGTTTTTAGGGTTAGCGTCCCATAGAAAAAGCATTAAAAAATTTTCGGTTTTTTAAGGCAATTGTGGCAGGCCATACGGAAAAAGTATAGCGAAGTTAGTTTTCGGAATACTTCTAAATTAACAAGCATTTCTTAAATGAGAAACTTCCGTGTTTCGATTTTTAATTAATGAATTCTAATTTTTGTAATTTAACTAATTAAGATAGTACGTCAAAAAATTACTTTTGGGTCAGATGTCAGCCTAACCTTATAGCGCGCTTAAACCTATTTCTTCATTTCGTTCTCGTTGACAACTAGAAGGGCCTAGGTTTGTGGGTGCTAACAAGTTACGTTGACAAATTTCAAATGTTGGGTTTCTTGCTGATTTTCCTAATTTCTTAGCAGTAGACGCTGGTATTTCATCCGAGCTTGAGCACCTTTATATGTATTTTCTAATTAACTGTAGCACCCTTAATAAGAAATACGTCGTTATCAGGTCGAATTTTTGTCTAGAAAAGTAATTCAGGTAAATAATTACAGTTAATAGAGGTTTTTATATCTTTTGAAGTAAGCTTTTCGACGTTCTTTACGGCCAAGGCTTAAGTTTTAGTTTGTCTATGTAATATAGTGTTTATAGTGTCTTTCCTTTTAAAGATTATAAGAAAGCTTATTTCCAGCACTGTTTTGGATTGGAATTACAAAAATACGCAGTCTGCTTCGATTCATGCTACAAATCCTAACCCTAGGGCCTAGGTTTTACCGTAACCCGTAACTTAATACTGTATTCATCATGACTGTTGACGCTTTTAGTTTTAAGTAAAAAATGGCATATCTATCCAAGTTATTATGGTTTAGAAATAAACGGTAGTGTTTTCACCCTGTGAAGAATTCAACTTCAAAATATTACAGGAAAGATGACAAAATGCTCAATGTGTTTTCCCTACGGCAGTTAAAAGAGTGTTGTTTACGTTAGCGCGTTTAATTCAACATTCTCATTTGAGGACAGGTATACACGGTTTCATTATTTGTTAATCTCACTAAAATGTTACTAATTGTGAAGGTCTGTGATATAATTCCTGAAACTAAACCAATGTAGAGGACCAGATTATTCGTTAAAACAATTTTGATCATATTGAATCAGTCATACTGTGATGTTACGTTATCATTTGTTACCAACAGTGGATTGTTTAATTCATAAGTAACAGTGGTACTGGTTAATCCAGGAGGACAGTGTCGTTATATAATTTAATTAGTGAAATAATTTTCAGGTTTACATCACAGATTCTCTCAACGTAACCACGTTAGAAACGGAGGGTTACGTTGTTTGCTATTTCCACAGTCCACATTGCCGTTTGTTTATTGGTTTAAATTGCTATGAATTGTATAGGTATTTGATTTAATTACTGGTATTCAAGCTAAACTATAGAATAAGATCATTCATTAACATATTGTATAGATAATCTTTACCACAAACCTAGCACAGGATATGATAAAAATTGAACGCAATATTTTGGAAATAATCAAAAACTCCTCTAAACATTAGAATTAAGGTGAATTAATTGTTGAAAGTCATTTTATAAGCTTAATGAGCACTGACGACAAGTTAATTTCAACGTAATTAACGTGAAATTAAACCCCAAATATACATTTTTTTGGATGAAAACTCAGATAACTCTTAAATGATGTTCTTGATTAAGACTGTATCTACCCAAGCCGTTGGTAAAGCCCCATGTTTTCTCTTTCACACTTAAGCTAATTTAAATTATCTCCAAAGTACCTTAATAGGCGCGAAATTCAAAACTTTAGCGTAAAATGAGAATCGAAAACTCCACTAAAAATTGCAATTAAGGTGATGCATACATTTAAACTCATTTTATAACCTAAATGTACACTGCCAAAACACAATCCTACGTTAATTTTAACTCAATTTAATATACTTAACGTGAAATTAAACCAAAATATACATTTTTGGAAAAAAGCTCAAATAACTTTTAAATAAACTGTTTAATTATGATTAAAACTACCCAAGCCCTTGGTAAAGCCAAATGTGGATGAGAGGGAAAGCCATTTTTCCCCATTTTGAAAAGAGAGCCATTGAAAAGGAGTGATATTTAAAAGTTTTGGGGCAAAATAGTGATTGTTCCGCAAGAGTCAAACAGTCACGCCTCTAAAGTTTGCAGTTAGGGAGAATTTCTTGTACAAACTCGTTTAATAAACTGAAATAACACTAGTAAGAGAAGATAAGCCGTTAATTTAAACTTAATAACCATATTTATCGTGAAATTAATCGAAAACAATAGGTTTTTTGGGTAACTATAGATAACCCTGAACTGAAATGATAAAATAAGATCAAACTACGCGAGTTGTTCTTTCAGCCTAAATGTTTTCCTATTAAACTCTAAAATTAATTACATTATCACTATAATTCATTAATAGGCTCCAAATACAAAACTTTAGGGTAAGGAATGTGTCAAAATGAAACTTTTCCATTTAAATTTTAGTATATCATTAACATGGTTCGCAAAATCACCAGCAACAATTTAATCTGGCAACATTCAATGTAATAATGTTCCCAATAAAACAAGGGCGTCTAGCCCATAACTAAGCCACATCGCTAGCCATCTCTCGCTATCCCTAATTCAATAAATTTTCTTCTACTGAAATATCCGAGGGGGCCGTCATTACTCATGAGAGCGTACGAGATTTGAAATCTTTCTCGATTTTGATGATTTCAAAGATTTAAGAATGATTTGACTGATTTGCTGATTTGGAGCCGATTTGAATGATTTAGGAGTGATTTTCACGATTTTACGATGATTTCGATTCGATTTATCTGATTTGAAGGACTTGGAAATGATTTGAACGATTTGTACGATTTGAATGACTGGTGACTTAACGA
This sequence comes from Phalangium opilio, assembly GCA_019434445.1. Classification (NCBI taxonomy): domain Eukaryota; kingdom Metazoa; phylum Arthropoda; class Arachnida; order Opiliones; family Phalangiidae; genus Phalangium; species Phalangium opilio. The sequence continues at coordinate 182,931 of JAEQBA010001508.1, read as the reverse complement.
GGATTTGAATGATTTGTCGAGGATTTGAATGATTTGGTGCGATTTGCATGATTTGGTAGTGATTTGAATGATTTGGTGCGATTTGAATGATTTATCGAGGATTTCAATGATTTGATGCGATTTGAATGATTTGTCGAGGATTTCAATGATTTGTCGAGGATTTCAATGATTTGATGCGAATTGAATGATTTGGTAGTGATTTGAATGATTTGCTAGTGATTCGAATGATTTGGTAGTGATTCGAATGATTTGGTAGTGATTCGAGTGATTTGGTGTTGATTTCATAGTGATTCTAATGATTTGATTGATTTGATGATTTCTTGATTTGACTGCTTTGTATAGTGATTTGGTGTTGATTTCATAGTGATTCTAATGATTTGATTGATTTGATGATTTCTTGATTTGACTGCTTTGTATAGTGATTTTACTGATTTACGATTGATTTCACTGATTTGAATGATTTACTAGCGATTTCACTGATTTTTATAGTGATTTGAATGATTTGATTGATTTCATAGCGATTTTAGTGATTCTCTAGATTTGGGAAGTGATTTATGTGATTTGAATGATTTAAAAAACCAAGTGTACGAGATTTGAAGGAGCGACGGCCCCCTCGGAAATATCACCTAGCATACCAGTCAAGTGGGGGGGGGAGCAACCGAAAATTTTAAAGCACAGTCTTGCGATTAGTCTTGGAATTTTGGCCTCAAATTACAACCTCTAATCTTGGTACACATCAACTTCAACGTAAATGTTCAATGTGATTACCATTGTGGTGCAGGCACTCTTCATCTGACCATGTCTTGCAATAACTTTTCAAGCAACGAACTCATGACGCAGGAAGTCCAATTAAATGCCTTCAGAGATTTTCTTATCAAGAAAAAGGGTCCGATAATTTGGTTTCCAAGAATGCCCTCCCGAAAATGCACGTTATGAAGGTTGAGTTGTTTACCAAACAGTTTAGAGGTTGCAATTTGAGACCCAGGTTCTAAGAGACTAAGACTAATCGTAGGACTGTGCTTTAATATATTTTGTTGCATTCAGGCATACAGTAAAACATGAATTCTAAACATTAATTTACACCCTGTATAATTTAGTATGACATCTCCCGTTGGCAGTATTGGGGGTTTTACATAAAGGAAGCTGTTGGTCTGATCTCGACAACACTGTATATGTATACAGTGTACAAACAAATATTTTTCTTCCATATTTCAAATACCGTCGTTTTTAAACTTCTTTCATAAATAAAGTACAACATTATTTGCTTATCGAAATCAATGTTTTTGAATATAAGTTAAATGTAATTAACGATACTTAAGTACTTCTTTAAGCAATTATAATTAGATCAACCCCAAATGTATGACGGTAAAGCAAAAATAAAATTATTCAAATTTTAATTACAATAAGACTGAAGTGACAGATATTATAAAAAAACGGCTTGGTTTGGACCAAGGCCGAAAAAACAAACGATATGTGTGAGGTTTATCATTTGACTGAAGTTTCAGATATTGCAATTGTTTTAGTTATTTTTAACCATTTAATCCTTAATCAATATTAAATTCAATCAAATGATTTTACTGTTAATCGATCCATTCCCTCTAAATTAATTGAAAAAATTACATATCTACGCTTTTTCAAGAACAATTACATTTTCCGAAAACATTTTATCATGAAATTAATTATTTTGAAGGGATTTCGTGTCGTTGCTCACTAACTTGTAAGCACCTTGACGGACACAGTTTTAATTGTTGCTGGCTTAACAAATTTTCAAGTTTGCACCAAAAAAGTTTAAATCTGTAGTAAGTTTCTGAGAAGACTGATGTTAGAGAAAATATGATAAAGAACTTTTTTCTCAAACTAATTTATAAACTAATGTCGTCTTCTTGAGACAAAGCAATAACAATGTTTATCCTTTGTGGTTTCGTTTAGTAGGTGGCTCTCTGTAGCACAGGAAAAATATGATATCGGTATAAATATAACCAGCAGTAAGATAAGGGACTAGAATTAAAGTGCCCTAGCATTAGTAATAGAGCCTAGCACTAGTGAACAAATTTGACGATTTTATGCCGCTTCCATCGCCAAGTGAAGAGTTTGGTTACCTCGTTAATTCTAGTCCCTTATCTTACTTCTGATATAACCAAAGGGTAAAGATTACATGAAAAGAAATACTTCTCAGTACCAATGACTTGTTATATTCATTTCATGCGGAAATAATATGGGTATACACATTATTCATTACCAGTTATGCGAAGGTCACACTTTACTCCGACCCCCCTTCCTCTATTTTCCCAATATAAAAAATTTTAAAAGCACCAGTGGTTCAAGTGTATGGGTCATCTGAGCCGTCGCAACACACTCAGCCAATAATACCATATAGTTCGAAACCTTTTCACATTAGTGACTCTCCGGACTTGCCCGCCAACCTTAATAACCTAAAACTATAAAACATTCGTGTACATGAATGATTATGATTATGGTTGTGGCTTGTCACTCGCTAGCGCCTGAAGGACCGATCACTCAGTGTAATTTGTGAACATTTGTAAGTGAGTAGACCATTTTAGAAATTACATACAGAGAAACTAAAACACAAGGGTGATGCCGCCATTGGGGCCTTCTCTCTCTCTCGCCTAGAAGCACCGCTATAGGCAGAGCGAGTTGACTAGCCTCCTGCCTCTTGTGAACTTTGGCACCGTCTGGCGGTGACCCTTGGTGCGAGGGAGAATACCCCAATGGTGGCCTCGCCCCTGTGTGTTTTCCGAAATGGTCTTTTAGCGTGCTAACATGATTACGCGTAATACTTAACCGGTGTACAAGTAGCGCCAACAATGTAGAAAGGGGTGGTGACGTTTCAAATGAAGACTGAGTTATGACCAAGAAATTCTAAAGCACGGAGAGGGAAATTGCAGTGCAATCCTTTCTTCATAGAGGCGACAATAGAAATGTAGCATTTCGTTTAAATTTTTACATTTTCCTTTCGAATTATGTCAAAGTTCGCTTGCTCTTTTTAGAAAGTCAATAGAATATTTCAAATATTCTATGTTGATATCTCAACACGTACTCCCTTCAAAATAATTAATTTCATGACAAAATGTTTTCGGAAAATGTAATTGTTCTTGAAAAAGCGTAGATATGTAATTTTTTCAATTAATTTAGAGGGAATGGATCGATTAACAGTAAAATCATTTGATTGAATTTAATATTGATTAAGGATTAAATGGTTAAAAATAACTAAAACAATTGCAATATCTGAAACTTCAGTCAAATGATAAACCTCACACATATCGTTTGTTTTTTCGGCCTTGGTCCAAACCAAGCCGTTTTTTTATAATTATATATAAGAACTTACTTTCAATGGACGATCGATCAATTTGAAAATTAGGCTTAGAATGACGTTTCCGTATTGGCTATCGCCAAAGAGATCCTATTGGCTATCGCCAATGAGTGACGCGACACCTATCGTTAGTTTTGGTAACTGCTCTAACGGAGTATATCTCGTTAGGGTTATGTTATCATGGGATGGGATCATAACATGGTGCCTAGCAAAAAGTATTGTTGTGTCCCACTCCCACAATGTAATTCTAGATTAAAACTAATTATCCCAGGGTTAAGTATGCATAGTTTCCTAAAAGAAAACAAGGGGCGTAAAGAATGGCAACCCGTCCTAAAAATTAGAAAATTGGAAAAGATATTTCAAATCACATGGTTGTATGCAGTTTTCATATCAAGAAGACTGATTACTTTTTACCAGGTAAGTTCGTTATTTAAGTATTAAGAATTTAAGACCGCGATTCAATGTACTTGTTACTTCAGATTTGCCGACAAAGAAAAGGAAACTAAAGCTTGGAACTTGCCCTTCACAATGTTTATCTATATTGCCCCTTCAACTTATAGGCAGTCTAGTTCAGACGGGGAAATAGAAGATGCCCCAGAATCCACTTACAAACAAGCAAATATTGAATTTGATTTAAATGCTCCTGAAACCGAGGTCTGTGAGCCCTTGCATCAAGAGAGAAAAGATGTTTCAGTACAAGGAAACGCCTACTTTTCTGAATCCTTTAGTATCATGAATTCAGTTAAAACTGAGAAGGATATAAGCCGTATCACTGGTATCTCCAGTTTCAAGTTAATTTATGCCATTGTGGAATCTATGACAATGTTAATAAATTTCAAAGCTCAAATCGCAATAGAAGGACTCACTCTTCTCCTTTTAATGAAAATTAAACTAAACTTGCCGTACACAGTCATTTCTGCAATGTTTAATATGTCAGATATCAGTTACCGGAGATTAACAAACCGTGTTTATAGTCACGAATGTTTTTAAATGTGCAATCAAATGGCCCTCAAAGAAAGAAATCATTAATAGCATGCCCAATATTTTAAAGACTTCGAAAAAATTGTCGTGGTATTGGAGAAACCTAAATGTAGAATTTTGTCTAGTTCTTATTACAAACGTAATCACCCTGTCAAAGTTTTGGTCGGCGTTTCTCCTGGTTGTTTGATTACATTTTTGAGTAGAGCTTATGGAGGAAGAGCATCTGACAAATCTATCACTTTGCACAGTTAAGTATTGGACAAGTTAACGTCATATGTTGACGCGTGTATGGTAGATAAAGAATTCAGAATACAGACCGAATGTTTAGAAAAAGGAATTGAAATTTCTTTCCCACAATTTCTGAAAACATCTAAACAGTTTACGGAAACTAAATCACATGAAAACTTGAAAATGGCAAAAGCAAGAGTGCACGTAGAGAGAGCGATAAAAAGATTTTAACTTTTTTCAATCTCTAATGAAAATCGGGATTGGGAGATGACGTCTTTTATTAATCCTATGATCTAAATTGCAGCTGGCATTCTAAACTTGGCATCACCAATATTTGATGAAGTTTGATTTTAATAAAATGGACATTGGGTTTTTAAAAAAATTTATTTTGTGAATCAGTTTACAATTTTATCCCACTAATTTCGGTATCAAAATCTTTCTCTTTCTTACTACAGTGACTATTATGTTGCCGTATTTTTTTTTCTAAAAGTGAACAAGTGACATAGTTCTGTTCTTTGTTCATATTTTAAAACTGCCACCCCTGTAATATTTATGTTTTTCCTTCAAACCATAATTCTCTCCTTACATATTTTGATTTAACCCACTGGTTGAAAGGGTGGCTCCTTTTGTGGGACACATTATTGCATAACAAGGTAGTGCATGTATATATTGCGTACCACATTGAGCTGGAGAACCTTTCCCACCCTCGAGCATCTTCTTCTGATATTTTTCTTCTTTCCCTTGCAGAGTATAGAGCTATCTCAGTTGTGACGTCAGTGCCTAGGTAAAACGTCATGGGCTTAGATTTGGCAGTCGGCGGCCATGTTTGGTACCGCTTTGGTACTATGGGCAAATAGCATGGGTGACGTCACACTAAGGCTTCTGAGATAGCTCTATAGACTTGGCAATTTCTTTTGTCACAGAAATATGGATTTCATACCATCATGCAAATCCCCCTTTATGTTATTGGAGAAATCAGTAAAACTTTGTAGTTCATCATTGTTTTCAGTGTAGTGCTTAGAGTTGTAAATTTCTGCTTAACAAAAAACTTATGTTTACGAGGGGAGTTTTAGGTTCGAGGAATTTGGTTTTATTATCAAGCTTTGGAGAGAAATTCTGAGAGAGCGGTAGCTCTCTTAGATAAGACTTCATACTGCTCTTAATGTATAAGGAGGGTTTTTTGGTTGGATGTAACTTTTTTTGTATTGCATTAACTGTATTGAAAAAATTCCACAGAACTACAATTCTGGCCCACAATATGTGGTTAAAATTTCAAAAAGATCCATTAATTAGTTAATTTTAAAAAAAATGAAGTTGCTAAGGGTGGTTTTCATTTCCATAAAATTCATCACACCTTTTGTTGAAAAACAGGAATTTTTCCCATAGAAATAACATGGGAAATTTTCTGAAAAAAACGATCCTGTGGCCACGATATTAGAAAAACTACACGTTTGTTAGACTTGAAAACGGTTTTAAATGGAAGGTACAACACCTAACATTCCGCTAAGCAATTTTCATTGACTATAATTAAGTCTAAGTATGTTTAAATTTAAATTTTCAAAACCATTCCAATCTGCGATATTTAAGCAGTGTAAAGAGTCAGTCTATGATGTTAGCACTTTTAAAGCTATTTGGTTCAAATTTCGTGGTGGTTGAAAAACAAGGGGACCTAGCTTTGTGTGAGCTAACAAGTTAAGTTGGAAAAGGTCCCCCACACTAATAAATTATGTAACCAACTGCCTTTGGTACTTGTGGGTACTTGTAGGTACTTGTGGGTGCTTGTAGGTACTTGTGGGTGCTTGTAGGTACTTGTGGGTGCTTTTAGGTGCTTGTAGGTACTTGTGGGTGCTTGTAGGTACTTGTGGGTGCTTGTAGGTACTTGTGGGTGCTTGTAGGTACTTGTGGGTGCTTGTAGGTACTTGTGGGTGCTTGTAGGTACTTGTGGGTGCTTGTAGGTACTTGTGGGTGCTTGTAGGTACTTGTGGGTGCTTGTAGGTACTTGTGGGTGCTTGTAGGTACTTGTGGGTGCTTGTAGGTACTTGTGGGTGCTTGTAGGTACTTGCGGGTGCTTGTAGGTACTTGTGGGTACTTGTGGGTGCTTGTAGGTACTTGTGGGTGCTTGTAGGTACTTGTGGGTGCTTGTAGGTACTTGTGGGTGCTTGTAGGTACTTGTGGGTGCTTGTAGGTACTTGTGGGTACTTGTGGGTGCTTGTAGGTACTTGTGGGTGCTTGTAAGTACTTGTGGGTGCTTGTAAGTACTTGTGGGTGCTTGTAGGTACTTGTGGGTGCTTGTAGGTACTTGTGGGTGCTTGTAGGTACTTGTGGGTGCTTGTAGGTACTAGTGGGTGCTTGTAGGTACTAGTGGGTGCTTGTAGGTACTTGTGGGTGCTTGTAGGTACTTGTGGGTGCTTGTAGGTACTTGTGGGTGCTTGTAGGTACTTGTGGGTGCTTGAAGGTACTAGTGGGTACTTGTGGGTGCTTGAAGGTACTTGTGGGTTCTTGTAGGTACTTGTGGGTACTTGTAGGTACTTGTGGGTACTTGTGGGTGCTTGTGGGTACTTGTGGGTGCTTGTGGGTGCATGTGGGTGCTTGTGGGTGCATGTGGGTACTTGTGGGTGCTTGTGGGTACTTGTGGGTGCTTGTAGGTACTTGTGGGTGCTTTTAGGAACATGTGGGTACTTGTGGGTTCTTGTAGGTGCTTGTAGGTACTTGTGGGTGCTTGTGGGTGCTTGTGGGTACTTGTGGGTGCTTGTGGGTACTTGTGGGTGCTTGTGGGTACTAGTAGGTGCTTGTAGGTACTAGTGGGTGCTTGTAGGTACTAGTGGGTGCTTGTAGGTACTAGTGGGTGCTTGTAGGTACTAGTGGGTGCTTGTAGGTACTAGTGGGTGCTTGTAGGTACTAGTGGGTGCTTGTAGGCACTAATGGGTGCTTGTAGGTACTTGTAGGTGCTTGTAGGTACTTGTAGGTACTTGTGGGTACTTGTAGGTACTTGTGGGTACTTGTGGGTGCTTGAAGGTACTTGAGGTACTTGTGGGTGCTTGAAGGTACTTGTGGGTGCTTGAAGGTACTTGTGGGTGCTTGAAGGTACTTGTGGGTGCTTGAAGGTACTTGTGGGTGCTTGAAGGTACTTGTGGGTGCTTGAAGGTACTTGTGGGTTCTTGTAGGTACTTGTAGGTACTTGTGGGTACTTGTAGGTACTTGTGGGTGCTTGTAGGTACATGTGGGTAGTTGTGGTCGCTTGTGGGTACTTGTGGGTGCTTTTAGGTACTTGTGGGTGCTTTCAGGTACTTGTAGGTACTTGTGGGTGCTTGAAGGTACTTGTGGGTGCTTGTAGGTACTTGTGGGTGCTTGTAGGTACTAGTGGGTGCTTGTAGGTACTAGTGGGTGCTTGTAGGTACTAGTGGGTGTTTGTAGGTACTTGTAGGTACTTAGGGTACTTGTGGGTGCTATTAGGTGCTTGTAGGTACTTGTAGGTACTAGTGGGTGCTTGTAGGTACTTGTGGGTGCTTGTAGGTACTTGTGGGTGCTTGTAGGTACTTGTGGGTGCTTGTAGGTACTTGTGGGTACTTGTAGGTACTTGTGGGTGCTTGTAGGTACTTAGGGTACTTGTGGGTGCTATTAGGTGCTTGTGGGTACTTGTGGGTGCTTGTAGGTACTACAATATCTACAATTTCAAAAAATAGGAAAATATAGGAAAATTATCGAAATTATAGGAACTAATAGGAAGACATCCGAAAATAGAAAAAATTATAAAATTTAGGATATGTGGTCACCCAGCACAGGTCTATGGAATATGTTTGTGCACAGGTGTATAGATTGTTTTTGTGCACAGGTCTACGTAATAATTTTTTAGCCTAAGTCTTCGGAATCTATTTGTATTATTGCATCCACTGTGCTTTGCACGTGAAAACGACGGGAAGGCAATTTGAGTTGGACTGGGCGTTGAAGCAATCGAGATTAATACTTCTATAATAGATGGTTAGGGCCTTGTTAGTTCAAACGCGGTAACTAATAAACGAGCAACACCACAAGACTTAAATGGAGCGCCTGCTTTTCAGTATAAGTTTTAAAATACTAGTTTCTAAACAGTTTTAACTCATATTAAGACTGAAGTGACAGATATTAATAAAAAGTGTCTTTGTACACAAAGACGCAAAAAAGTAAGAGATAAGTGTAGAAAATTAATTGTTTGAAGTAACAGATATTCAAATTTTCATTTTTGAAGACGTGATTATAAAACATCAATTATTTTAAAAAATTTCTTATCTTAGTTTTTTTCACAAAAATTTCAGAGAAACTACCTTGATACTACTGTTTATATTCTTGAAACATTTGCTTCGAGAAAGTTCCAATACTCGGATATCTGAAAAATAGAGCTAAAAGAATTTATTTTTTTATTTTAAAATTGAAAATATTGCGAACCGAAAATTACATTCGCCCTTTGACTGTGATGTAGTTATTAGAGTCAAAAGGATATGTAGCTTGATCGTGATCTTTTGAGAAAGATACAACACGTCAATTTTTGAAAACTCGAAAACTTTAAAATTAACGAACACGTTTTGTTTAGTTTTCATGCTTATTTTATTTTGTCTGCTATGAACGATTTTCTGTCCATTTTATTCTCTTTGTAGGCCCGAATACTCAAACTATCTCTAAATTTAAAAAAAAAATAATAAAATGCATACGTTTTCTATTTTTAAAATGATGCACATGTTTAAGGATAAAATATATTACTTAAAGAATTTTTGGTGAAAAAAACTAAGATAAGAAATTTTTTAAAATAATTGATGTTTTATAATCACGTCTTCAAAAATGAAAATTTGAATATCTGTTACTTCAAACAATTAATTTTCTACACTTATCTCTTACTTTTTTGCGTCTTTGTGTACAAAGACACTTTTTATTAATTTTGGTTTAGCATCACTGTACATTCACTTGGGAGTTTTGGAGGTGATGCATTCAAGCATCTGGAGGATTTCATATTGATTCCTTGGAGAATGCATGCTGAGGCAGCTGAAGGAGTTTCACGGCAGCCTACTTTTATTATGGAGAGCTACAGCAGAACATTGAGCGCTGACTAAAAGTTTTTGAGTTATTGTATGTTATTGTTCCACTGTCCTTATGCACAGACTTCACTTCTTTAAAATGGCAAACTCTTGAAATGGTATAGGTTCATGAATATTACACTGTTGACTGTTCACTTTGAGTTGCTTCAAAGAAGTTGCATTTATGTCCAGGCCCTACACCATTTTTAATTATGAGTACTATAACAACCAAACAGTTATTACATTTGCTGCTCAATCTTCACCTTTGAATTGACAGATTATTTGATGTGGCTGAGCCCCTTGAAGATCGCAAGTTTTTAAGCAAAGCCATGGTCCCATGGATGGCAAAGCTCTCTATGATTGTTAAGCCTTGGTTGTTTCTACTTTGTAAAGTTTGTAAATTTGCTACTTGTATACCTGTTCTCCTTCTATTAGTTATGGTTTTCGGTTTCCTTCGTTGTAAACCGCATATTTATGAATTCCAAAGTGTGTTACTTTTAACTTGTCAACATTTAAAATTCTTAATTCTTCAATTGCGCTATATAAATATACACATGATCGTACCCGTTGAAGTGCCTATTTTGAAAACACTTACACTGCGTACGACGTGGCGACGAAATGGTGACAATTACGCTAGTTCTTAAGCGTGACGATTTATCTCATTTCGCAATTTAATTTGTTAAACATAATATTTTTGTTAATTCCATATTGATGTAAAGAAAAAGTACTACCTCAGAGTCCCTCTGGTTAAAAAAATGTCTTCCATTAAATCCTGAATCCAGCAGCGCCCCTATTTAGTGGCAATAGCCAGTTAGTTCAGTTCAGTTTTACCCCATTCGTAACCGATCCTGGTCAGAATACTGCAGAAAAATTTGCGCCAGACAAGATTGGGGCGGATTCACGTGACAAGTTGACAACGTGGTTCATCAATCAAATTAACTTTGAAGCCTATTTTACTGCCATATGTTTCGTCAAGGGCTTTGCATTGTTAAAAGGCAATCTCCTAGTAAGTTTGAATAATCTTTTGTTTAAACTTTAGAAACGTATTTTGGCTTCCATAATTCTTTTTTTTTCGTACATTCATTGTACTAATTTCATTGACTTTCACTCAAGTGTTAATCATCCATTTGAGTAATTCATTCGAGTGCTTATCATTGCACTCGAGTGTATTGTATTTATCAGGTTTTTATGTTTATGTAATACATTGTATTAGGGTCACCGGGTCCTCGATATTAAAAAGTAATTTACTTTTTATTTTTTGTAGTATATCATATAAATTAGAGTGTACATTGGCTTCATTGTTCTGCGTGTGAACCGTGTACCTATTTCTTTTGTATCTCTTATAGATGCAAAGTGTTCTGTGTGAATGACTTTATTGCATATCTTTGTGATTCCAAAGTGTTCTGTGTGAATCACTTTATTGCATATCTTTGTGATTCCAAAGTGTTCTGCGTGAACCACTTTATTGGATATCTTTGTGATTCCAAAGTGTTCTGTGTGAATCACTTTATTGGATATCTTTGTGATTCCAAAGTGTTCTGTGTGAACCACTATATTGGAATCTTTACGATACCAAAGTCTTTTGTGGGAACAACTTAATTGGATATCATTACGATACCAAATTGTTTTGTGTGGACCATTTAATTGCATTCAATATTTAAAATGGTTTCTCGTGAAAGACTTAAGAAACAAAAAAAGCACCAAGATTGGTTAAAAGTGAGTAAAGCTTTGAAAAAAAAGCAAGCTAAACAACTTGTGGATAAGAAATTCTACTTGAAAAGCAAGGAGTATTATCAGAAAAGAAATTCAAAAAAGAATGCGACCCGAAAATCTCCGATTGAGAGAGCAAAGAAAAATAAAAGAACTATGCCACCTGGTGGCGCCACTAATGTTCTGACTAAAAATCAAAAGACCAGTAAGAAACCTTTTCCGCTGGGTAAAATGGGTTTCGCGAAAAAGAAACTAAATAAAGGAATTTTTAAGACGAGAAATAAGAAAATCATAGCTCAAAGTTTCAAACGATTTTTAGTGACAAGGCTCACTGAAAGATTATGTACAACAAAATCTTTGGACAGCTTGACTAGAGAGGGGAATTCAAAGTTTTTCTCTCGAAACCTAAAATGCCAATTGCTAGCGGGTAAAATTTTACACTTGAAAAGGCAACTATATTCGGCATACAATTACCGTCTTACAAGGACCGTTAGTGAATTTAAAGATATTGCTGTGAAAATCGAAGAAATTGGTACTGTTAATCAGGACAATTTAACGGATGTAGTGGGTGGTAAAAGGCTTCACAGTAGTCTCAAAGAAGCCTATTTCCGTGAAACTACCTATTACCCAATTGGAAATAATGGAAAAATATTGAAAAATGACCACGAGTTACGCTATGCTAGAGTTATCCAATTGGATGCTGATGGTCATGTACGTAAAGTGCTAAGAGACCGCGGCACCCAGGGCAATAAAGAGTTATTCATTGACGAAATGGGCAATTTCGTTGACATTAAAAATAACAACAAAGCTGGCGAAGTTGAGAGAGTCTTTCAAGTAAATAATTCGGGAGTTGTCACGAATCTTTTCAAAATTGTTGAAACTGAGGAGAAAAATCCGAAAAGAAGTTTCGTGATCAATGAAAGTGGTCTTATTGAAACAAAACCCAAAACCGTTTATTGGGAGTGCAGTGATATTTGTAATGTTCGAGTTCGAGCCATTTCAAAAGTGCTAACTTTCATAAACACGGTTGCGAATGCAAATGAAAAATCACTGACTAAAATTTTTGAGTCAGATTTGGACCTTTGCCAATTAAGAAATAAATTTTGGTCGAAATCCAAAGTGTCTACTCTATCACCAGATGGTGCTGAGATCGTGGTGAGAATGATACCATTCCTGGGACACATGGCTTATTGCGCTGATAGTGAAAACTGTCAAAGCCATTTACGTCCTTTTGCTGAACTGGCTCCTCATTATTCGGGAATTAGAACAATTTTGAATAATATTTATCGAGTGAAGGCGTTGCTTAACGGGTTAACAAAGATTTCGAATGAAATTGAAAGTGGTGATTACGATTCTCTCACCGACATCATGGGGGAATTGAGAAAAGTCCTTGCCGCGCGAGGAAAAAATTTAAATAACGAGCAAAACAATGCGTCCACAGGAAGCGAAAACGCTCCAAGACCGAGTCTCGATGAAGGTGAAATCTTGAGCCTTTACGAAAGTCAATTCGTTCGAGCGGCGTTAAATAATAAAGAATTTCATGACACTCCCTGTGACTGCTGCCTAAGATTGTACAAAAAATCCGATTTGAGAACAATAGAAAAAATGGTAGACAGTGCTGTTTTCGATAACGAGGCCTATCTGATATTAAGAGCTGGATGGATAATGAACAATTCAGAAACTAGAGAGGCAGACAAGCTTCTATGCCGTTACTGCTCTACGGATTTACGAAACGGAAAAGTTTCCATCAGATGCTTCTTGAACAACTTGTTGGTTGACATTCCTCCGACAGATGTCACTGATTTAAACATGTTTGAGAAAGTTTTAATTCAGCTTGTGAAGCCCTTCCACACTGTGGTGCGGTTAGGTACTAAAACCAATTCCAACATGCAGTTTGGTACGGTTAAAGCTTTAAAGGGAAGAGTAATTTATCTTCCAATACCCGTGGAGAGTAATTTGAAGATGATTCCCAAGACATTGCCCAAAAATCACGAACTGCATATCTTGGTGAATGGCGTTCCCACTGCGGACAAAAAGGTTTGGCAACAGGTTGTTTGCCTCGAAAAAGTGTTGAAAGCGTTCACTGTGCTGAAAAATATTAATCCTTTGTATAAAGACATTGATATTTCGGCAATGAACGAGGAATATATTTGTGGAACGCAAGAAATTGATGGGAATGAAAATTCATTGACTCCCCATGAATTACTGAGCGTAACAGATCCACTTGCATTGATTAACGATGGATCTGATGCGGTGACACGCGCTTCCGCTGCGCTTCCAACAGAAGGGCCAGCGGATAGTCCTCACGACGGTGAAGGTGACCAAAACGCTTCTAACATGCAGGAGCAGGATGAAAATCAGTCTAGCCTTGCACCAGGCAACGTCTACAAAATTTTAACACAGCCCGAGGCTTTGTTGCGAAAACTTTCTGAGGGAGAAGCCAATGATCTGTACGATCACTACTCTATTCATCCGGTGAACGTCCCACCACCGAAAGATTTATTGGCCGCTTACCAAATGAAGCGCGTCGAAGCCGCGCCGATTAATACTTGGGACAAAAACTTGGAGTACTTGAGCTTCGTTCATTTGTTCCCCAAGGGTCGCTACGGCAAGCACGATGATAGACCATTTGGGAATTTAACTGAAACAGAGTATCGTTTATCTCGTCTTTTGAACAAAAGTCCAATTTTTAGAAGAGATTACGCCTATATGTTTCATTCTTATCAAGAATGCGAAATGAAGGCGATCTCTAGCAGTTTGAACTACGTTCTTCGTGTTAAAAAACCAATAGCAATTGCGGTTGAAAACTTGCTCAGTCGCGTTGAATCCGCCGATAAAGAACTTGAGAGTAATTTAGCTACTTTTTTGGGTCATATTCGAGGAACGAAGGACTACTGGTATAAAGTTCTTAGAAACGTTTTAGCGATGATTCGGGAATTTGGTCCTCCCACCTGGCTTCTAACTTTTAATCCGGCCGAGTACGATGATATGGAACTGCACGATCACTTGAGAAAAATTAATTCAGACGTTCCAGGAGTAGAATCGATGACGGTGGCTGAATTGTTGAATTTCGACCCACTTAGCGTCAATTTGCACTTTCACAACAAAGTTCGTACGCTGCTAAACAACTTTGTTTTGTGTAAGCAAAATCCAGTTCTTGGCATGATAGAACATCATTTTTGGCGGGTTGAATACCAATCACGAGGTTTACCTCACTACCACATGCTATTGTGGGCCAAGGACGCTCCAAAGATCGGAACTTCTTCGACCGAGACTATTTTGGATTACGTGCAAAAACACGTCACGTGTTCGATGCCAAGCGCATCGGTAAGTCCGGAACTGCACCGGCTGGTAAAAAAATTCCAAACACACAAATGCACCTCCAGTTGTTATAAGAAGGTGAAAAATTCTAAAAAAGGATTGAAAGTGTGTCGTTACGGTTTCCCTCGAAACGTCACAAACGTTGCCACTATGAATTCCGTTAGATCAGTTACTCGTCACCGTAAAATGAAAAAGGTGCAGAAACGACTGTACGACTTGCCGAGAAAACAGCACGAAGTTTTAATCAATGATTATAATCCCGCGCTACTTTTGGCTTCCAAAGCCAACATGGATTTGCAATTTGTCGCTGACAAATCGGAAATAGTGGCAAACTATGTCACGGCTTACGTGACAAAGGGAGACCGGGCTGACATGGACCAAACTTTTGCCGAGTTAGGGCACTAAAGTTTGTCCAAAAGATTATTTGCCTATAGATTGAAATCACTGACTTCTAAAGGCCCGTTTTCAATCAAGCTTTTCATGAAGCTTTTGCTTCAAAAACTGAAGCAAAACGCTAAAGCGAAATCGGAACCCGTTTTCAAACGCGCTTTTTTGGGCGCTTCTGAATCAGATTCGCGTGAAATAATCGAAAAGCTGGTATCTACCTCGGGTAGATATTTGCTTTAGCTTTTATCCGAAAAAGCGCTTGGCCTAGTAGTCACGTGGGTACGTTATTTCTCTCGAGCAATTTTTGTGCGCCGCGTGTTTTAAAGTGAGAATAGGCCTAATTTTCAAAAACAATATCGAGTGTTAAGGATATTTAGAAGCATATTAATGGTGTTTTTAACTATTTTAAGGATATTTATGAGTATTTTTTAACTAGCCTAAATATTGAACAGAAGACAACTGATATAAACACGGGTCCTGACGAGCGTGGAGAGGCGAGAGAAGTGAATTTGAAAACGGGTGAAGAGTTTCGCTTTTGCTTCACCATTTGAATCGCGTTTTTGTCACGTAAATCACGATTTACTGTTGAAGCGAAGCTCATAAAAAAAGCAACTAGAAAAGCTTGATTGAAAACGGGCCTTTAGTCAGTAGGCATATACGAAGCTATGGATCTTATGTTGGGCCAAGACCTTTACAATAAATCCGACAGCACTAAATTTATAAACACAAACTTGAAAGAAAACCGATCGAGAATTTTGAAAGGTTACAAGGAACTCGCACGTTTGAGGGAAACTGACCCCGAAAGCAAGGACACTTGCCAAAAAGGGTTCGTCGACGACAAGTATCCGAATCGTCCCGACAGCTTGGAAAATCTTAGTTTGCGGGAATTTGGTCAGTTTTACGATTATGCGAAGCACTCTGAAGTTGTCGAGAAAAATGCAAGTGTAATCGTGTTGAAAAACAATCTGGGTTTCATGAGAAAGAGAATTAAGCCCTACATAGTAGAGCACTACATTCACGACCCGATAGAGGAGAAAGAAAAGTATTGTCACGCTCTACTGATCCTCTTCAAACCGTGGCGCGACGAAAATGAGCTATTGGGCGAGTTTGAAACCTACGCGGATGCTTTCGAAAACTCGCTTTCAGTGTTAAAAGACATGAGAGAATATCACGAGAAACTCTCGGTTTCCAAAGAAGTTGAAAAGAAACGGAAGGCTTCTAAAAAGGCGCAAGAGCCAGAAACCATAGTCTCGGAGATTGAAAGTGACGACGATGAAAATGCACTGCAAGGGAAGGAAATCGTTATCGAAACCGAACATGCGATGGCTGATGTGGAAGCTGCCATGGAAATGAATTTCGAGACTGTTGTTGACAATGTGGCGTCACTAAACTCGGATCAAAGGAGAATTTATGATCACATCATGGATCACTTCTCCCAAGAGGGAAAAAAATCTGAAAACAAGTGCCTTTTTGTGTCGGGACCTGGTGGCACTGGCAAATCGTTTCTTATAGACACTCTCGCCAACGCCGTAAGGCGACGCTTTCAAAATCCTGCTAGCGTGGCAATTGCCGCGCCAACGGGTTTGGCAGCATTGAATGTTAATGGCGTAACATTACACAGATTACTAATGTTGCCAGTAGATCATGGGCGTATCGCCGAATACCATTCCCTGAGTTCTGACAATATGAGCATTATGAAAGAAACTTTGGGAAATTTAAAACTGTTAATTATTGATGAAATTTCTATGGTCTCGTCGGTGTTACTGACTCACGTTCACTTGAGACTGAACGAATTTTGGGAAATGAACCAACCATTTGGTGGAGTTGTATTTATCCTTGTTTTGGGAGACTTTTTCCAATTGCCTCCGGTTCAAGGAAATCCCGCGTTTATCAAAATCACTTCCGAAGAAGCCAGACTCAGATTCAATTGCATCGGAGGAAGTGATCTTTGGAAGTTTTTTAAATACGATGAACTAACGCAAAATGTTAGACAAGCCAACGACCAAAGTTACGGCGACATTCTAAGCAGAGTTAGAATTGGAAATATTTCCGAAGCTGATGTTGCAACCTTACAATCTAGATTGGTTGAGGGAGGAAACAACATCGAGGTAGCTATGGAGCTTTTCATTAAGCTGTCCAATGAAGGGTTTCAACCAATTTGTTTGATGCCCAAATTAGCCATGTGCGAAAAATTCAACTTTGAAATGCTGCGAAAAAGCGGCGAGAAAGTTGAAAGCATTCCTTGTCAGGATAGACTCGCAGACTGTGACAAAAAAATGAATAAAAACATTCTCGGGAGGTTGCAAAGGCTTGAAAACGAACCGTCCAAAACGGGCGGTTTGGAGAGCAAGTTACTTCTTTGCGTTGGCTGCCGAATAATGGTCAGAAGGAACATCAGTTTTGAAAAAGGCGTTGTAAATGGTACGATGGGTTTCGTAACTGGATTCAAGAAGGATGAACAAGGAAACGTTACTGGTATTTTTCTCAGAGTAGATCGCGAACCGAATAACGACGACGATATCTCCGATTTTTTTAGTTGAGAAAATTAGCGTTAAATTTTTGCTCATGGCAAAAATTTACATTAAGCGCTCCCAGTTCCCGTCATCCTGGCGTACGCTATTACGATACACAAAAGCCAAGGCATGAGTTTAAAATGCGCCATTATGGATTTAGGTCCGAATTTATTCGGAACCGGCATGGCGTACGTCGCTTTATCAAGAGTGACGTCTTTAGCCGGACTCCATCTATTACAGTTCGATCCGACTAAAATTAAGGCGGATGGACGAGCCATTATGGAGTATAACAGGCTTCGCAAAAAATATAGGCCAGATCTGCCTCTATTGAAAATAACGGAGTCAAAACAAAGCCGAGGTAGAAAAAGAAGTGCACCTACTCTATCTAAAAGCCTTTTAGAAGGCGAGGAAGAGAGATGTGACGATACGGCGCAGGAAATGCCAAAGAAGAAAAGGAAGGACCAACAGAGTTTGGATAGTTTTCCCGTGAAAGGTTTAAATAACGATGATCAAGTAACATGCTATTCAAATAGCGTTTTGCAACTACTGTTATTAGTGCCCGAATTAAGAGAATTGGTCAAATCTTACAACGGATCATTCGTAGAAAAACCAGTTTTACGCTGCCTTCATAACGCAATAAACGACATCGAGAGTTCTCAAGGTAGTTTTAGCCGTAAAGGGTTGGAACTGAGAATAGCTGTTGGTAATCACTTTTCGCTAAATGAGCAACAAGACGCCAGTGAATTTTTGATGGTGCTCTTGACGACACTAAGCCAAGAAATGGAAGCCGATTACTCTAAGGCTCTAAAAGATCTTTTTTGGTCAAAGTCTCGAAACGTTACCAAATGCCCCAAATGTCAAGTTGAACAAAATTCGGAAAACATTGTTCAAAGCAACATTTTCAATCTTCCACTAGAAAACCGAGATAAAATTGATTGGAAATCTTTAGAAAAAAGGATGAGATTAACAGAAATGCGATGCGTATTTTGTGATAATCCTACAATACAAGAGCGTGATGTATTGATATCCAGCGGAAAGTACGTATTTCTGTGTCTTCTACGTGGCGATTACAAAGATGGTCGACCAATTAAGATTTCGACCAAAATATCAAGTTTCGAAAATCAAAAAGTCACAATGAACAAGATGCTTTTTAAAACTAAAGGGGTGATTATTCATAAAGGTGAATCGTTAGCCGAGGGACATTATGTGAACTTTGTGAGAAAAGACAACGGCTGGTACGAGGTCAGCGATACTATGATTAGAAAAAGAGAGAGATTCGTCAGTAACTTGACTGACGTCACTGTTCTGCTTTTGGAAAGAGTATAGACATTTTATAAGCGCCCGGATTCCTAAAAAAATGAACCCGTAGTAAACCCTAAAATTAATGTTATGTATCAGATGGTTTCACGTCCTGCCAGAGATGTACCAATAGTTTCATATTACCTTAAGAGTAATTCATGACTAGGTAAAATTATCGGCCCTCGAGAAAGTTTAAGGTTTACGTTGGTTCAAGGTTCATTTCGGAGTTGTCTTGGCAATAGCTGTGAAAAGGGAGCGGAGGGAGGGTTGTTGGGCCAGTGTTATACAGAAGAAAAAACTATATGGGATAAAAATTTTATTTTTTTAAAAAAGATTATCGTTCGCCTCGAAATTAAAACGTAATTTTTTTTCAAGTTTTGTAGTACATCATCTAAATCTGAGTGTACTTTGGATTCACAGTTCTGTGTGTGAAGCGTGTACCCATTTATTTTGAATCTTTTGCAGGTACAAAGTGTTCTTTGTGAACCACTCTATTGGATATCTTTGTGATTCCAAAGTGTTCTGTGAGAATCACTCTATTGGATATCTTTGTGATTCCAAAGTGTTCTGTGTGAATCACTCTATTGGATATCTTTGTGATTCCAAAGTGTTCTGTGTGAACCGTTATATTGGATATCTTTGTGATTCCAAAGTGTTCTGTGTGAACCAATTAATTGGATATCTTTGTGATTCCAAAGTGTTCTGTGTGAACTGTTATATTGGATAACTTTACGATACATCCTGCCAGAGATGTACGAATAGTTTCGTATTACCTTAGAGTAATTCATGACTAGGTAAAATTATCGGCCCTCAAGAAAGTTTAAGGTTTACGTTGGTTCAAGGTTCATTTCGGAGTTGTCTTGGCAATAGCTGTTAAAGGGAGCGGAGGGAGGGTTGTAGGGCCTAGCTATTGCTACGAGAGAAAAAAAAACACGAATCTTGCTTTAATTATAGAATATCCAAGAGGTAAAAAAAACTAAAAGCGTAACCCCTGTTAGTAAAGCGTTGCAATGAAATTTAATTTCTTAATAAGCTCGTAAAAAGGCTACTTAAAACTGAATAGACTTGTTGAACTGAAATTTAGACACTAGTATCCAAATTTTAAACCAATATCAATTCCTATTTATTTTTTCAAAGGTTTCACTAAATATCAGTTTCACAACTTCATTACCAACGCTCTACATTTTTTAACGTTAAGACACTCTTTAAATTTATACATTACTCATTTTAAAAAGTTAAAAAATCTAAACTAATTTTAAGTAATTACAACCAGAACACCCAAATAGCTTAAATTTTACATTTAAATAATATATTTTATATATCCTTTTCTTTGTATAATATACCAGTAATAGTATTTTGGCTAAGAAATATATGAACTAATTTAATTGTCTGATTAACTAACACTACACTTTGTGTAGAAATTGATTTTAAAGTGTAATAGAACTTTTCACTATTGTCGTCACCAAAAAAATATAGACATTGCCCCCATAAATAAAAAATAACTAAACTATTTTTTTTCAATCAAAATATTCCAAGAAGTTTTGCATATTCTCTTAGTGTTTCTAAACAGCTAGGGTTATCTATCTGCGTGACAGGTGACGTTTCCTATAAATCAACAGGGGTAGAATTTGCAAAAATTTTCTGGAAAATTTTTAAAATACATTTAAAGTTTAATAACCATTTCATTGTCTTTTTGGTCATGCACAAAATAATGATTATAAAACAGCAGTGTTCTTTAAGTTTAAGCTAATAGTTGCGTGACAAAATTTTAAAAACATAGCCTAAAATTTTATATTTAAATGAACATATAATAGCCAGTAAATGGTAAAGTTTTACTTCAACCCGCCCCCCCCCCCCATTTACACAACTAATATAACCAAGTACAACATTCTTTCGACAAATCAGTAATTTCCTATCGTATCAACATGCGCCAACAGAAAGATATTTCATCATAGCCAACACGAGTAATATAAAATACTTAAAATGTACAGTTGAAAAATACGATGACCAATAGAACTTCCCGAACTATCATTTTGAAAAAAAAAACCCAACAAGACCTACGACAGAGACGACATATCAAGAAATATCCATATTCAATTTCTCTACTGATATTCAGACGCTTTGGATTGGCACGTTCAAAGAGTGAAAGTGACTTTGGATTAAGAACAACAAAGATGTACAAAGAAACAACCTTTGTGTTGGCTTCAACTATACCAATTCCAAAAAATATATCCCAATGCTTCAACTTCGCTACATAACTCCTGTACGACTTGGCAATTGGTCCACAAACAAAATAGAAGCTCGTAAAAGGATTCGCAAAATAACTTCTTCAAACAAAGGTTGCCTAATAACGGCTGTATATGTACTGTCGGAAGTTTAGCTCACTTCTGTAAGCCTAGCTTCTGGGCGACAAAGTTTTGAGGGAATAAGGGACTTGTCAGAATGCCTACCCTACAGGAACTGACTACCCCGTGTCCGAGGGTGGTGAAACACCCCAAATCCCCCCTCCTTCACCACCCGATTAAACCTCAATTACTTCACTCGTTAATCTTTCTTCACCGTGGACTATCAATTCAATTTGCATTGAAACTTCGTAATTAAAACCATCGCAATTCAATTTGCATTGAAGCTTCGCAATTAAAATCTTCGCAATTCTATTTGCATTGAAACTTCGCAATGAAGGTTTGACAAACAAAAGAAGCTCGATGAAATCGGTAATTAAAGATGTCAATTAATGACACTCATTCATTAACCACTAACGCTATCATGCAATAATAATGAATACGAAAAATGTTTGTGAAATGAATTAGAATTATCACTAACAATTAAAGGGCATCTGAACAACTCATATTTTACATCAACATATCAGTACGCTTTAAAAAAGCATCTTTAAAAATGATAGAGGTGATTTAACAAAGACACCCCTCCCCCCCCCCTTTATAGGAGACAAAAAAATTACTGTTTTCCTGACAACTAGGCTATTATAAATTCCCAATTTGACAGTCCTAGGATTAAATGTATATAAACACTTTTTAAAAATAAATCTTTCACTTGAGAGATTATCAAAATTATTATAGGCATTCTACATTAATGTTAGACTTTTAAGTCCATCCTTCACGTATGATTGTCTTTGAAAATTTCATTAATCTCTTCAATGATTCCATAGTGAAACTTACATTTACCACTGAATTGAAAATTTTACGAGAAGAAATCACTAATTATTTTAAAAACCATTCTGGAGACAAAAATTAAATTTTCCTTCGAAAGCTACGAATAAAACCTTATAAAATACGCAACTATTAGCTTCTACTTGGAAACCAAAAAATATTACTAGAAAAAAAATTTTATAATACAATTTATAATAACAAATCAACCATGGGAATTTATGCCCAAATTAAAGGCTTTAAATAAATTTAGCTATACCAAACCAAAAGTGTACATAAAATAAATCTTTTGTGCATTAACAGAACATCATCATACGTGTTTAAAGCTTTTAAAATACTCAAAAAACTAAATATTCATAATGTTATTTAATTCTTTAATGATTCACGAGGAATTATTGAACAAAAGTTAACTTCAAAATTCCAGATAATGTTATAATTATTTATTAAAGAACTCTTTTCTTGAATAAAATTATTGACCATAATTTTTATAGTTATTAAATTACTGTACTCAAGACCTAAATGGCTGACAACACGTAATTTCACGATTCATAACATAAGTATAAATAAATAGTTATTTCCAATGCTTAATGCTAAAGCTAAACAGTTCCATTGCCTGCCCTAACACGGTGCCTAATATTCTACCCAGAAATTTTTCAATACCAAAGTCAGAAACCAACTAGAAGTCAACACGAGGGCGGACCTTAAAGCAGCTTATGCCTGCTTTTTCAAAAATACACAGAGGAGAAAATCTCTAACAGTACCAAAGTAGCGATGTTGCACTAAACTTGCGCCTGTTATTGCTTTAGAACGATATTACTAAATTGGATGTTTTTCTACCAAAATATTGCTACCTTTCCCAAATTATTGGTAGTTAGTTTATTTATAGTCACGTTTACCACAATTTGCCTATTTCACCAACTGCCAGAATAAGACATACTTTAAAGTCATTTATGTTGAACGTGAAAGTTAAGAGCAATATCCGTATTTAAATGTTGTTGGAGCAATGGCATTAAAACAGTCTTTAAGAATGATCTGCGTGGGAACATCTGGTATATTTCTGGTCAACCCCCATCGGGAATTAATTAATAATGCCGATTCTATGGTATGAGGGAATACGCGATAAAATAATGGCTAAAATCAGCCCCGGTTTCAACATTAAAATAAAATAATAAACAATTAAGACTGAAGTTGCAGATATTAGTCAAAAATGTCTTGATTAGAATCAAGACTTAAAAAAGTATCGATAAGACTGAGGTTATCACTTGACTTAAGGTTCAGATATTAATTTTTCTTTTTAATTGAAACTTAAAGGCATACTTAAGAAAAAACAACGTTCCATTACCGTTTTACGTTGAAATAACTTATTTTACAGGTAATCAATTTCAAAAATTTACTTATCTCGGGTTTTCGGGCACAATTCCATTCCCCCAAAACATTTTATCATTACATTAATCACTTTTGAGAGATAACGTGTCAAAATAATCTTTAAAACAAAAGAAAACTGATTGAGCGGTCTATTTAGCCATGACCAAAACTTTCAAATCAGTGTTGCCAATGTTAGAAAGTGGATTTTCCCACTTCCATTTTAAAATTTCACTCATTTCCCGCACCCCTTTTTTTACAGTCATATTTATCTGGACTATTTTATCCTACTAAGCTTAATATGGAATATCACTCCGCATGGCTTTGACAATATGTACAAATGCTCCAAATTGCTATAAAGCTTAAAAATTCTCAAAATAAGCTTTCTTTCTTTTTCAGTGCCAAACTTAAAATCACCGAATTTATTTCAAAATGTCGCTTGAAATTATTAAACCGGATAAAAATTTTCGAAAATACACTAATTTTAATTGCAGTCTGTTCTAATAACCCGTTAACAGGAAAATTCCGACATTTGATCGATTTCGGATAAATATTACCTTTTCCCCACAGAGGCTAACATCAAACCTTAATTTCCCACGATGTGAGAAATTACCCACATATTGGCAACACTGCTTTAAAAAGTTACAACAAGCACTCTTTCGAGACATGTCCAGAACAAATTAGTGCTTAACCCGCTAATAGTACGACCATGGAGAATTGATGTAAACTGTAGTTGAATTATCATCATGTGCGACAAGCGGCACTGAATAGTCTCTAACTATTGTTTGATACTAGAGAGAGAAATAGGTGAGTAGCGTTAATCATGTCCTGAGCTATGAGAATGAACAGTATGACTGTTGACTGAAGTACACTAGACATTACATCATTTTGCATAACCACGAGTAAAAATCTAACTGTCCCTACTTAATTTTCCGCCATTGTTTTCAACTGTTCCACTGCGAAGCATGTTGGGCACAAATGGGGGAACCTATTAAAACTCAAAGTCATACACGTACTCTCTCAAAAGTGATTAATGTAATGATAAAATGTTTTGGGGGAATGGAATTGTGCCCGAAAACCCGAGATAAGTAAATTTTTGAAATTGATTACCTGTAAAATAAGTTATTTCAACGTAAAACGGTTATGGAACGTTGTTTTTTCTTAAGCATGCCTTTAAGTTTCAATTAAAAAGAAAAATTAATATCTGAACCTTAAGTCAAGTGATAACCTCAGTCTTATCGATACTTTTTTAAGTCTTGATTCTAATCAAGACATTTTTGACTAATGTTGTTCATGGTTCTCTGGCAGTGTTCAGATGCTGTTGATATACCGTACGGCAAGCGTGTGTATCGGAAATTCCCGAATGGTGTTGAAAACGTGCAGAGGAAGGAGCTTTCTTCGGTGAGTTCTATTTGCCAGAATGCTGATTTCGCGTCAAGAACTGTGAAGATTTTGGCTTCGGCTAACTCAGCAAATATCTCTTGAGCAGTTGGCATCGGGTAATGCTCTCGCAACAGGGCTTTATTAAGATGTCGTGGATCCAAGCAGATACGAATATCGTTATCTGGCTTGGGTGCGATGACCATGGGATGTAACCATTCGGTGTGTTCTGACACAGGGATGATGACCCCAGCATCCACCATGCGTTTGAGTTCAGCTTCCACTCGTGGTAAAAGCTTGATTGGTATTTTGCGCGCGACGGATCTCGTCGGTACGGCGTCAGGTCGGAGTTTCATATGATACTGTCCCGGTAGTCGTCCCACTACGTCGAAAACATCAGGATACATTTCCAAAATGGCTTGTGGTGTGCTGTTCCTTATTTCGAGAGGAACGGTGATTGCATCTATGCTGGTCGATTTGTGAGTTGCATTGGTGAGATTGGCTACTTGATCTGTACTGTTCTTGATGTTGCCCAGGTTATGTGGTAATCGTGTGATGAGTCCAAGTTTGCGAGAGGCTGTGGCGCTGAGGATTGATGTTGGGTACTTTGCCGTTACATGTAGATCTAAGGGCATTGTCGCTACTGTAGTAGAGCAATTAACTTGTATTACGCCCAACACTTCGACAGTATGTCCAGAGTACGATTTGATGGTGTGTTTTGCTGGTTGCATGAGCGGTCTTGGATGTATGGTGTTGTAAATGGCTTCAGGTATGACATTCACTTGAGAGCCCGTATCGATCTTGAAAATGTTGCGTATGTTTGAAATCTCTATGTCCGCTCGCCATAGTTTGTCTTCTTCATTGATACGTTGTTCCGGAAACGTTGCATACAGCGTTAGGGAGTCGGAGTAGAGGTAGTCGTTATTGTCGAGCTCTGGGTTGTCCGTATATGTCAGTTCATTGGTACAGAAGGAGTTTGGCTCTGCTTGACGTGACATGCTATATCAGTTTCCGGGTAAAGTAAGGTCTAAAATGTGTGCTGCTCGACAAGCCGTTGCCCAATGATTGGACCCTCCACAGGCACGGCACAAGGATCCTAAGGCTGGACATTGTTGGTATGGATGACGGAGGGCGCATCTAGTGCATAGGGATGTGGATTGTGGTGCTGCTGGATCGTTGGTGCGTGGTCCACGTCTGTTGGTCCAAGTTTGCATGCGAGGGCGGAAGTCAGTTCGGGTTGACATGGGTGGTTGAACCATGCTGTGACTCCGTGGTCGTTGATGTTGAAACGTATCACGCTCTCTTGTGCGGCGCGATTCATGACGTTGGTAGTTGTTCTTGTGTCGGCCAAGGGCATGCAAAGAGGAAGGGTCTTCTCCGTCCGGATCCCTCTCTGTGGACATGTTGTTTTTCGTTGGTTGAATAGCTTGAGCCTGGTGCATCAAGGTTTCTTCAGCCTGAGCTATAGCTATAGCTTCATTCAGGGTTAGTGGGTGCAATTTTAGTAGGCGTTTTCGAACTTCAGGATTGGTGGTACCATTCGCAAGCAGGGTAGCCACCAGAGAGTCGGTGAGATTAGGTTTGTCCAGATCACACTGAGAGGCTTGAGTTTTTAATTTCGTGAGAAAGGAATCAAAGGGTTCACCTGGTTCTTGCTTCATCGTGAAAAGATTGTAGCGAGCATAAGTAACGTTCTGGTACGGTTTGTAGTAGGTGTCGAAGGCAAGATAAATGTCGTCGAGAGTGCATTCCTCTTCTTGGGGTGTAATTGAAAGAGTTTTGTTAATGCGAAGTCCTTCGGGACCGATAACGTGCAAAAATACGTTGCGTTGAAGTTCGGGCTCTTCTTTAGTGAGCTTACTAGCGATAGCGTAGATTTCGAATCGTTCCTTGTAGGAGGCCCATGCTTCAGCTGGATTCCCGCCGGGGTGAAAAGGTTCTGGACTTTTAAACGAAGCCATAATGTCGGACTTACAAGGGGTTAGGTTCTGTCACTTCTGATACCATGTTATGTTGGTGAAAAGATAACGCAACTTAAATGAAGTTTAAAATATGTTTATTTACATGAGTTAATAAAAGGGTTCTAGCCGCCTACACGAGATCTAGCTTCAACACTGAAACACTGTATCTAGAGTACTTCTTTATATAGTCCTATTCTAAGATTATCTAGTTAACCTTTGACCTCACTCTCGTTATCTTACAATGTAGTTTTTAATAATACATCAATAAGCATATGGTGAAAAGGTTTATTAAAGCTAAAAGTTTGGACAAAAATGTGTTTTTATTTTATTCTGTATTTTGGTTAACTGTAGGAGCAAAACATTCCCAACCCGCCGTAACTTATCAACATTTTGCCGGTACAAATGAACATTTGGAGCAGTATTTGTACCGCAAGCTCCTCTGTGTTTCCCAAATTCTTTTTCTAAGTTATCTTGATTCAAGCGATTTGTCAAAACAAATTTTGCCTCTTTGTTTAACAGAAACTTGACAATCTCTGCAACTGATCTTGCTCTAATTTTTAAGCCCTCCATGGTCTCCCTACTTAACAGCATAGAATTTCTTTGATCTCCAGTGAATGTACTTGGAAGATTTTTAACTTCATTTTCCCAAGAATTTAGATATTCAACAAAATGTTCTTGAAGCCACTATAATAGAAATTTAGTACCGATTAGTAATATCAAGAAACAAGCCAGATCATATGAAAAATATTCACTAACCTTTAATCTTGGATCCTCAACACTTACATATGGAGCCAAGTTCGGATTTCTTTTACGATGGCCTTCTGGGAAGTTTCGGGCATTCATACAATCAAAAAATGTGTCCATAGTTTCAAATAATGAACACATTTCACTGACTTCCGCGCAAAATAGTTTCTCAAGGGCATTGGTATTTGTTCGACTTAAAACTTGTGCAGCAAGATTAAATTTCATTCTTGAATAGCTTCCTAAATATACGTAATCGTAGGACAGTTTTGGAAATTGTTTAATTCTTCGTGGAGCATCTCCCTGGTAAAGCTGGACTATTTTCTTCCAATGCATGTGTTGCCCTCCCTTATAGAGATTTCTTGAATATGTTGGTCCATCTCCACTGTTTGACATGCAGTTTGTCCTTTTCCAAAATATTGCAATTTTCATATAGTATATTGGCATATTTTCCAAGAAAAAGGTAGCACATATTACTTATGGTTGTTTTTATATACACTTGTTTAGATTATGTTTGGGATATTTTAGGTTCAGGTTAGGTTAGGTTAGTTTTAGGTAAGGTTCAGGTTAGGTTAGGTTAGTTTTAGGTATGGTTCAGGTTAGGTTAGGGTTAGTTTTAGGTAAGGTTCAGGTTAGGGTTTTAGGTTAGGTTCAGTTTCTATTAGATTTGTCCTTTTCCAAAATATTGCAATTTTCATATAGTATATTGGCATATTTTTCAAAAAAAATGAGAATCATTTGCGGTGAAAATTTTTGATGGCACGTAGCGATTAATTACGTAGCCGTAATTACATGTTATATTATATAAAAAGAGGACTAGGATATCCGTGAACAAAAAAAGCGCGTAAAATTAATAAATATAGTTTACTTAGTTGCCAATAGATGGCACCTCAAACATATTTCTTTTAAAGCGCGGGAATCTTAATTGCCACGGCACAATAGTGATTAACAGAAAAAGCACGAACGAGTAGCTATTTTAAGGAGTTTCAACTGCCATGGAAGATAATTGTTCCATCGGAGACGAAAATCTGAACACAAATGATTCGAAAAATGAAATTTCTGGATTGGAAAATCAGGAATATAGCAGCACTAGTGAATCGAGAAATGAAATTTCTGGATTGGATAGTCAAGAATTTACTAGCACTAGTGGATCGAAAAATGATGACCCTCTATGGACAGGAAGTCAAGATATTGAGTTGTTTAGTGATAGTGAATCTGAAAGCGACGAGGATACGGTGCCTGAAAGTAAAGGATTCGAAACATATGCGATTCACGATCTAGCCAAAGATCCTCTGAAGTTGATTAAATGGTGCCAAGAAAAAGGACTCCTTGCTACTTCGCGTGAGTGTCTAAAATGCAATCGAGAGATGTTGTTATCTGAAAAAGGAGATACACGTGATGTTTATGTGTGGTGATATCAAAAAAGACGGAAGATGCCGAAACAAGGTGGCACCCAAAAGTGTGACACAAGTATTTCCATTCGAAAATACTCTTTTTTGAATATCACAAGTTAACTCTTCGAGTAATATTATTGTTGTGCTAATTTTATCTCTATAAGTTGGGTGCCCAAATTGAAGTGGCACGAAACCACCATGTTACTCCTAAAACAGCATCAGAATGGATTTATTATACGCGCCGAGCGAGGCGCCGCGTTCGCCACCTAGCGGATTTTAGAAGAACAAATTGGCGGGAAAATGACCGCGTCTTTAAATGAAGCCATAGGCTTCTTGTGTAGTTATTTGTAGGAATTATTACTGAAATTTCCCAGAAAGGGTGAAATTTTAACAGTTTTCGAAATTCTAGAATTCATTGCGTTAAAATAAATGAATGGATTAACGCGCTTAAAGAGAAAAAGTAACTTTTTAGACTATCTTATCTAATCCCAGCACCCAAATTCCCAAATTAAATGTACAGGTACAGTACAGTTAACATCAAAAATGTGTGTCTAGAAGCACTTGCTAGTTAATTTAATTAACTCACAACATAAACATATTTATATAATTCGAACACTTACATAGATGGTAATATCATAAACTTGCTTGGTTACAGAATTTTCCCTTGTACACTCTCCAGTGACTACGGTATTTCGTTTAGTTTACTAGTATCTCTTTACGTTAAAAATATGTTAATTTTTAATTAGATTTTAGACTATTCTCAAGAGTAGAATCCCTAAAATAATTTTGTAAACCTTCTAATGCTAAAAATCCGACGTATTTTACAATTGTAGCGCTCCCCATCTTTAAATTGCCAATCTATAACATTCGCGAATTTCCCGCCAAGAGTTTTCAATTCAATCCGCTAGAGGCGCTGCTTGCTACTTTACCTCTCAATCCTCGGCGCGTATTGTACGGAAGTTGCCGTTGAAGATGTTTTGCTAACGAGCCAGCAAATTGGCGGTCCGGGAAAAATAGTTGAAAAAGATGAGTCCATGTTCGGAAAGAGAAAGTACAATCGAGAAAAACGAGTGGAAGGCACATGGGTCTTCGGATGAATAGAGAGGGAGTCAAATAGGTTTTTCATGGTACCCGTAGATAAAAGGGATAAAACTACTCTCCTTGGTATTATCAAGGATTGGATCCGCCCAGGCACAACCATAATAAGTGAATTTAGGAAAGCATACAATGCTCTGGACGAAGACCCCGACTTTACTCACTTAAAAGTTAACCACTCCTTACATTTTAAGGATCCTGAAACCGGTGCCCATACAAATAGGATTGAAGGGGCATGAAATCATGCAAAATCATCTATGCCAAAAGGTGGGAAGAGTTAAAGGTTTTTGGCAGGATACTTGGCAGTGCACATGTTTCGATGCAAATTGAAGAGTGTCAAGAAAAATATTTTCTTTGGATTCCTTGAAGCTGTGTCGAGATTATACAATCCAATGAACCCAAAACCAACTCAAGAGTAGTCGTTTCTTTTCATATAATATTATCCCAAAAAATAAGAGCTTATATGTACAACTCAAATTTGAATGTACATCACCTACTTGTTCATGTAGTAAAATATTACTTCTGCTTATACTCAATTTTGTTTCGGTTGGTATTGTTAATTATTTTACTCACTGCACAGATTTCATGGGGGGTTAGGTTTGGTTTAGGTTCAGGTTAGTTTAGGTTAAGAGGTTAGGTAAGGTTCAGGTTCAGTTCCTATAGGATTTGCCCTTTTCGAAAATATTGCAATTTTCGTATAGTATATTGGCATATTTTGAAAGAAAGAAAAATTTTTTTAACGGCATCGTGTTCCTCACCTCATTTACTATCAGAAATGAGTACAAACACAACTATTTTACCTTTTATACTTATACTTCTACTTCAATTGAATTTAATCAACTTAAAGTCACTTTCATTACAATATAACTTAATTTCAAACCAGGTTAAGCGGCCCAGTGACTATCGAGTACCACGCTGCCCCGCGATCCTCGAAGAAATGAAAATTAAGAACATATTGCTGAGTAACATAGAGACTAGAGAGTGAGAGGCGAGAATCGGGGAAAGGTGATTTGTCAGCGTGCTTGCCAAAGCAGGGGTATTATAAGACACATTACCTAGACCCTTTATAGTTTTTATAGGGTCTAGAACTAGATCCGCTTTGCTGGCTTAGGCTTAACGAAAAAAACGCGGAAGGGACAGCTTGCAGACAGCCACTTTTTTCTTGGGGTAGCCGTATAAAAAGCCATCTATCGGAGACAAATTAAAGTGTGTAAGCCTCTACAAACTTGTAGGCTTACCTAGAGTGAATACAAATATTTTTTAATCAAATAATTTATTATTGACTCACCCAGCCATCTCTCAAAAATATTACAAAGTAAAACTTTCTTTAAATAAACAAAAATGTGTTCGGGCCTTCCTCCTCCGTCGCTGGAGCCAAAAGCTCTCTCTCGTCCCCTCGGTCTCTCCTTTTATAGACACAGGGTCTCGAGTCGGGTCTAAGGGTTCCTACCCCCTTTGACTTTTGGTCAAGGGGTGAAGTCTCTGTCGGGATTCCGACGAGGACAGTTGCGCGGTGCAATAGGACTTTCTTAGACCCCCCTGATAGATTTGCAAGCGTGTGCTCGTTCCATCGATACCCCGAACGCGCCAAATTTAACGCTATAGGGCACGGCG
Source organism: Phalangium opilio (assembly GCA_019434445.1). Classification (NCBI taxonomy): domain Eukaryota; kingdom Metazoa; phylum Arthropoda; class Arachnida; order Opiliones; family Phalangiidae; genus Phalangium; species Phalangium opilio. The sequence continues at coordinate 151,405 of JAEQBA010001508.1, read as the reverse complement.
GCCTACCAGGTGTAACAGTTTTTCGCGCTTGCGAAATGGTCGTTACAACTCCCCCACCCAAATAATTACTTATTGGGCAGGGCTGCGTTCCTCTAATGCCGGGAAGAAAAGGTCATCCTCCTGTTCCCTGCCGCTGAAATAGTCCAGCGCGTCCGAGAATTCTCAGCAAACAGATCTGGGTCTTTGTTCTGGTAAGTATTTACCGGTTTCAATTCCCAATCTAACGGAGTGCACAGCTCCCTACCGAAATTCATAGCCGCGGGCGTGAACCCAGTCGAGCTGTTTTCAGCCGACCTTAAGGCGAAGCCCAACTCAGGAATTCGAGCATCCCAATCCCTATGTTTCTCAATATAAGAAATAATCATAGGCTTGATATTCCTATTCATGCGCTCAGTAATGTTCGCCTGAGCATGATACGGAGATGTATTTTTCCGGCGTATACCCAATCTTTTACATGTCTCCTTGAATTACGGACTGGAAAACACAGAAGCATTATCAGTAATCAGTTCCTTTGGGAATCCAAATCGACAGAAAACTTCAAATAACTTCTCACATATTTTCTCCGTAGTCATTTTTCGTAAGGGGTAGGTTTCTACCCACTTAGTGAAATGGTCTACGATGACGAGCAGATATTGATTACCCTTGGAGCTGCGGGTATTGGGACCCATGAGATCACAGGTCACTAATTCCCACGGCCTTTCGCTACGAACGCTTGATAGCAATCCGGGCTTTAATTGTGAAGATGGCTTCGATTTTTGACACATCTCACAACCCCGAACATACTTCAAAACGTCGCGCTTCATTCCCGACCACGTGACTGGGGATTGTAAACGTTTATACGTTTTACAAACACCCAGGTGGCCGGCAAGGGGCTCGTCGTGAAAATATTTGATTACCTCTAGTCTTAAACTTCGAGGTATAACCACCTTCCAAGCTTTCTCTAGGGCATCCTCATCCTCCTCGTCCCATGGTGCAAAGTATCTTAATAGCAATCCATCCTTATCCATTATGTACTGATCTAAAACTGCCCCGGCTTGAACCGCCGTTTCCGGGTCTACAGAGCTTCTAACCGGGGGGTTCCCATTCAACCGAATCTCATTAGACAGAATCGCATTCGACAGAAAATGTTTGGCTAGAATTTCAAAATCTAGCCCAACGGCGGGTTTCAATTGAGGTGGAATATTTTATAACATTTTTAAAGTCAGTTTAGGTTAGGTTTGGTTGTAATTGGTTTATTGATAGGTTATAGTTTTGGTTAGGTTAGGTTAGTAATATTTTATAAATCATTTAACTATGGTACGCCTTTTCCAAAATATTGATGTTTAGCTTCATTGACTTCTCAAATAATATGCCTTTTCCAAAACATTACTGTTATGTTATATTATGTTATGTTATGTTATGTTATGTTATGTTATGTTAGGTTTGGTTTGGTTAAGTTAATAATATTTTATAAATCATTTAGCTATGCTACGCTTTTTCCAAAATATTTATGTTTAGCTTCATTGGCTTCTCAAATCATATGCCTTTTCCATAACATTACTGTTAGGTTAGGTTTGGTTTGGTTTGGTTTGGTTAAGTTAGGTATTTCGGCAGTTTTATACTATATATATATCTTTGGGAACGACTAGGTTTTTAAGGGTTATTGTTTTCATATCTAAAAAACCAATATTCGAAAATGTCTAGTTAATACTCTAAACATGCAGCCAAAACTATGTAACGTGATAAATATGACTTAAAATAATAAAAAAAATCTACAATTCCCTTTAAAATGTAAATTTTCGGGGATCTGAAAGTATTTGGTTCTTCTAAACTAAAATAGGTGCTTTATATTTTACAGAATGTTCGCGTATGGTGCTCAATTTCTTTGACCATTATTTTATTACAAGGCAAAGAAATTGTTTGCTTGCAAAGATGCAATCTTTGCGGCTGAGTTTGTGGTACCGGGAATTAAATTCATTTTAGTTCCATCGGGTGTATATGCGCATGCATTCTTGTCCCAATGGGCCGAACCCGAAACCCGGAGAAGTGCGGGTTTTCGCTCCAATGGGACTGTCCCATTGGAAAGAATCCGCCAAAAGTGCGGGTTTTTCGGTTGATTGGGTCTGGTTTCGGCCGAATGCGATTCGGTCCAATGGGGCAGAGCCCTTCTAACCCGCTCTAATTCTTCGATAAAACCAGATAACTCTCGATCAGTAACTTGGGATTTTATTATGGTTTCTCTATTAAAGGGTAAACCCAACTTGGGTTTTTCACCCCCTACTGTTGCTACCAATGTGACGGCTTCTTCGTCGGCCAAATCGGTTTCGATTGGAGCCCGACTTAGAGCATCGGCTACCAAATTTAATTTACCAGGGCAATATTGCACCTCGTAATTAAATGGTTGGAGGCCTAGAGACCAGCGGGCTAATCTACCCACTGGTTCCTTCATCTTCTTAAGCCATTGAAGGGCCTGATGGTCGGTTTCGATTATCACATCAGTACCTTCAACATACATTTTAAATTTCTTAAGAGCAAATACTACTGCAAGACATTCTTACTCCGTAGTGGAATAATTACGCTCAGCTGGAGTCAGTCCACAACTCATAAACCAGATAGGCATTAATCCTCTATCTGTCTCTTAAATGTTAAACTTTTCAGAAGCCATAGTATAAATTAATAAAATTGTGTTAAAAAGAAGAGAGAACTTATGGCAATTAAATACAAGTACTTTATTAGGTGTAAATTGCCTAATGAAAATACATTAAGATGAGAGCTTTCGGCTCGCGAGCCTTCATCAGTCATACTAAAATCTAAAACGCGTGACACTTACGAGGTGACCTCGGTTTTTTAAAAAAAAATCTTATCACGCCCTCTCTTGAATAAGATGTTTGTCGTCTATGACTCCCCAATATTACAAAGTAAAAACTTTCTTTAAATAAACAAAAAGGTGTTCGGGCCTTTTTTCTTCGTCGCTGGAGCCAAAAGCTCTCTCTCGTCCCCTCGGTTCCTCCTTTTATAGACACAGGGTCTCGAGTCGGGTCTAAGGGTTCCTACCCCCTTTGACTTATGGTCAAGGGGTTAAGTCTCTGTCGGGATTCCGACGAGGACAGTTGCGCGGTGAAATAGGACTTTCATAGACCCCCCTGATAGTTTTGCAAGCGTGAGATCGTTCCATCGATACCCCAAACGCGCCAAATTAAACGCTATAGGGCACGGCGGCCTGCCAGGGGTAGCGGTTTTTCGCTCCTTCAAAATGGCCGCTACATAACACAGATACATTTTTTCCAAAAATAAAAGTAAAATAGTGATAATTTCATCACGGCGCCCAAAACAAGCAGGGTTGTGTTCACCGTGTTATGAGCGTGCGTAAGGGAATGCGCAAGATCACAAGGATTTCCTGACAAAAGCGCATTTATTCTATATCTCAGAATTGAAGGGAAAAATGTCTGCCTGCCAGGCCTCCTGTTTAAAAGTATGTTTCAGTCTCATAAAATTATGCGACTCTTACCCCTTATCAGGGATGTACAGTATCAAGCTCCCGTAGATAAGCAACCACAGCCCAAACTGGGCTCGGATCTTACTCATAACACACATACATTTTTCCAAAAATAAAAGTAAAATAGTGATAATTTCATCACGGCGCCCAGAACAAGCAGGGTTCCCTTACAAAAATCTTCTTAAGAGTTCTAAAGGTATTTCTTTGGAACCCTACGGAGCCCTTGGGATCATTTTCTAAAGAAACTATTTCCAAAGACTTCCTTGGAATTTCCTAAAGAATTCTTGAGATAAATTTCCAAAGAATGTCTTGGGATTATTTTCTAAAGAAATTCTTTAGAAATTCTAGAGATAAATTTCCTAAGAAGGTCTAGGGATTATTTTCTAAAGAAATTCTTTAGGAATTCTAGAGATAAATTTCCAAAGAAGGTCTAGGGATTATTTTCTAAAGAAATTCTTTAGGAATTCTAGAGATAAAGGACATCGCACTTTTTCTATGGAAAATGGCTTTCTACGGATTTTTTTAAAATTTAAGTATGTTGTTATGCTTAGTCAGCTGATCAAAAGTTTCCATGGGCGTTTTTCCCTAGCTACCATAGTTTAATCAGTAATTGAAGTTGAAGATGGACAATTACTTAGTGTAGTCTTTTACAGGCTATAACATTATTTTCGCTACCCTTTATTTTGCTATGATGAACAACATTCTCTGTGAGAGTATGTGTGTGTAGATAGAACGTTTACCTGGTGATATTTTTACCTCGGTTCGAATCCAGATCATCCCACGATGTTTTTTTTTCACGATACTATCTGCAATGACAGTGACAACTCAAGTAGATAGCATAACAGTATTTGTTTATTAAACTATGATTAATTCATTACTAGAGGACTAAGACAAGAGAGAGTCTGAAAGTTGAACAAGATAATATACACATAATGCGAGTAGGCCAAAAAGCTATACCACTTAAAGTTCTTTGTTTGTAACATGCAGTTTAACCCGGTTAGATCTATTAGGCTATTGGCGAATACATCAGTAATGGTGAACTTGCTCATGATTACACTTTTGCCTGAATGAAATTGTCGCGCTAAACCGCTATCGCTCCGTGTTCATCCCTATTGGCAGCGTCAAGCACGGCTCTTAATAGATTGTCCGTGGGATATTTCACAGTTTCTTGGTGGCGGGCATATCCAAAATACCATAGAACACTTGCAAGCGTTAATATGGGGGCGCGCATCTTCCTCTTCTTCTTCTCGTGTGTCGCATGTCGCGGAAAAAGAGCGCGCCGCGTATAGTAGAAAACGCGAAAACTCGTATGGCAGAAAAAACGCGCATAGCAGGGAAGCGCGCGAAAAAAGAATCGGTATAATTTTTTTTTAAAAACAAACTTTTAAATATACATTATACACTTTTAAATAAATAAACTTTGAAATATATTAATAAATTAGTCAATAAATTAATTGGTAAATGAATTAGTAAATTAGTCAATAAATAAGTTTTAAATTAGTCAATAAATAAGTTTTAAATTAGTCAATAAATTATTCAATAAATTAAGTTGGGCGTTGGTAACCATAGGGGACTGTTTTGAAATTGTCTAGTATACCGTGGCTCTATAAACTTTGTGAGTGTCTATAGAGACAAGCGTGTGATTGGGAAGCCTCGTAATGTGTCTCGGAATTGGAACAGTTTTGGGTAAAAGGGGTTTGTCTAAATCGACGCCTAGTAATCCTTTTAAAGTTTCGTGATTGACTAGTTTCTCGTTAGAGACATTAAGACGAAACCCTTTGACTTTGGTTATATTGAACCTTTTGCCAGAGTCGGGATCTGTTACCCAATAGCTGTAGTTTTTGTATCTGCCACTGACAAAGGTATCAATGTAGGCGTTTTTACCATAACCTTCCAATTCGTTGGTCATTTCACCCAGAAAGTTACCAGTTTCTATTAGCGGTATTCCCAGGGGGGACATGTAAGTAGTATACCCCCGCATTTCGTACCGTAGTAGGTGCAGAATATAGGTCAAGGTTAGTAGGTCAGTGTAAAAGTAGGACAATGTTTCAGAAGGTCAATGTCCCAAAAAATGTAGATGTAAAGGATGACGTAATGAGTGATGTAAGCAGCGCCCCCTCGCGCCACCGCCGTCTAGCGGGAAACCGCCTATTGGGAAACCCGCGAAAACCGCACGCAAACTCGCGAAACACTGCGCGTGAATCTGGCAGTCTCTTCGCCAACTGTATCTGTGACGTCATTAATATAAGAGATGAGGATGAATGGATAAAGGTTGAACTTATAGCTTTAAACCTACATTGACAAGAGTTTGGCGCACTCCTGTAAGCCAAGCTTCTGGGCGGCAAAGTTTGAGGGAATAAGACACATGTCGTCGATCTTACCCTATAGGTGCCGACTGCCCCGTGTCCGCCGGAGGTGACTTGGCCCCCACACCCTTTCCGTCACCTCCCAAGTAAACCTCATTTCCTTCCCTACTTAAACACATACTGCACCCTGACTAATCGCATCCTTGTCGCGGACGTATGTGCACTACTTACATTGGAACCTCCACAATACAAATAGAAACTATTTCATCGAGAAAGTGTAATTATGGAAAATTAGTTAAGCCGAGTGTATTATAACAGCGAAAGTCCTCTCAGTTACGGTAGCGTAAAGAAATTGAAACAAGGAGTGAAAAATGTTTCGAAGAAAAAAATTAAGGCATGGCTTCAGTCTCAGCCAATATATACCATTCACAAATCAAGGAGGATATACTTTCCAAGAAATCGTACTTACGTTACAACAGCCAATGAAGTATTTCAGTGCGCCTTGATTGATGTACGAAATCTATAAAATATAGTAAAGGTTTTCAATATATTATAACTATTATTGATATCCTCTCAAAATATGCTTGGAGTCTTCCTTTGAAAAATAAAACTAGTAAAAGGATTTGAAAGCTTTGCGGAGAGTTATTAAAGAAAAAAAGCCGTTACGAATTAATGTTGATCAAGGTAGTGAATTTTTATCAAAACTGTTCAAAGATTATTTAAGAAAAGACGGGATAAGTCTTTATACTAGTGTAGGTGCGATTAAATGCGGGTAATTGAAAGGTTTAATACAACTTTAATGGATAAAATCTTCAAGTTATTAACTAGAACGAAGAAACTAAATTACATTGATGCCTTACCAAAAATAATGGAAGCCTACAATTCAACTGTACATTCAAGTACTGGTTTCGCTCCTGTTGATGTCAATTTACAAAATGAGCATTTAGTGTGGAAACGTCTGTATGGTAAACAATCTAAGGCAAAACCACCAATGTTAAAGGTCGGTGATCTTGTTAGGCTATCAAAAAGCAAACCTTTGTTCGAAAAGGGTTACAAAGGGTACTGGACCAAGGAAATATTTATCATTTCAAAAATGCTGTACAGAAACCCCGTTTGTTATATTGTGAAGGACTTTGATGATAAAGAAATAAGGGGAGCCTTTTACGAATGCGAACTTCAAAAAACTATCTTGTAAAATATTTAGAATAGTAATTGAAAAATAAAAAACATTTAAAGTTAACGAGTCATGTCGAACGATTCGTTTTACGTAACTCTCGTGAGTACGGCTTCTATGAACGTGTTTCCGGGAAACACGCAATCTCATTTTTAAGTTCAATTGCCAGCTCCATTGAATTTGAATGGAAACTGGTATGTGGGTTTAGCCGAAGCATTTTTACCTAAAGCTTGGGATAATGTGTCTGCAGATTATCTATATTTTAGGGCCGGAGTCTACGATTATACGGACAATATTTGGGATCAATCTAAGGTGGAATTTACCGGCGGAACTTTACGTGGATATGGTTACGACGCGTACAAAAATTTATTAAAAACTATGAACAATGCCATACCATCGGAAATACGATCTTCGGTATACATGTTTGTAACATATAGTGACTAAAGTTAAAAAGCTTTTTGCGCACTGAAAATGGGTATGAAATTCAAATACCTGAGGAGATCTTAGGCCTGAGTTCCTTGGAATGGATAAAGAAAGAAGAACTCGTTAAAAGAAAGAAAGATGACCCTCTCGTCCTAAATAGTTCCAATCATTTTTCGTTTTGCGCTCTTTAGAGCTAAAACGATTGTTCTGATCCCTGCTGGCTGGTTTTTTGCTGTGACCTGATGAGTTTCGTCATAAATATTTCGAAATTCCCGCGATTTTTAAGTTCACGTTACGCCTGATAGGTAGCGTAACGTAATTTATTTCAATTGATATTATTTTTCGTCCACTCCGGGAACCGATCCTGCGACCTCCTGATCCATACATTACGTCACTGAAGACGCCCGCTCCAAGCCTCCAACCAACTGAGCCACGCTCGCTTAGTACATAAACCGAGTTAAGTTATAGTCAAGAGAAGAGAGAGGAAGAAGGACCTGGATCCCCCCTCCTCGACGCGCTCGACTGGCAGTCTTGGAAATAGCACAGGTCCACAGGTCAAAAACCAGTTTATTAATTGCTCGGACCAGTTTTTTTATGAATTGAGAACTTTTATGAAATTTCAGGAGGGACCAGTTTAAAAAATTCTAGTCATTATAAATTTCTACTCCGTGGATATAGTCTCCTAGCCTTGACATTTTCTCATTATTGCCTAAGTTGCCTTCCTTGCTACAACCACAGCCCACTCGATCACGCTTTGGCTTCATACGCTGTAGATTATAGAAGCCCCTCCACACAATTTTTTTCCTATGTAAAAGCGCGTGTTGGTAATTTTGGGTTTTTTCGCTCGAAAAATCCAAGGAGCCAGCTTTTAAGTTTTAACATGACCGCTATGGGAGGAACACAGTTATTTTGCCCTAATTTTGAAACTACTGGTGCAAACCTCTTGAAATTTTAAAGAGATGTGCAAAACAACGTTTGCTATGTTTTGGAAATTTTAAAAAGTTTCCCTTCTATAGTTTTTTGTATAAATATTAGAACAAAAATTAGCCCTAATTAAAGGACTTGGTATTGGAACGGTTTAATAAGTTTCTTCCGTTTCACTTGTTCGAATCTCTTGAAATTTTAGTAAGAGGCGCGTGGAACGGTTTTAAGTTATGATGCAAAGTTTCAAAGTTTTCAAAGAAACAATTCACTTCCAAAAAATTCATTAAAATTGGACTTGTGCATAATCCTACAACCTATTTAGTCGCTTAGGAAAATTTTTGGAAAAGGACTATTCGTTTTAAAAGTTCGAAATTTTCCACGATAATTTAAAACCTTTCAATATGCCTTTCACTAAAATTTCAAGAGACTCGAACCAGTGATACTGAAGGAAACAAATTTAAACTGTTTGAGACTAAGTCATTAAATTATGGTTAATTTTCGTTTTAATGTTGTTAAAAAAGCTTTGTAAGAGAAAAACTTTGCACAAAAATACCAAACATTATTTTGCAAACCTCATTAAAATTTCAAGAGATTTCAACCAGTATTTTCAAAATTACTACCAAAAAACGGTGTTCCCCCCAATGACGGAAATGTTAAGAGTTAACTCTGATTTTTGACATAATTTTGCATCTATAGCCCGATCGAATGGGCTGTGCGTCAACGAAATACTCCCTTAATTTTTCAATAGGATTAGTAAAAAATGAATTAGGGATAGGGTCACTGGTCCCAAAAACCAGTTTAATATTGTAGACGCTGGAGGTCACTGGTCCCGAGGACTAGTTTCAAAAAAATCCTTATTTCCAAGACTGTCGACTGGGGAGAGACAGGCAGACGGGAGAGGAGAGACAGACTTCGCAAGCGCGCCAGACTGGCTTTAGCGCTGTGTTGCTTGCAATTTTTTTTGTAATTTATAATTATTATAAATCTTTTTAATCCTAGAGAAGATTAAATTTCTAATTAGGAACTTAAACATTACAGTTTATATTATCATATCAATCAAAAAATAAATAAAAGTTCTCCCCGACGAAAGGTGCGCTAAGCAGAGAGAGTTTATATCGTTTCTGAAGACTCGTCTGCTTAAAGTTAGGGTGATCATGGTGATGGTTTTATCCGCGTAAGAAATCGCGCTCTCGTTAGGTTGATTTACTAATGATAATAAACAACAAAACAATTAAATGTATGAACAAAATGAAACTCGACGAGTCAGCGTTTTAAAACTATAACTAGATTGGGACGGAGGTGTCGTTGCTCACCATTTGTTTTGGCAAGTTCAAAATTAAATAATCACTTAATGAAACCGACATAAAATTATAGGTAGATTTTTGCAGAATTAAAATATCATTTCAGTAATTTCTGTAAAACTCGAATCAGCTAGATTGGAACGGAGATATGGTTGCTCACTATTTGTTTTGGCAAGATCAAAATTAAATAATCACTTATTGAAACTGACATAAAATTATAGGTAGATTTTTACAGAATTAAAATATGATTTCAGTAATTTCTCTTTTCCACTCTAGCTTGGTTCACCTACTAATAACACTTAAGAAAAGGAACGATTTGATAAACGATATTAATCATTCCTGAAGTCAAAGTTTTAAAACCACAACTAGATTGAGACGGTCCCCTTGCTTGCTATTTGTTTTGGCAATTTCCAAAATTGAGACGGAATCTATGCTCACTATGTGTTTCGGAAATTTAAAAGATTCAATGGTCATTTAAACAATGAAACTGACCTAAAATAATAAGCAGATTCTTTGCAAAATTAATTATCATTTTGGCAATTTCCGCTTTCCGCTCTCAGCTAAGAATCTTGCTGGGTACATCTACTAGTAACAGTAACGTATGTGATAATAGTAAGATAAAATCAACAACTGAACGATATAAAATGGAATTTATGATCAGAATGAAACTAATTTCAATTAACAACAAACGAAATCAACGTGTTCATCTCTCAATCCACCGAAATATGAAATTTCTACAGTTACCTAACAATTTTTTGAAATGTTATTTAAATCAATGAAACATACTCATTTAAAGTTAACTAATTAAGACTTCATTTCCTGTTCTTTTCCCCATTGACTGATTTCCATGTGTCCAAGATTTATCCTTATTAGATGTAAAATGTCGTCTGCTTTACTGTATATTCGCTATGCTTGGAATACTGCTTCAATATTTCGTAAATTTTTACTTCAAAAAATTTAAATAATTCCATATCTAGGTAAATAAGTTTGTAGTAGTAGACCTCTAGACTCGGAGAGGTAATATTTTGGTTTTCCCAACTTGTTTTTCTGTGTACTCGACAGTAGCTTGGATGAAAAATAGTGACTATGGAGTTATTACTGTCGTTCGAGAATGTCGCGATTTACATATACCCGACCCTTGTAACTAACGAGGATGTGACGTAAATGGAAACCAAAAATGAGACAAGCTTTTCTAGTCACGTGATGGTCCACGTTCGTCTGCTATAGCTATGGTCTGCTTTGAAAGTTTCAAAAACTTTGTGTAGGTTTGATTAGCCCCTTCATTCTACAAATTCGACCCTGGTTGCTTCAATCGCGTTCCTTGTTCCGTTAAGCACACTTAGGTAATTGAAATGTATTATTGTTTTTGGTTAGTTAACGAAATGATAGACAAATATAATATGATTTAGGTGTATTTGGATACACCTCATTCTCCTGGGTGCTCGTTTCGAATCAATACTCTAAAAACTCTGGGTTTCACGACAGTTTTATTATCTTTGAGTAATACTGTTTTATAGAATGTTATTGAATTATGACTGAATCTTATAAAATTAGGACTTGTATTTAAATAATATAGGCGAAAGCAGCAGCAATGACGAGAACAACGTTCATAGCGATGATTCCAGTATGTATTTAATTTGGACAAAGAGCCTCTTAAATTTAGAGTGAGAGAATTATTACAGACGCCATATCAAGAGCTCATTTTAGTGAGGATGATGAAAATTACAACCTTGATGGTGAAGAAATCATAGAAGCGTTAAAGGATTTAAAGAACAATGGGTTTGATGATGGAATTCCTAAATCACTTCAAGGGGTTGCTAAGTAAAAAAGTGAACAATTAATGGAAGACGTTAGTTTGGTACATTTTTTATTGTGTTTGAAGTGTTGTGAAGTCAAAATCGAAAAAGCGTGTCAAAAAGAAATTGAAAGAAATTACGAACAATTGATTAGTGGTAAGTTGTTATTGTCAACAATCTCTAGTGAATATTAATCTCGTCATCACACGAATAGTTGGTGTGAACAATCTTTAGATTGCAGGGAGAAATATGTGAAATGTAATAATTAATGATCTTGCTTATTACACGAGATTTATCAGTTGTCTATTATGTTAATTTAGAGCTAGATTTATGTTTTGTAATGCATGGATATAGCTGGAGACGCCCAATCGGATTCCTTGATTCCGCCCGTTTACAATTACAACCGAAACACGCCTCTAAATTGTCAATATTCGATCTACGGTTTTGGAACGACAAAAATGTTTACGTTAGTCATACCTCTATCGAAAATGACGTTGAACAATAGCGCCTTGACTATTTCTTGGACGCAAGACGACCAAATAGTCATGGCTAGTTAGATAGATAGTTAGTTTATAAGTTCGGGTAGTGCTAATCCGTAATTAAACTTAAATTTCGCAGATGTCAATAATTGTCCAACAAAGATTTACTCGAAAGGAAAAGTAGAATTTGAAATTCAAATAAACGCCGCTACCAAATTTGAATATTTTAAGATTTATTACGAACTTGTACCGGATTGTAAGTTCGTGTAATTATTTGTTAATTGCCAATAATTTAATTGGAGTTAATTGTTGTAGCTTGCAGCGGAAGAAGTAAACCAAAGTTACCCATCGCAAAGCTCGTCCTTTTTATCGCCGAATAATCCCTCAAACTCTATTCCAATAACCATGGACAATGTCCATTGCGATTGGTTAGTTACTAGTCCTCCAGGCTCAAATATCCGAGTCAATTTCCCGTTTTGGAGCTGAAAATTTTCGACAATCAACTTGTCCTATCGAGCTCCCCAATTTCGCCCCTTGTTGCTATCGTCGCATGTGTTGTGTTTTTTCCCTTAACAGTGTCATTAACAACAATGTTGTTTTCCGTCACTGGTGTCATCGTGGCGTTTGCCATATTGGTCATTGCCAGCAATTTTTTCGAAGAAAAAATTTTCAGAAAAAATACACCAAAAACAATCGTTGGGAAGCTTTATCGATTTCAAATCCCAGCTACCAATCCGATAAAGATATCGTAAGCATTTAACTTCTTTCAAAGACATTTCCAAATTTAACTCTCTAATTTTGTTGAAACCAAAAATGCACGACATTCTTAACCTTCGCGAAAGTTGTGATATAATTAAGATTTACTTTTACTTCCGTTAGCAACTTTAGTCGATAGTTCCTAACCCATTAATTAGTAAATTAAGTGAAATGACGTATTAACGTTGATTTGTCTTTTCGTCTTTTTATGGCAATAAGTTGAAAAGTCTCGAGTGAAGGAGGTAGGGTCAAAGTTGAGACCAATGGTCACGTAAACCCGAACTATCGCCAGGAGTAATAATATTATTTATGTTCAGATAAAGATAATAGAAAACCTTCAGAAGCTACGCATGAGAAAAGATGCTTATGAGGCGTAATCTTGGGTTTCAAGCAGGGTTGGCAAGCTGGTATCCAGTCCGGTTTTATCCACCTGGATTAAACCGGTTTAAACCACGTTGAAAAATCCAGTGGATTTTTCAAAAAAGTAAAAAATTGAGTACAGCGCAGGCACCCAAAAGCGAGATTGAAGTTAGGTTAGTTCGACACACCCTCCTCCCACCGTCCCACTCGAAACCTGTGAGACTGAGTTGTATATTTGGTAACGCTAAATTGTGGCGTCGGACCGAGGGGTCCAACATCCCCATAAAAGCGTTAGGGATTTCGTAATTTCGAGATTTCGACAAAGATATCGGGGTTTCTTCTTTGATTTTGCGATTCCGCCAAGGATTTCATCTCTGATTTCGGAGTTTTGACAAAAAATTTCTTTTTGATTTCGCGATTTCTAAAAAGATTTCATGATTTCTTCTTCATTTCACGATTTCGCCAAAGATTTAGGAATTCGCTCTTTGATTTCCCAAATTCGTGATTTATTCAAAGATTTCGTGTGAAAGATTCCGCGATTTTGCGAGAAGCGTACAAGATTTCGTGTAAATGTCGGACACCTCGGGCCGGACCACGCGTAAGGAAAATTCCGATACTGACCCTGCCCCATTGAAGATAATAAAAAACCTGACCCGGTCCCTACCCGATTTTAATTTTACGATATGAAAACTGGACCCGACCCTCAAAAAGGTTTAATTAATTTTTCCAACCTGACCCGACCTGGGATTTTTGAAACCTTTTCGGGTCGGGTCGAAAAATGCCGATTAAATCAGGGGCCCTACTCATCTATAAGGGAAATGTCTAAAGCGTTTTATAAACTACCATGTACTTTCAAAATGATTCTCAATCAGATGGCCTCGCAAGACAACTGTCGCACTAAATGTAAAACAATGTGTGACAGAATTAAGCTCAAGAGTGTAGTTTTCTTCTTTTTTGAAAAAAGACGGATAAAACCAATAAAATCCGGTTTAAACCAGCAAAAAACCATACCAGTGGCTTTTTCAAGAAAAATCCGGATTTTTGCCAACCCACTTTCAAGCCTACATTGTAGGGATTTAAATGAGGTTAAAAGTCTTATACGTCCAATTTTAACCAGCACATCGGAGGACAAAGTTTCACATGAGACAAACATCTTAATTCATCAAAGGGAAAAAACCCTTACAATTACTAATTCGTTAAAACATACTTCGGTATGTTGATGGCATAAAATAAGTAGTATGACAAAAAAAATTATTGTCATTTTATTGGGTTTTGCTGATTAAAAGTCTATTCAAAGACTTTCAGCTATAAATTCTCTTGTTTGGAGGATAATTGAACTTAGTTCAAGAAAGTTACCAATAACGAAAATTGATATAAGCTCTCCAATTAAGGAATCTCCAGCTGTGCTGATGTATGTGATCGGTGCAAATTTACGCTCATTATGTAGGAAATCCGAGGAAGAAAGGTCATTATCATCAAGATTAACCACTACCAAATATAATGTTGCAAAGGACGTACGATCTTGGATTGAATCCCAATATAGAGGTGGTCTTTTTCACCCTACTAACGAGGTCTTATATTTTCTGCACTGTTATACAAGCATGATGCCGAATATTTTAAAATAATTATATTGAAAAAAGGGTCGAAATAGTAATAGAAAGTGTAGAACAAGATTTTGAAGTCATAGAAATTTGGAACACGTTTTGCAAAGGCATGTCTGTTAGTACAAAGAACTTTTTGTTTAAACACACTTTAAAGTATTTCATTAACACAATTGGAAATGGACATTTGAAAAAACTGAGAGAGTAGTTCAAAGAGAAAATCCGTTTGAAGAATACAAAATCATAAGCCATTAGATCAATCCATTAATTGCTTGCAAAGCAACAAACATATAAGGGCAAAACATTTATAGGTGTCATTTTAATGTTAAGAGCTTCACATGGACGTTGCCACTTAGTTTTTCCAAATATCGTCTGCTAATAAACAGAAAACCTCAGCGTGATTTAGAGTTGACGGGTGAACGAATAAACTTAGTAATGAATTTAAATAGTGTAATTGATGGTGGATTAATTTTTCCTATATTCGGGTACAAAAGAATATTAAATAACGTTCCTAAAATCACTGAGAAATGCATTGAACGTTTCTACAAGGTATGAAATCAAACCGCGAAGCATTATAACAAAAGCTACAACTACTATGTTGAGGAATATGTTCTTTCTGAAGAAATAGTCAGCAAAACAGTCATGTGAGTAAATTTTGAGTGGAGATATTAATTAATTTAGGTAAAGTCTAATTATGTATGAGTCTATAGAGAGGAAGATATGGTTTTTGTGAAGTCGCTTTGTTATCATACTCAACGTAAGAATTTGTCCCCACATACAGTCTGTGTTGCACTTAGAATTTCAAACTCCGAGATTTTGGACGCTAATTGTGGATGCCCAGCTGGTGTTAATGGCTCGTGTAACCATTCTGTTGCATTGTTAAAGCTGCTATCAAAATTAAGATCCCACAATGTAGATACACCCCCCACTCAATTATCGTGTACCGATAAACCTCAAAAATGGAATCGTCCAAGAGGAGCAAAAATTATACCCTTTTCTGTGATTGATATGAACACTCAAGCACCTAAAGCAGGTGGAAGTTGTAAACCAAAATTGTGCAATATATACAAGGCTACAGCGGAAACTACAGATGAAAAGGAGACTGCATTATCCACGACAGGATTAAAAAAAAGATCTAAATGCAAATGGAGTTGATGGTTGGGCTAGCTTACCCACTGTCCCTGACAAAGTCGAGTGGGTAGAAACTAGGATTCACTGATAAAAATGACCGTGCTCTCGGAATTCAAAAATGATGGCTACCGTTCAATTTTGAACAAGCCTCAATTGACGAATTCAGATTTAACCAGAAACATTCAATTTTGAACAAGGAGTGTTTTACGTGTTCAAAACTAACCACGAGCATTAATTTTTGAACAGCTTATATATTACCATTCAAAAATTTATCTTTATCTCATTCAATTTTGAATAATTGCCTTGCGCTAATGAAACGTTCAGACATGGTCGTTTTGGCGTTCTAAACGGAATGTATTAGTATTCAAACTAGAGCGTTTTAGGCGTTTAAATAAGAGCATTTTGGCGTTCAAATGAGATTGTTTTTGGCGTTCTAACAAGAGCGTTTTTGGCTTTAAATCGAGAAAATTATGGGCGTTCAAACGTGACTGTTTTTGGTGTTCAAATGACAGCGTTTCTGGCTTTTTAACGAGAGCGTTATGAGCGTAATATTATTAGAAAATGGTGTTTACAGCTAAACTAAATTACTTACTTAAAGGGAGGGTTAAATAGAAAATCAAGTGATTTTTATCGATTCTTCTACTAATTATAAGACCAGTCTGCACAGTCAAACATTCAGGAAATACTTCCAAATGATTTTAAAATTCAAATTCGTTTCAGATTTTAAGGATAATTTTAAAGAAGGACATCCGACCAATCACGTACCGCCTTGCCTTTTTGTTAACAAAATTATCGTTGCACGCTCCATGTCTCGCGCCACGATTGTCAGGTCGCGCGCAAATTTTATCAAATCTCGTGATAAATTTCATTCGACACGGAACGTGCCACGAGAATTTTGTTATCACGAAGGCATGGCGTTACGCGATTGGTCGGAGGTCCTTCTTTAAAATTATCCTTAAAATCTGAACCTAATTTGAATTTTAAAATCATTCGGAAGTATTTCCTGAATGTCTCACTATGCAGACTGGTCTTGTAGTTAGTATAGGAATTGATAAAAAATAACATGATTTTCTACTTCACCCTCCCTTTAATTGGCTGATTAATTACATAACTAAGTTTGATAGGCGATCGTCCTCTCTAAATAATCGTGATCCCTTTTTCAAAATATTGCACATTTTATAGGTCAGATTAGGTTATGTTTGGTTAGTGTTAGGTGAGGCTTAGTTTTTGTTTGGTGTCTTTAAGACCTACTGTTTCAAATTTTAAGTATTGAACCTCTTAATTATAAACGTGTGCATATATACATATCCCATAAATGCTATAAACTGAATTATTATTATTTTTTTTTCAATAATAAGAAACTTTTTATCGTCGGCAGCGTTTAAAAATAAAATATTTGTTAATGTCTTTTTACCTCTCCGAGTGACGATGACGTCACGGAGAGGTATTGCACTGGACGTGTCTGTCTGTGTGTCTGTGTGTCTGTCTGTCTGTCTGTCAGACCCCACGTGACCGCGTTCGCAGTTTACAAATCGGAGCAAACAAATACCCGATTTCCGGAACGCGTTCACGGAAATTTGGCCATTCATCTGCCAACACCAGTCTTTACTAACTGGCTTCTAAGGACCACAATCTGCTAGTCTAGGTCCATCCCACATGGACACTAGCCTGTACTTGCTGGTTTCTATGCACTACCATCTTCAGGTCTTTGTCCATTCCGGCTTCTTCTCCATCGTTATCGTTTGGTTGTAAGATATACGCGGCGATCGGCTAGGGTTACGAGAAACGTCTAGCCTCCCAATGGCAGGGCTTCCACCACCGGTTCACGCGAATGCGTTTTTATCTATTATAATAATGGAAACGAATCAAATATATACCCCAAAATTTGAAGAAAGCGGGCAAGAGGGGTACCCTTCACTTTAAACGTCAATATTAGCAAAGTTTCGAAAGATAATATGAACAACTTTATTTTAAACGATTTAACTATTTTTAAAGTTATTTACTGGCGATTAAAATAATTAATATCATTTATATTTAATTAATTATTTAAGATAAACTTATTTCTATGTAATGACACAAGTGAGAGTTTATATAGAACGAGTAATGAAGATTGCATCCGAATCAAAACACTACACGCATATCAAAGTTAATATAAAGCGAGTAGGATGATAAGATCTCTTACAAAACGATAACATTTCCTTTTTGCAGAATATTAAATGGAAATATTTTAAATATTTTTCGGCATTACGATTCTTTTAGTAGTTGTGTAGCTATAAAGCTCTGTTTCATCTCAATATTCCAAGAACATCTTTTATATTAACATTTCAAATTTGGTGTTTACTTTTTAATTCAGCTTTACTACATTTATATATAGTGTAAACGCAACTTTTACCTTCACTACATAATATGGATTTTAGTACTTCGTTTCTTTATAATTGTTGAAGCGATTGGGTCTATGAAATAAGATACCCTGATTTAAATCAGAATTCACCTTGTTTCGTGTCCTCTTACAAGAGGTGTTAACGGTTCAGAGTGAGCCGAAAGTTAAATACACCCTTCAGTGATACATTTTAGGTCCTCATTAGAATTATTGAGGATACAAAGGAAATTGTTAAACGCTTAAGCCTTTGCTAAAGACCTTGGCAATATTTTGCCAATTTGAACTATGTATTTCCGGTTTTTCTCATTGGCTGGAGGACCTGTGTTTAGAAAGTAAATTCGGCTCGGAGAGGTTCATTTTGGTTTCCCAACTTGTTTACCTCTCCGAGTGACGTATGTCACGGAGAGGTTCTAATTTCGACGTGTCTGTGTGTGTGTGTGTGTCTGTCTGTTGTTATTGACTTACACCCCAGGGGACCGCGTTCGCAGTTTGAAAATCGGAGCAAACGTGTTCTCAATTTCCGGAAATTTCGAAAATTGTATTACACTTACAGGCTATTACTCCATTGCCTGTCTAACACCAACAGCCTCTGGTCTATGCCCATCCCACATGGACACCAGTCTGTACACACTGGCTTCTAATCACCACCCTCTTATGGTCTTTGTCCATCCTACATGGACACCAGTCTGTACACACTGGCTTCTAATCACCACCGTCATCTGCTCTATGTCCATCCCACATGGACACCAGTCTGTACTTACTGGCTTCTAACACCACCATCTTCTGGTCTTTGTTTTTGTCCATCCCACATGGACACCAGTCTGTACACCTGGCTTCTACTCCATCATCATTCTTAAGGTTAAGACATACGCGGCGATCGGCCAGGGTTACGAGAAACGTCTGGCCTCCCAATGGTGGGGCTTCCACCAAAGGTTCACGCAATTGCGCTGTTCTTATCCATAGCTGCGATTCGAAACCCTTATATACTACCTATTTGAGTAAAGCGAAGCAACCGGCGTATGCTTCATTTCAAACGCCAATATTAGTCAAGTCTCTCAAGAATGTTTAATTGTTCTTTATCAAAACGATGTAACGCTCAATAAGGCGAACAACTAACGAAGAAAATAATTAATATTAATTATATTTATTTTAATATTTAAGATAATCTTGTTTCTGAACTCAAAATTAATACGGAAAGAGTTAAAAAGCAGTCCATTCTTTTGTCTGTGTGTGTCCGTCCATTGTTACAATAGTGCGTAGCGTTAGCAGTTAGCCTTGCGTTGATGTGTTAAGATATCATACAGAACCTTAATATTCCCTTTTTCCATAATATAAAGTGAATATGTGAAAATATTTTTCGTAATTATGATGCAGTTAGTACTTTTGTAGCTTTAAAGCTGTTTCATTTTGATATTCCAAAGATTTTTTTTAATATTGTTATTTGAAATGGCTGTTTATATATTACTTAAGCTATACTACATCTGTATATAGAATAATCCTTGGTTTAGTGATTTCATGAAGAAAATTAAGACTGAGACTCCGGCAGGTATACCCAGTATTATCCGCAATAGGCTTAGTGAAACAAAGAGTAAATAATTGAGGCCTGAGGTGAAGTAAACTTTGGGCTTTGATTTTGGTGTCTGAAATGAAGAGACATCAACGGTTCAGAGTGAGCCGAAAGTTAAATACACTCTTAAATTAATCAAAAATGTCTTGATTAGAATCAAGACCTAAAAAGTATCGATAAGACTGAGGTTATCACTTGTCTGAATGATCAGATATTAATTTTTCTTTTTAATTGAAACTTAAATGCATGCTTAAGAAAAAACAACGTTCCATTACCGTTTTCCGTTGAAATAAATTATTTTACTGGTAATCAATTTCAAAAATTTATTAATCTCGGCTTTTCGACCACAATTCCATTCCCCGTAAACATTTTATCATTGAATTAATTACTTTTGGGAGAGTATGTGTATGGGTTTTCGTTTTAAAAGATTCCTAAAGACGTTACATCCCCATTCGTGACCGGCACGCTTCGCTGTGGAACATTTTAATTATTCTAAAACCAATGGCGCCAAATTCAATAGGGACAGTAAGAATTTTACTCGCGGTTTTGCAAAATGATGTAATATCAAGTGTACTTTAGTCAACCGTCGTATTGTTATTTCTCATAGTTCAGGGCATGATCAGTGTTACTGCCCAATTTCTCTCTCTCTAGTTTCTAACAATGGTTAGACTATTTGATATGGCACGGCACAACGTTATATACATTTATAAATTCTAAGTAGCACAAAAGGAAAAAGAACCCATTTTTTTATTTTGGTTTGAAATAAATAAACTCATGATAGTAGTTATAACGAACAGAAAGTCAAGGAAATGGCACCGGCAATGAGCAGTAAAAAGAGAGGAAAGTTTGCTTCAAGTTAGCAGAGGGACATGGTAGTGGAAATAGTAATCTAGAATTTTGTTTGTTCAAACTTTAATATATCATGAGAAATTCAAGTGAGGAGGCGGCTCTACCTAGAAAGATTGGTTTTTGCAGATAACAGCGAAAAAATTATGTTCTACACACACTAAGACTATGGGAGAGTTTCAGGGCCGCAGGTCGCACATGATGAAATTTCAACTTCAGTTTACATAAATTCTCCCTGGTCGTACTAGTAGCAGGTTAAGCTATAGTTTGCTCAGGTCCTGTTAGTCTCGAAAGGGTTATATAGTGCTTGCAACTTTTAAAAGGTTGTTATCATGGCTAAACAGACCGCTATTACAGTTTTTTATTCTTTTATAGGCTATTTTGACACGTTATCTCACAAAAGTAATTAATGTAATGATAAAATGTTTTCGGGGAATGGAATTGTGGTCGAAAAGCCGAGATAAGTAAATTTTTGAAATTTATTACCAGTAAAATAAGTTATTGCAACGGAAAACGGCAATGGAACGTTGTTTTTTCTTAAGCATGCCTTTATGTTTCAATTAAAAAAAAATATTTATATCTGATCATTCAGACAAGTGATAACCTCAGTCTTATCGATACTTTTTAGGTCTTGATTCTAATCAAGACATTTTTGATTAATATCTGTTCCTTCAGTCTTCATTTTAATTAAGAATGTTAAGAAACTGTTTTACATTTTCAAAATCTGCACTAAGCAGAAACATATATAAAGGGGACCATATTTTTAGCTCAATCAGACATTTATTTATAATGATAAAAATAAAACGTAAATCATTAAAAGTTTGTATTCTTATTGTAATTAGAATAATACAATTTTTTACAATCATTTATTGAAACGCGAGGCGCCCCCCTTAAAATTCCAGAAATAGGACCAAATTGACAATTTTAGAAAATTTTTAAAAATGCTGATTTATGTCCGTTTAACATTTAGCTCAAAATTGTCATAAGTCTAATATGAAATTCGGATATCCTTAAAACTTCACAAAGACGATCCGAGATTGTCAATTTCAAACTTTTTTGTAGCATAAACTAACGTCTTTTTGATTTTAAGCTTAAAACCTTAAACAAAATATAGTCAGGGCTACCCTAAAAGTTCACAAAGATGATCCAAGATTGTTAATATGCCTAAAAAGTGCCATCTTCAAAATATGTAGCCGGGGAAAAGAGAGCGTGATCGAGTGGGCTGTGCTACTGGTTGGAAGTCGCGGGGGTTGGGACAGGGATAAGGGAGTTGAGATGGATTGGAAATAGTGACGGGCGACCTGCGGCACCGTATCTCTCCCAATGTACCTCGCGCACGCCCCTACTCTTCGGTAGGCGATTGCTAAGTGCTGCCGCGTAGCCCCATTTTATTTGTATGAGAACTAGCTTCTATTTTTAAGATAGAGGGAGAGCCCATTACAATTTCGTCCAGTACGCTGAGGATGCTGGGAGGTCTATGGTGCCGTAGGTGGGGGTACACAGGCAACGCTATAGGTATGGGGGTTTCCACTCCATTCCTCTCTCCTTCAAGGTTGGGACTCCAGGCATAGCCGACTCCATCACGCACTCGACAACGCAAAGCAACTCGCGCCAGCGTGGGAAATAAGGCGGTGACACAGGGCAAATGACCAGTTTAAAAATTGCCCGGTCCAGTTCAAAAATTAAATCGGAGGGGGGGGGTCAGTGGTCCACGAGACTACTAAGAAAGTTCAAGGGTAACCAGACTCCACACATTAAAATTCTAATATTTTAATTCTCCACTTCTTTAGTTTAGCAGACGACGTGCTCTGGTCAATGGTCACGGACCAGTTTATTTATTCCAAGTCAGGAAAGTCGCTGGCCTAATCTCCAGTTTAAAAAATCCTTATTTGGTCACGGTCCAGAAAACTCACGTTAACGCGACGCGAATGACAAAAACTACGTATTTTCCGACTGAGGAGAGGCGAAATAGCCTAGCCTTTTTTACGTCCCCCCTTGTATTTTGAAAGTGGGACTGGGACTATGGCGCGCGAATACTTAGGCATCTTATACCTTCTCCCTAGTAAACTAGATATCGCTTCTTGGTAAAACTTTATATAACTAAAACCATAAGTTTATATGATATGTTCCATAACAAGGTTCATACAACTTTTGGAAAACAAATTTCCCTCAGATTTCCAGGCTTTTCCCCATATACTTCCCTGAGTTTTCCAGGTTTTTCCCGTATATGGAGTATCCTATGGAGCAAATGTTAACGAAGGAGGGAAGGAGCAAATTGGACTATTACATAGTCAAAGGATGTCACCGTATCTCTAATATAACCGGAGTTACGAGCTTTCAAAATTTAGTGTAATGTTAATCCTATGGAGGAGGCAAAGTATCTACAAGTACCCGGGGCTAGTACCTACAAGCATTCACAAGCACCTACAAGTACCCGGGGCAAGTACCTACAAGCACCCGGAGCAAGTACCTACAAGCACCCGGGGCAAGTACCTACAAGCACCCGGGGCAAGTACCTACAAGCACCCGGGGCAAGTATCTACAAGCACCCGGGCAATTACCTACAAGCACCCGGGGCAATTACCCACAAGCACCCGTGGCAAGCACCCACAAACACCCACAAGTACCCGGGGCAAGCACCCACAAGTACCCGGGCAAGTACCCCACAGTACCTACAGCACCCACAAGTACCTAAAAACACCCACAAGAACCCACAACCACCAGGGAAACC
>JAEQBA010001508.1:0-127887 GCA_019434445.1 Phalangium opilio | reverse complement strand
CCACAAGTACCTACAAAGCACCACAAGTACCTACAAGCACCCACAAGTACCAACAAGCAGCCACAAGCACCTACAAGCATCCACAAGCACCTCAAGCACCCACAAGTACCTACAAGTACTCGGGGCAAGCACCCACAAGTAGCCGGGGCAAGCAGCCACAAGTACCGGCGGCAAGCAGCCACAAGTACCCGGGGCAAGCCCCCATAAGTACCCGGCGCAGGCACCCACAGTACCTACAACACACACAAAGTACCTACAAGCACTCACAGTACCCACAAGTACCTACAAGTACTTACAAACACCCACAAGTACCTACCAAACCCCCACAGTACCTACAACCACCCACAAGTACCTACAACCACCCACAAGTACCTACAAGCACTCACAGTACCCACAAGTACCTACAAGTACTTACAAACACCCACAAGTACCTACATGAACCCACATACCCTACAAGTACCTACAAGGACCCACAAGTACCTACAATACCTACAAGTACCTACAAGTACCCACAAGTACCTACAAACACCCACAAGTACCTACAACCACCCACAAGTACCTACAAGCACTCACAAGTACCCCAAGTACCTACAAGTACTTACAAACACCTACATGAACCCACAAGTACCTACAAGGACCCCCAAGGACCCACAAGTACCTACAAGTACCCACAAGTACCTACAAACACACCCACAAGTACCTACAAGTACTCGGGGCAAGCCCTACAAGTACTCGGGGCAAGCACCCACAAGTACCTACAAGTACCCACAAGTACCTACAAACACCCACAAGAACCCACAACCACCAGGGAAACCACCTACCCACAAGCACATACAACACCCGGGAAAAGCACCTACCCAAAGTACCTACAAGCAACCCCGGGAAAAGCACCTACCCAAAAGTACCCACAAGTACCTACAAGCACCCCACAATACCCACAAGCTCCCACAAGTACCTACAAGCACCCACAGTACCTAAAACACACCCACAAGTACCTACAAGCACCCACAAGTACCTACAAGCACCCACAAGTACCAACAAGCAGCCACAAGCAGCCACAAGCACCTACAAGCATCCACAAGCACCTACAAGCACCCACAAGTACCTACAAGTACTCGGGGCAAGCACCCACAAGTAGCCGGGGCAAGCAGCCACAAGTACCGGCGGCAAGCAGCCACAAGTACCCGGGGCAGCCCCCATAAGTACCCGGCGCAAGCACCCACAAGTACCTACAACCACACACAAGTACCTACAAGCACTCACAAGTACCCACAAGTACCTACAAGTACCTACAAACACCCACAAGTACCTACAAAAACCCACAAGTACCTACAAGCACCCACAAGTACCTACAAGCACCCACAAGTACCTACAAGTACTTACAAACACCCACAAGTACCTACAAGAACCCACAAGTACCTACAAGTACCTACAAGTACCCACAAGTACCTACAAGTACCTACAAGCACCCACAAGTACCTACAAGTACCCACAAGTACCTACAAGTACCCACAAGTACCTACAAGCACCCACAAGTACCTACAAGCACCCACAAGTACCTACAAGCACTCACAAGTACCCACAAGTACCTACAAGTACCTACAAGCACCTACATGAACCCACAAGTACCTACAAGCACCCACAAGTACCTACAAGCACCCACAAGTACCTACAAGCACCCACAAGTACCTACAAGCACCCACAAGTACCTACAAGTACTCGGGGCAAGCACCTACAAGTACTCGGGGCAAGCACCCACAAGTACCTACAAGTACCCACAAGTACCTACAAGCACCCACAAGAACCCACAACCACCAGGGAAAACCACCTACCCACAAGCACATACAAGCACCCGGGCAAAGCACCTACCCAAAAGTACCCACAAGTACCTACAAGCACCCACAAGTACCCACAAGCTCCCACAAGTACCTACAAGCACCCACAAGTACCTACAAGCACCCACAAGTACCTACAAGCACCCACAAGTACCTACAAGCACCCACAAGTACCTACAAGCACCTACAAATACCTACAAGTACCTACAAATACCCACAATACCCACAAGTACCCACAAGTACCTACAAGCACCCACAAGTACTCACAAGTACCTACAAGCACCCACAAGTACCTACAAGCACCCACAAGTACCTACAAGCACCCACAAGTACCTACAAGCACCCACAAGTACCTACAAGCACCCACAAGTACCTACAAGCATCCACAAGCACCTACAAGCACCCACAAGTACCTACAAGTACTCGGGGCAAGCACCTACAAGTACTCGGGGCAAGCACCCACAAGTACCCGGGGCAAGCACCCACAAGTACCCGGGGCAAGCACCCACAAGTACCCGGGGCAAGCCCCCACAAGTACCCGGCGCAAGCACCCACAAGTACCTACAAGCACCCACAAGTACCTACAAGCACCCACAAGTACCCACAAGTACCTACAAGTACCTACAAACACCCACAAGTACCTACAAACACCCACAAGTACCTACAAGCACCCACAAGTACCTACAAGCACCCACAAGTACCTACAAGCACCCACAAGTACCTACAAGTACCTACAAACACCCACAAGTACCTACAAGCACCCACAAGTACCTACAAGCACCCACAAGTACCTACAAGCACCTACAAATACCCACAATACCCACAAGCACCCACAAGTACCCACAAGTACCTACAAGCACCCACAAGTACCCACAAGTACCTACAAGCACCCACAAGTACCTACAAGCACCCACAAGTACCTACAAGAACCTACAAGCACCCACAAGTACCCACAAGTACCTACAAGTACCTACAAGCACCCACAAGTACCTACAAGCACCCACAAGTACCTACAAGTACCTACAAGTACCCACAAGTACCTACAAGTACCCACAAGTACCTACAAGTACCCACAAGTACCTACAAGTACCCACAAGTACCTACAAACACCCACAAGTACCTACAAGTACTCGGGGCAAGCACCCACAAGTACCCACAAGTACCTACAAACACCCACAAGTACCTACAAGTACTCACAAGCACCCACAAGTACCTACAAGCACCCACAAGTACCTACAAGCACCCACAAGTACCTACAAGCACCCACAAGTACTCGGGGCAAGCACCCACAAGTACCTACAAGCACCCACAAGTACCCACAAGTACCCACAAGTACCCACAAGTACCTTCAAGTACCTACAAGCACCCACAAGTACCCACAAGCACCTACAAGTACCCACAAGCACCTACAAGTATCCACAAGCACCCACAAGCACCCACAAATACCCACATGCACCCACAAGCACCCACAAGGTAATCAAGTTTAAATAGCTTTAACCTTAGCAGAGAAAAGATAAAATGTCCATTAAGCTAGCTATTTGTTCTAAGAATTTGACTATAACCGCGGTAAAAAGACCAAACTCGCTTCATACACTACATAACTCATGCTAAAAAGTCGCAAGTTCCATAGTTTCAAGGTAAACCACGTAAGTCGAAGCATGTAATTAAAACTATGAAAAACAGTACTTAAACTTACTTTTTCTTGATGAAAAAAATAGGCGCCAACTATGGATATCGGGCTTTCATTTAAGACCGTTTTCAAATCTATCTGACGTATGGTTATTTTTGTAAGGGTATGGACCAAATTTGTAACTTTGGATAATTTCCCATGTTATTTCTATGGGAAATTTCCAGTTTTTCGTCAAAATCTGAGATTAATTTTATCGAAATGAAAACCACCCTTAGCAACTTTATTTTTTATAAAATAAACTAATTAATGGATCTCTTTGATATTTTAACCACATATTAAGGGTCCGAATTGTAGTTCAGTGGATTTTTTTTTCGAACCAATTAGTACAATACAAAAAAAACTACATCCAAACAAAAAACCCTCCTTATACATTAAGAGCAGTATGAAGTCTTATCTAAGAGAGCTACCGCTCTCATGGAATAATCAGGTTAAGATTTTATAATAGAAGAAAAGGTCATGGTGGCAATTAGAAGAGTAAAAGGGCTATTGGTAAACGGGTAGTAGCCACAGACTTTATATTCTCTGTATGGTGCGCATTGACTGTTAGTGCGTCTAGTTACAATTTAGCTTTGGTGTTATTTATCGTTAACATTCATGTTGGCAAACTAAGAATATTGTTGAGGTGAGACGAGACGATATAGGCCAGGACAGATAGGCCAAAAAAGGGCTTGACCTAGAACATTTGAACATAAAGATGAAAATTGGTACATGTGTTGTTTTTGACCCAACAAAAAATATAATAAAAGTCCCCTGGTGTAAAGCGCGAGCTTTCGCCGCCATCTTGGAAAATGTCCGCCGGGAATGCAAGCTTCAATGGATTCCAAATTCTTCCTCAAAAATTATGAAAATTGGTACACATTATGATTGGAACCACATGAACATCATGGCAAAATTTTACAGCTCTGTATTCAATAGTTTGGTCGCCATATTGGAAAATGGCCGCCGTGAATGCTAGGTACAGTATATTTCTCCATATTGTTGGAAAATTTTGAAAATTGATAGGTATTATAATCAGAGCTGTGTTAACCTCATAGTAAAATATTGCAGTCATTCATCAGATAGTTTGGCCGCCATGTTGGAAAATGGCCACCGGGAATGTCATTTAGATACAGTATATTCTGCAAAAATTATGAAAATTGATAAAAATATTGTTGAAAACCGTCTAAACATCATACTTGAATATTGAAGACGTGCTACTGATAGTTTGGGCGCCATCTTGGAAAATATGTGCTTGAAATGCCAAATATATTACCAAAATATAAATTTTTTCGATATTTCTTTATTGAGTAGATGATTTTCATTAAACACCATATGAATAACTATTTTCGAGTCAAAATTATCGACCCATCTTCAAAATGGTCGCTGAAATTTTACTCTCCTAAAACTTGAAAAAAAAAGAAAAGGAAAGCCATATTACTTGGATTTTGGTTAGGGAAAACCGTTTTATATGGGGTATATACATTCTAGTGTCGTTAAGGATTAGATTTAAGACACATTTTTAACATTTCGTTCATATTTCTCGTAATCCTGAAGATTTTTTATTACGGCTAATACCTTGACAATGTTCACACATTGCTCAGCAAGCTATTACCCATCGTCTACATTCAGTTCTTTATACAAAATGTTCTGTAGACTGCAGGTACAAATAATGAGTGCATCTGATGCAGGAAGAAGAATGGTGTGAATGGGTCTTCGACTTTCGCGATCGTGAAGCAATCCCCACTGGTCGGGATTAAATCGTTTACTAGCTATTGTTGGACTTGAAGAAACGCTCGGAAAGAATGTAGTTTTGCGGCGTCGGTTGTTGGATGAAGCTTAGCTAAATCAAATTGAAGACTTGACAGTAAGTGTGGCAACGGTTCCATTATACGTGTAATATCTACATAGTTGAAGAGTGACGTGTCCATTATCACGCTAAAAATCGACCAGAAATCTCTCTTCGGTTGCAGCTATGGCTTCCTTAGATGCAATATGGTTATTAAAAAAGCGCAAAAAATTTTTAAGATGTTGTTTATCTGTCATTACTTTAAAACTCGCCTTATCATAACTTCACACAGTTACAGCACGTAAATGAAAGAAGTGTTCTCTTAACCTTTTTATCTCAAAGGACTTGTCGTGGCGGAGGGGGGCCTGAGTTCAGTGTGACGGTTCGGGAGTTTCTTGGTTTCGCCCTTGGTTCAGACCGTTCCTTGCCCCGTTCGGTGAAGGTTTTGCTGGGCCGCTTCACCCCCGCCCAGGGGTTGCCTTGACTCGCCCCCGCTATTGGCAGCCCTCTAAGGGTCGAGGATGCATTATTTATTTGGGCCGTATGGCACTGTTGTGTTTGGAGGGATCTCTTCCGTCCCCTCGAGCCTTCTGCTGCCTTAATCCTTCCTTGTCACCGACCACCTCCTGACTGGGCTCGCCGCTGACAGTGTCCAGCTTCTGTCACCTGCTCAAGTGGCGTTTTGTCGGGCCCGCTGGCCGATACCGTGTGCCATGACGGTGGTTCCGCAGGTTCAATTTGGAATATGATGGGGAGGGGCGCTGATAAGGCCCCCAGCTAGGTCTAGCGCCTAATCAAGGGTTCTGACATGCAATTATTATGAAAAATCTTTAGGATGACGATGAATATGAATGAAATGTTAGAGATTTGTCTAAAATCTAATCTTAAACAACACTAGAATATACAAATCCCATATTAAATTATATTCTCTAATCAACATGTTGAGAATAACAGCTTTGAATAACTTTTTTTCTTTCAGATTTATGGTAATAATTTTCGTGTGGCCATTTTTAAAGATAGCGTCGATAATTTCAACTTCGAGATGGCCATTTTTTTGCTGTTTATTACGTTAATGAAAATCATCTAATCAAAATAGGAATTTCGAAAATATTTATATATTTGAAATATATTTAGCATTTCCAGCAGTCATTTTCGAAAATGGCGCCTAAACTATCAGTTACACGTCTTCAATATTCAAGTATGATGTTTAGACGGTCTTTAACCTAATTATTACCAATTTTCATAATTTTTGAACCATATACTGTATCTAAATGACATTGATGGCGGCCATTTTCCAACATGGCGGCCAAACTATCTGATTAATGACTTCAATATTTTACTATGAGGTTCACACAGCTCTGATTATAATACCTATCAATTTTCAAAATTTTCCAACAATATGGAGAAATATACTGTACCTAGCATTCACGGCGGCCATTTTCCAATATGGCGACCAAACTATTGAACACAGAGCTGTAAAATTTTGCCATTACGTTCATGTGGTTCCAATCATAACGTGTACCAATTTTCATAATTTTTGAAGAAGAGTGTGGAAAATATTGAAGCTTGCATTTCCGGCGGCCATTTTCCAAGATGGCGGCGAAAGCTCGCGCTCTTCAGCAGGGGACTTTTAGTATATTTTTTGTTGGGTCAAAAACAACACATGTACCAATTTTCATCTTTATGTTCAAATGTTCTAGGTCGAACCCTAAAAGTCCTGGGCTAATAGTGTTTACACTGCAAACCAGTTGTGAATGTTGCTATCAGAATATACGGTAAACAGCTGAAGCGTAGACTTCATTTCCTGTTCTTTCCCCATTGACTGATTTTCATATGTCCAAGATTTATCCTAATTGGATGTAAAATGTCGTCTGCTTTACTGTACATTCGCTATGCTTGGAATACTGCTTCAATATTTCGTAAATTTTTACTTCAAAAAAGAGAAATAATTCCATATCTAGGTAAATAAGTTTGTAGTAGTAGACCTCTAGACTCGGAGAGGAAATATTTTGGTTTTCCCAACTTGTTAAAGGCACTATATTACGTTAGGAATTTATTTTTGGTTACATGTACTCGTTCTATGTTTAAACTTCTTTGCAGTGTTACTTAATGTATATGACTTAAAAATAACAGTAAATATTAAACAATTTTTTTATAAAGGTACATTTCTTCAATTTAAAAATTTTTCGTTCTTGTAAACTATAAATTTTGCTTAATATTTTACAAAATACTTGGATATTGTGCTCATTTTTCCTAGCCACTCAATCGTTATAGGTTAATTAGATTTTAATGGGATAAGATAGAATCTCTACGTTCCCAGGAATTATTATTTTTAATTTCACCGGGTACGTTTAAGCCAAGATGTTTGTCCCACTTGATGAATCCGACAATTTGCCGGGTTTTTATCGGCCGAATGGGGCTTTGGTCGCATGGGAATAGAGCGGTTAATAACCATAGGCAAATCAACTTGATATGCTGTAGATAGGGTAGTAATATGAAGTAAATTTGGTGAATACAGGCTTAAATTCGGGTATTAGTACTTGAAAATAATGTTCGAAAATGGCTTGAATTGATCACAATAATGGTATTGAAGTACACCAATATCGTTCTCGTTCGAATGTTAATCCAATCCTATTATAACGCGAAACAGTTACGTATGATGGCCAATTAGTTCTCGTTTGAACGCCAAAAACGTCCTCGTTTGATTGTTAATCAAATCCTATTTTAATGGAAAATCGTTCTCGTTTGAACGCCAAAATCGCTTACATTTGAAGGCCAAAATCGCTTACATTTGAACGCCAAAATTGCTTACATTTGAACGCCAAAATCGCTTACATTTGAACGCCAAAATCGCTTACATTTGAATGCCAAAATCGCTTACATTTGAATGCCAAAATCACTTAGATTTGAACGCCAAACACGCTCTCGTTTGGACGCCAAGACGCTCTTGTTTAAATGCTGTGCAAAAAGATTTGAATGGCAAAAGGAACTAATCTGAATGCTTCATTAGCGTGAATTTTTGAATATTAATATTAGCGTTCAAATACGAGCATTTCGTTAACGTGTACAATTGAATACCACTTTACACGTTCAGATTTGATTGCTAATGCGTACCACCACAGTGGCAAGGTATTGAACACTGAAACATTCAATTTCGAATGTTCTTTTTTACTGTGTTGGTAAAGCAATAAAAGGGTCAACTTTAAGCCTACAACTTGCGCTGGAAGAATACGGCTTTGAAGTTATTCATAATATTCTGGTGTTCAGAAGTGAAATGTTTGTTCGTTGCCAAAATGTACCATCTGATAGATTTTCCATTTCAATATATTCCATTGTGAAATCTAAACCTTGGAGGTTAAATGATTATCCTAACCAGTTTTCTAAACTGAAGGAGGCTATATTAAAGGTAATATCTATTGTTTATCCAATTCCATATAAGTAAAAAACCTAATAATTTCGAGAATTTATCAGAAAAATGAAGTCTCACTGGAAGAAGCGAAAAAACTGGAAGAGGAAACAAGAAATTAAAGTGATTGCCAACTGTGGAAGAAGCTGAGAGAGACCAGGCTTAGATCATCAATGTTTGGCGCTGTTAGCAAGCGGAAAAAATCAAAAATGGACTGATGCTGGTATACGTAACATCGTCAAACCAAAAGATATTGGCTATTTGAACGCCATTAAGTATGCGAAAAAATTTGAAAACTTGGGGAGAGACAAATATATTGAGTACATGAGAAACTTCGGGCACAAAGTGTCTGTTTATCCATCGGGGTACATAATTGATCCCAACCAACCTTGGCTGGGGACTTCCCCAGATGGACTGGTTTATGACCCAAAAGAAGAAAGTCCCTATGGACTTTTAGAAATTAAATGCCCTTATCCATTGAAAGATAAAACCCCTTCTGAAGTTCTGAATTTGGAGAAAGATTTCTCCGTTAAAATTGTATGTGGAAAACCTGTTTTAACTGAAACACATAATCACTACTATCTAATATTGGGTCAGATGGCATTGTCTGGTTTACAATGGTGTGATTATGTAAATTTTTTCCCAGCTGGGTTAATAATTGTGAGAGTACGTTTTAATTCTAAAAGGTGGCAAGAAGTGCAACCACTTCTAAAAGCTTTTTTTCAGCCATATGCTCCCAGAATTAGCCAATGAAACTATTTGAGTACCTGAAATTTAAGTGATATATTTTTAGTTCCGAATTATAATTGGGGGTGATTGTAAGTTCCCAAGTAATGTGATCAACCTCAGAAAATTAAATATGCTTAATTTTAATTCTCATTTGAGTGAAATTTAAAAATGTGATTTTTTCATTTATTTGTTACTTAAAAAATTAAAAAACAAAGAAAAACCCGGAACAATTCTCAACTTTTCATTACTTTTATTTTAAATCTGGTTCGAGGCTGTTCTTTATCTTCCAAACTTTTATCTAAGTTACTTTGATCTTATCCATAATCTAAACTCTCCAAATCAATCATTGGAATGTCCACCTTTTGTTGTTCTTGGCCTTCTTTAATTTGCTCTTGAAGAAATTACCATCTAGTTCAAGAGAAGCATTCCCAGGCTCCAATGTTTCTTCTTGAAAACTATCGTCATCATTTGTCTCTTTTACCAAAGTTTCGTCATAACAAGTAACTGAATCTAAACTTTCATTTTGGTTAATGAGCTTTTTGATTATTGGACTTTGAAAGCCAGACAAAAGAGTAACCGCTGTCTACAACTGAATTATTACTGGCGCGAGCGTTCCAGGTATCAAGAATATGAAGTCCTCGAATCCTTAATATTCTTCGTTCTACGTGGATTCTGAGTGTAGCTATTTTGCGTGTTTTTTTCAAGTTCAGCTTTAGTACATTGGGAAGTTTCTTTTAAAAAAGTGGGTTTGTTTAGTTCTAAACCCTTCTTTTCCAACAGTTTTTGAATTAAAAAGCCTTTATCAGCCATTACGCTATCATTTTCGGCGAAATCTAATGACATCAAACCACTACGTCGCGTTACTTCTTGGTCGGAAATGCTACCCGTAAACAAATGTGATACAAACGTGACGTAACCGTTGGGGCTTATTCCAAGCAAAAGTACTCGCGAGTTGATACTAATACGGTCTTACGGGCATTGAATTTCTGATTCTTGACAAGTATCATAACATTGCGATTAACATTGCTCTCTCTTTCTTTTCTAAGGCCATCAACGATACTAAGGGCGCGGTCAACCCTCAAATTGCAGCTAGAAAAAAATTGCATAAAATAAATATGGTGAACATATCTTTTGGAAATTATGGTTATAATTAAAGCAAAGTTCCTTTGAAAATCATGTCTTATTACTTTCAAAGCATTTATGGCTTCCAATGGCAATTTTCACATATTTTCCTGTTTTATATTTTTTATTTCTCCTATAATTTCTAATAAAGCAACTGTAAATTATACAAAAACGAGGTTTGCTTCGCAGTCCTTAAAAACTGCATTTATACGCAATCCTTGGCGACAATTTTTCAAACCCAAAAAGGGCCAGAAATTAGAAGTTATTAAATGTATTGCAATTTGAAATTAAGTTTAATCGATATGAGAAATTGGGTTTTAATTGCGTAGTTCAAACATTTGTTATGATTAGAAATTTTACAACAAAAATGGGTATAAATGCGGCGTTTCGAGATAAAGGGAGCTTAGATTTTCACGTACGAAATTGTTCTCAAAAAACTTATCCATGTCAAATAATTTAGGCGAAAAAATACAAAATGAGCTTTTAGCATTTTAATTTTTTTCAGGGTGGAACAGGTAGGAAGAACACTTATTTCGATTAAAATTTCGCTTTACTAATCCTAAAATGAGACCCGTCATTATGATTTGTGACTTTTAATGCAGTGTCGTATTTCTGACATTTATCATACATTCAGAATAAATGTTCACTACGCGTGTTGTTACACCCTGTATGAGTTTTAAACTTCAATTTGATTTCGAGTCTTAAGCGTCCTTGATTTTAGCTCTTTGTTCTAAAACCGTAAAACGCCGCATTTATACCCGTTTTTGTTGTAAAATTTCTAATCATAACAAACGTTTGAACTACGCAATTAAAACCCAATTTCTCATATCGATTAAACTTCATTTCAAATTGGAATACATTTAATAATTTCTAATTTCTGGCAATTTTTGGGTTTGAAAAAGTGTCGCCAAGGATTATGTATAAATGCAGTTTTTAAGGACTGTGAAGCAAAACTCGTTTTTGTATAATATCTGTCCCTTTTTGGGGAAAAACATTATTTTGGAAAAATTGGTTCTGGAATTGTCAAGCTCAGTCGACCTTTCTTTAACAATAATTATAATTATAATAATAATGATACTAAATCGTAACTTACATTTGGAATCGTCGGAAAGTTCATGCTAAATATTCTTTGGTTAAACTAGCTGATAGGCTTAGGAATTCAAAAATAGGCCCAAAAGGTTTTAAAAAATCACGTGAAATTAAGCGCGAGCTTTGAATTGAAACTTTAATGAAATGTCGCACGTTCTGGCGCGTGATGCTAGCGCGTGGTTTAAAAAGATTTTTTTTAAACCTATACAAAAAGGACAACTTAACTTTACACTACGCGAAATGAGATACTATACCTTTTCAGCCTTTGCTAGTGCTGTACTGTTAGGTTGTGAAAAAGTTGTACCCCCTTGGTCGCGAAACCTTGGGTCTAACTCGCAAAAATTTATCCACCATGTAATGATAAGCTCCATAGAGTTTAACATTATGATTTCGGATTGAGTATAAATAGAAAATCCCTGACGGGATTTCCTATAATCAGAAGTCCATTAAATTAACCTAGAAAGTAACGGAATAGCAGGGGAGGGGGTTGGGACTCCCCTCTCTTGTGTAGCAATACTGAAGAAGTGCGAAACATTGGCGCCACCTGGCGACAACTTTAATCAGACGTTTGGTAAATTTGCCCCATTGAGAGAGAGAGAGAAACAGCTATTGGTTGAACATGCATGGAAGCTGGATCTCTAAAAAGACCGGAAAACTCCCCCCTTCCACTGTACAAAGCGAGTTCCCTCTCTAGCATAGCGTCAGGGGACGGGATCGAGGAGTTGTGAATTTTGGAACAGTGAAATCCGTTCGATGTCTCTTATGACTCTTCATAAACCTATTAAAATAAGGTCCATTCTGCGAAATTTCAACTTCTTAAGTAAAGAGGTTCGGTCTGGGCGTTAAAATTATAAGTCAGTCATGATATAATTGTGGATGGAGCTAAAAAGGAAGTGCTAATCTTTCCGCATTCCCAAAATAGTCGGCGTGCTTCTATCGCGTCTGTCAGTGTCTGGGGAATGCTGGTACATTCTAGGGGAAAACCCTGTCCTCAGAAGGTGGTGGTTTCCAACCACTGTTGGTATCTGCACAGTGGTTAAAGCGGCATCACCTTGAAGTTTAGCCAGAGCCTCGCAGCTGGGAAATTTGAGAGGTGCTGCCCACGCCTTCCCTTCCCTTCCGAATAACGTGGAATACCCCCCCCTTGAGTAGAGAATATATTGGGAAATGTTGTTAGTTCACCCTAACCCCCCCCCCTTCATAAGAAGTTGATGATTTAGGCCTTGGCCTCTTAGAGACAAGTTTTAACGCCAATTTTCCAAATAACAATATTCTTCTTTTTTTTAATAAAAATAATAAAGTTGCATCGTAATGGTGCAATTGATAAACGAAATTTATTATTATTATTTTGCGCGCGCAACGGCCTGCCAGTTTGCCCGTACTAAATTGCGTTGTGTTTGAGCACGAACTTTAAATAACCGGCTTGGGAGAGCTAATCTACTGTAATTTACGCCTAGCGACTGAAAAAATAGGGTTACTTCCTGTCCTATACTTGCGTTGCAATCTGGATGGGATATAACCATAAGTAACATAATAAACATAAGTATGACTCTTCCCATTGTAATAATGCAAATTTCCAAATGAAGCCTATAATCTACAGTGATACTCTCACTTACATCAGGCCAGGACTTGCAACCCCGTCGAGTACTTCATGCTGGTCTTTGACGAATGACAAAATTTTCCAATTTTAGCAATCAGAATAAACCATCTCCTTCAACGTATTTGTGTCGGAAATAGCTCGTCTGCTATTATAATCTTGTATTGGTTCGCGCACCGACGACAATCTGGCGGCAGCAGTTTGCCAAACTAACCCGAAATAGGACGAAACTAATAAATATACTCTCTTAAGTTTTAATGCTCGACTAATTATTGTACAGACCCTGTTACCGCTTGGAGGGAGTACAAAGAAGGCTACGTTACACATGCCACTGCAGCGAAGTTAAATGGCGAAACCGTGTGGATTCAGGGAGCTACATTTCTACACGTATTACACCCTGTCGGCAGGAGAATCTACAATACTCTGCCAATTCCAGACGTAGACCACGCCCGTACGGTTCCGTTAATTATAGCACAAACCCCGTCTCAGGTGCCAAAAAAAGTGTATCTGACACTACTTTCCGTTATATATAGGATTTTGCTTGATTTAAAGCCTGCGCATATCACCCATATAATGGAAAGTAATGTTCTGTCTTTCTTTTATGCTTGCCACCTTTGGCACGCTATGCTGCCAAGTTTGTTGACAGGAGCCTTTCATGAGAAAGGAGAACCATGGGACAAATAAACAGACCATAAGGCTCCACCATGTTTTGGCCTCAGCTATAATTTCCTAGTCTATCCAAAAGATAACGAAGGAATGACAGAGTGAAATCCGTCTTCGTCGTCCGCGTGCCATCCTACCCAGTCATTGCCATTTCTGTACAGGTTAACCACGAAATTGTTGAATCCCACCCCGGTGCACATTTGTATCAAACCTTTTAGTTTTGTTAAAGATTTCGGCCAATTTTTTTGACTGGCGTCTGCTCAGTTGGCAAGTCAAATAAAGGGATATCATACGTGTGTATTATTTGTCTGTCCATAAATCAGAGATAGGTTGTAGTCGTATGTTCGGTTTTGTTTTTCTTTGGAATTTATTTTCAAAATAGAAAATGAAGTGATTTTTTATCGATTCTTCTACTAATTATAAGACCATTCTGCATAGTGAAACATTCAGGAAATACTTCCGAAAGATTTTAAAATTCAAATTAGGTTCAGATTTTAAGAATAATTATAAATAAGGATCTCTGACCAATCGCGTAACTTCCTGCCTTTATTTTAACAAAATTCCCGTGGCACTTTCCGTGTCGAATGAATGTATCACAATTTATTTATTTAATTGTTGTAGGTCTGAAGGCCGTATGGCCTGTTGACCACCATTGTATGAAATGTATACAAAAAAAATAAAAAACTATAGAGTGATTTGATAAAAAACTATACAGTGATTTGATAAAAAAAAACTATACAGTGATTTGATAAAAAAACTATACAGTGATTTGATAAAAAACTATACAGTGATTTGATAAAAAACTATACAGTGATTTGATAAAAAATACTATACAGTGATTTGATAAAAAAACTATACAGTAATTTGTACTGATTTGGTTTCACATTAGAGTTGGTTGGGTTTTTTTTAGATATGGGTAAGTTTTATGAAAGCATTGACTAAACCAACTTTTATAGGTGGGGAACACAAGAGTTATTTGATAAAATTTTAGCGCGACGTGACAATCGTGTCGCGAGACATGGAGCGTACCACGAGACTTTTTGTTAAAATAAAGGCAGGGAGTTACGCGATTGGTCGGAAGTCCTTATTTATAATTATTCTTAAAATCTGAAGCTAATTTGAATTTTAAAATCATTCGGAGCTGGTATTTCCTGTATGTTTCACTACGCAGACTGGTCTTGTAATTAGTAGAAGAATCGACAAAAAATCACTTCATTTTCTATTTCACCCTCCCTTCAAAAGGTTTTCAGATAGATTCCTTTGATTTTAGGATGCGTTTTTT
This sequence comes from Phalangium opilio, assembly GCA_019434445.1. Classification (NCBI taxonomy): domain Eukaryota; kingdom Metazoa; phylum Arthropoda; class Arachnida; order Opiliones; family Phalangiidae; genus Phalangium; species Phalangium opilio. Next base: position 112,709 of record JAEQBA010001508.1, on the reverse strand, counting down.
TTCAAAAATTTTGTTGGTTCGAATAGTAGTAAAACCTTGACACCGTCATTTTCTGCCGAGGGGTTGTTCACTCGTTAAATCAGTTTTCGTAACTGTGAAAATCGTTTTCCAGGGAATCACCAAAGCCACGTTCACATTTGACACTTTGAAACCGCTTTCAGCAGGTTTCGAAAGGTCAGAATGTAAAATTTGGCTGTAAATCATAGAAATCTTTCATGACAAAATGCAATTATCATTTTGAAAAAAAGATTCTACCTTCCCAAAAAGGTTGAAAACAGTTTCAAAGTGTCAAGTGTGAACAAGGCTAAAATCTCCCGAGTATCATTCAGAAATATAGGGAATCTTTTTCCAATCAGGGGATAATTGGAAACGCGACAAATATTTAAAAATTTTGACAATTTACTATTTAACGGAGGGTGAAAAGTAAAATCAAGTGGATATGTATCCATTCAATGAAAAGTCAACGACAAATTGAAATCCAATTTTTATTATACTTTCGAAATTTATGGCCTTACGTATATTCACGTATTTCCATACATAAAAATGTCGATGCTGATGTCTTCAAGCAATTTCCACATCTCCAAGTATCGTCAATAGGAGGTTCCTCTTTCACGTTTTCGCATTTCCAATGGAACCATTTTTGACAGGAATCACACATAATCATGTTTTCTTTAGTAGTTATTTTGGTGCTGGAATCACACGACCATTCTTTTCTCTTCGCTGCTAAAATCTGTGAAACTATAATCCATGCGTCATCACTTAAATGCTTCCGAATTAAAGAAATCGTTGGACTGGTTTGGTTTACATAGATCACTGTTTGAGGCACATTTTCGGGGATTGTTTTGATTTCACTCTCTTCGGCTTTTTCGTTGTGCTTCAACAAATTATCAGCTCTCCTTTCCAATGAAGCTATTTAAAAATCTTCGTGCCATGCTAGTAACTTGTTTGGACACTTTTAATTCTTCAAATTTTCACATTTTTTGTAGCGTATTTTTGCAGGGGTTTAAAAAACGTTTTGAGGTTTGTTGTACAAATTATCATCCGGTGCTTGAAAACTGTCATTGACCAATTCATTTTCTAAATCTAATTTCTCCTCAAACGAAGGTTTTGCCAATCTAACTTTTGGGATATTATTTTTCTGCTTCGTGGAGAAAAACCTTTTTTGCTTGTCAATATTTTTATTATGCGGAATGCTAGGAGTTTGTCGTGGCAAAGTATTGTCTGAATGGGACAGTGGTCTTTCTAGTTTTAACAACGATGAGGCACTTGAAATATGTTGTCTAGCTTCCAATAACGCGTGTTTACTCTGACACTTTTCAATATCTTGGCATAAAGCCATCACTTTGGTAAGCAAGGATTCTTTCAAAGATTCAAATCCTTCTTCATTCTGGACTGTTAACGTTTTAATTAGGTAATCCGTACCTAAATTTTCAAAAACCTGATCATCGAAAACAGTATTTTGATCATGGCTTTGATTAAGGCACTCAGTTGAAGTGGTTGCACGTCCGTGAGAAAATTCTTCTTTTTCTCAAGGTTGACTTTGCACTACAAGGTGAATGTGCTTGCATATATTCGTTCCAACAAGGCCATCTGGGCAGTTACAAGAAAAACTGTGCAGGCAGATGTTACAAATGGGGCATTTAATTTGGCAGTTTAAATTGCATCTTGGTTTTTTCCTAACAACGTAAACAAGAGCATCAGATGCAGTTGTGTCCTCGTGAAGTTGTTTTTCGCTGGAAACGTGCCCGGTACCAGTAGATATTTGTTTGACCAGGAAGCTAGGTAATTTCAAAGCAACTCTGTGTCTTTGGCTATTTCTGTTGATTTAAAAGTGTTCTTCCCCTTCGCTATTTTATTAAGCCTTTTGACCGACAAGTCATGCGAAAAGTCTAAGAGAATCTTAGTGCATCTCTCAACTCTTTTACCTTGGTTCCCCTTTAAATAATTGTCACTTTATTTTAGAGTTTTGTGAAATGACTCTATATACATGTTAGTGTTAATACCACTTCCAATTATATAGCACTTAGCCCATTCACGATTGACTGGTAACCATTCCTTTTTAAAGTAGTCGCTGAATTTATTAGTTGCTTCGTCTCCTCCATTTTTTCCACACTTTTCTATAGTAATGTTTGAAATCTTTCCTCGTCAGGTTCTTCTAGTAACATACACAGTCCCTTGTAGACAATTGACGAGTGTCCTTTTCTTTAATTTTATGCATTTGTTTTTGCCAATCATGGTGGACATGCCAATGGCAAAGCAATTCCTGACTGTCACCTTTAAAAATGTCAATCCAAGTGTTGAAATATTGAGGTGCTTTATCTGTCATTATAACTCTCGGATTTCCTTAACATTTTCCTTGACATATTTGAAAAAAGCGACAGTGCGGGAGTATTTTCTCTGTTGCCACGCGACTGAAATTCCTTCTCTGAATTCATCTAGTAGAAGAATTGTGATTAGGTTAAAATCATAGATGTTTGTTCCGTGGGTTGCGTCCAAACAAACTATATCTTTTCCAAATCGTTTCAGCATATTTCTTTGAAATTCAGTCATGATAGCTAATGCAAAATCATCTTTTTCTAGACCAGAAAAAATGACTTTTGGGTATGCTAAACTATCTTCTCCTTGTCTTTTATACAGAATAATATTTTTATCATCTTCCAAATCTTCAAGTACATAAGCATCCACACTATTATTATTATTGTTGATGAGGAGGGTTCGCGCCCTAGCACCGATGCCAAAGGCATATTGTGCATCCTCGTATTCAGGCATTGAATAGGCCCGTAGCTGCAGCGTAGCGAAGAATTCGCTCCACCGTAATAGAGGAGACCCTTGAGGGCTCCACAGTGTGTGAATCAAAATGTTCTAGTCTAAGCGAGGCAAAGCAGTCGCACTCGCAAAGTACGTGAGCGGATGTTTCATCCTTCTCCCGGCACGACCTGCAGAGAGGGTCGTCAGCAAAACCCATCAGATGGAGGTGTCTATTAAGCCTGCAGTGTCCGGTCAGAAGACCGGTGGCCAGCCTAATATCCCATCTGCTGAGCGAAATTAGGTCTCTAGCGCGAGACCTGCAGGGACCATTGACTAACTGTTTTGTCTGTCTCTGGCCCTCCATGTTATGCCAGAGCTGGATTTGTATGACAGTCAACCTGTCATGCAGACTCCGTTTGATGTGCCCGTAGGGGATGGGGACGGCCGGCTCCGGCCCCAAGAGCTTGGCCTCCGCGCTCCTTTTCGCAAAACTATCGGCTTGCTCATTGCCATAGTATCCGCTATGCCCTGGCACCCAGTACAACAGAACCCTGTTGCAGGACGCCAGTCGCGCTAGCAGATCAAGGCAGCTGCGCACCAGTTGAGAGGTAATCTCACACTGGTTCAGCGCATTCAAGGCGGAATGACTGTCAGAATAGATTCTCACAGTCCGTCCGGTGTACCCTTTATTAATACAGTAATCTGCGCAATAACAGATCGCGGCTATTTCCGCCTGGAACACACTAGCAAAGGTGCCCAGGCAAGCAGAAAAGCCGACCCTTGTGGTTTGGCAGTAGTAGCCGGCGCCAGCGCCGGAATCAGTCTTGGAACCATCGGTGAACCAAATAGTTTCACCCCCAGTGCCAAGAGGCAGCAGGTTAATCCAATCTGCCCGACTGGGAAAGTGGATGCTGAATGGCTTAGTGAAGTCAAAACTGGTAACGGTTTTGTCAGAGCACATCGTTAACGACGGCTCAAGTGCGGCGTACTCCCGAAAGAGCTTCGTGTGGCTGTAATCCCAGAGTCTTGGAACCCAGCAGCCACTAATGTTGAGCCTGTAGGCCCCCATGACAGCCTCCTCCTCAATGAAGAGATGAAGAGGAAGCATGTCAAGGAGCACCTCCAGGGAAGCAGTTGGGGTCGATCTCATGGCCCCCGTAACACCAATGCAGGCAAACCTTTGAAGCTTGCGCAGGGCGGCCTGCACCGTCTTAAGCCGGACCCTTGTCCACCAGACAAGTGCCCCGTAAGATAATATGGGTCTGATGATCCCAGTATAGAGCCAGTGTACAGCCTTGGGGTTGAGGCCCCAAGTCTGGCCGACAGAGGTCCTGGTCCTCCAGATGAGCATCTTGGCCTTCTTAATCCACCGATCAAGATGCGGCATCCATGTGAGTCTGCAGTCAAAGGTCACCCCCAGGTATTTCACCTCGGAGGACTTTGTCAGGACCTGGCCAAAGAAGGAGATATCATTGAACAGATCCTTAGTATTCTTCCTTGTAAAAGGAACAAGGACAGTTTTGTCAGGATTAACGGTGAGGTTAACCGCCTGACACCATTGCTCCACGCTAGAGAGAGCAGATCTCATAAGTGCGGTAACAGTATCCGGGAACTTCCCGGTAAAGACTATCGCTACATCGTCCGCATACCCGAAGCAGCTGCAGCCCCCAGCACCCCGAGCCTCCCCAAGAGTTCATCCACCACCAGGCACCACAACAGGGGGGAGAGCACTCCACCCTGAGGGCAGCCCCTGCTGGTAGTCACCCCTAGAGAGTCCCCAAGGAGGGAGGCCGACACCTCGCGGTCGGTGAGCATGGACTTGATCCAGCGTCCAAGAGTGTCGCTGATGCCAAATCTCTTAACAGCTTCAGTAATAACTGAGCTAGAGACCTTGTCAAAGGCCCCCTCAATATCGAGGAAGACAGCCAGTGAAATTTCCTGAAACTCGAATGCTCTATCCAGGCAATTCATAAGGCCGTGGAGGGCCGTCTCAGTGGATTTGCCTTTTTGGTAAGCGAATTGTGAAGAAGAGAGAGGAGTTACCGAAAGTACCTCGTCTCTAATGTACCTATCCACCAGCTTCTCCAGAATTTTGAGGAAGAAGGAGGTCAGGCATATGGGCCTAAATGCCTTCGCCTGGAGATAGGAAGCCTTCCCGGGCTTGGGAATAAAGATAACCCTAGAGCGCTTCCAGTCACGAGGTATGTGACCGAGAGCAATGCAAAGTCTGTAGATCTTGCAAAGCGGAGAGGCGATGTGGTCTAAGCCCTCCTGCAAAAGCAGAGGGAAGACCCCATCGGGTCCCGGAGACTTGTAGGGCACAAAACAGTTGACAGCCCACCGAAGCTTGGGAATCGTGACAACCCGTCTGGCTACAAGCCAGTCGTCCCTCTTAGCCCTGTGCAGGACAGGGTAGAGAGAGTCGGGGTTTGTTGGATTGATTAAAGTAGAGTCAGGAAAATGGACCTCCAGCATGTGCTTGAGAGTCTCAGCCCCAGATTTAGTGTACACACCCTCCTGCAACTTAATAGTATTAAGCCGATGTGTGTTGTCGTGCGCTAGGATCTTCATGACCCTAGCCGTGGCAGGGAAATTGGAGACTTGCTCACAGAAGGTCCGCCAGGAGTCCTTCTTAGCAGCTCTAACGTGATCGTTTCGGTGTTTTTCTATTTGTTCAATACCAAAAGATTTTACGATATTGTTTATATCACGCCTTGTGGTTAGATGCTGTCTCTCTACTCTGCTTTGATTCCCTTTGAATGTGTTTTTCATCACTCTTTGCGGTTCAATTCCTTGACAAAGCTGTGCAGCCATAGTTTTTTTTGGCGATTTTTGAAATGGAAATGTGCCTTAATTCATTTTCATGTCCATAGTGTGTGTGACAAACGCTCACGGAAACTGAATCAAAATCTTCGTCTATGTGTGCTGTTATAGTGGCAGTACAATTACACCCAATTTTAGATAAGCCTTGAGATTTTATAGATCGCTTTCCCGTGGATTTCGATTCGTAACTACCCCATATATTGCAGTAAAAATACTCTGTCCATTTTCTAATTTTGATATTTTACGTCGTATGAATGAAGATTTGGTTTTCCTTTCATATTCATCTTTCCAAGTTTCAAATTCTATCGAAAAACAGTTAAATGTAACTATAGCTGAAATAACGCGTCGCTTGAAGATAGCAAATAATGTGGCGACTGTGAGGCATATTTTCAAATTGCTTTTTTTACTATTTACACATTGGTCTATCGAGTTCTAAAGAACCCTACCGTAGCCAATGCAAGACGTTCATTAATTTATCGCAGGGCCCAAAAGTCGACACGCGTTAACATTTTAATTACTCGAATCAAAGCTCCTTTTAAGTATATCAATCATAAAAGACCTGTCCTCAACCTGAATCTCACCTAAACCTATTGTAAGCTCAACCAAACCAAACCTTTACCTATCCCAAGCATAACGCACTATGAATAGGGGGGGCTTACGTTGCCGTCCTACCACCAGAACTTAACACCAACCCTTTAAAATTCTCACCATTTAAAGGGTATGGGAATTTACAATTTCATATCATATTTTAGCACGAAAGTGGTGTTATATTACACTTTCAGGTCTCTACTTTCAAAATATCAAGTTTTTAATATAATTGAACCAAAGTTTTTATTTTTAAAATCCATTGGAAAATCACGAAAACTCAGTTTCGATATATAAATAACTTTGTCTTGTCAGCTTGTTCGGTTGGTTTATGACATCACTATGACGTTGAGGAAAAAAGCGCGGGAAATCAATACGCGTCTCGAGCTTCCCGCCATTCGCCAGTCTCTAAACTCTGGGTGTCTGACACTGACTAAGCGGAGAGAGTGCCCAAGGCTTACGGTTTCTGAGAGAGCACGGTTTAACTTAAGTTTGTTTATAGTTATAATAAAATGTCTAAAGCGACTTCGATTTGTGTAGTTCCAGGGTGTAAAAACACCAACTTAAATAAGTCTGTATCGTTTCATAGTTTTCCAAAAGACGCTTCTTTAGCAGCAAAATGGTTAGAAAACATTGATAGACCAAACTGGACACCAAAACCTAGAGCTCTCGTATGTTCATCAGACTTCACTAATGACTCTTTTGAATATAACCCTGACATGGTTAAAAGTTTTATGCCTAAAAAAACTGCACGTTTAATTAAGTTGGCTGTCCCAACTATTTTTCCTTCCGACAAACACGACGAACTTTCTGCAGGCTATAGTGGCAATGCACAACCACTTCAGAGACCTTTACCCATTAAAAAGTCAAGCGCAACAAGTCCTATGCCAAAACCTTTAGGAAATGTAACTATTGATAAGCCTACGGAGATCGAATCAAATTCAATTTGTGAAGTAATGACTAAAACTGTGAATGCTCTTAACTATCAACCGCGTCGCGACAGTTTGCCAAAGAAAAATACCAAAACTAAAGACAAAAACATCCAAGTTCATAGTCGTGGCACACGTGTTCGTACTCAGACTCAGCAATTTATTCGACATAAAGGTATTATAATCTTAATAAATAGATATGGTTTTTGCAAGTTCAATCTCAGACTACTTTCATTTAGCATGCCAAACTATCCCAAAAAAACTGTGGAAATGGCTGATAAGGGAACTCAAACATATTCCAATTCTAATTCAACTATGATCGAAGATGAAATGTCTGAATTTGATGTCAGTGTTGATGAAAGCATAGAGCCTGACCCACTTGATACAAGCTTTACACCTTCAAGTCTTGGCTTGGGAGATACTAGTTTTATTCAGTATGCATTTATTATTACATGAATAAAACTTTAATATATAAAACCATTTAATGTAAAATTTATTACTGAAGCTCCACGGATTATTTGGATATCTCTGAGGATCTTGTGTCAGAGCCCAAGTTCTTAGTGTTTCAGTCAACATTATTACTGTTATTCAAATATTGTTTTTCCTGTTTTTCACCATGCACTCATTCTCTGTCAATTATTGGATCGCTGCTCACCATTACAGCTGTTTGCAAAAATTAACATACTTTTGTTTGGCATAGTCAACCAAAAATGGGAAGAAAACCTTTGGGGAATCTCTTAACTGCGGCAGCCATCCTTTTTGCTGGATTAAATCCAACCAAAGTTTTGAGAATGTTCAAATCGATTGGCATAGCTATGATTGGGAAAAGAGCTTATTGCAACGTACAAAAGGCTTATCTCATTCCTGCTATTAGAGAAGTACTATTTCTTTGTGATTGAGGCTAGCAATCACAGACTTTAATTAAAAATTACTGTCTTATTCGTAGGCATGGGTGAGACAAGAAGACGAGCTGCTTAAATCATTTGAAGGCAAAGTAATTGATATTGGTGGAGACGGCAGGTGTGATTCGCCAGGTTACTCAGCCTTATATGGTAGTTATTGTTTTTTGGAAAACACCACCAAAAAAATTATACATTTACAACTAGTACAGGTACTGCTCCAAACACAAGGAGTTCTTTGACCTTGATCTTTTGCAAAACTTTTCAATTTCAATATTCTTTTATATTATTATTATTTTGATAGTCCTCTGAAGTTAAAAGCAGCCAGGCAATGGAATTGGAAGGGTTACGTCGAGGTTTAAGTTACTTGGCAGTGAGTGGTGTAACAGTTGGAAGTCTCGTAACGGACAGACATAAAAGTATTAGGAAGTATATGAGGGAAGAACATCCAGGTGTGAAACATTTTTTTGATTGCTGGCATCTTGCAAAAGGTAAAGCCTTCCCTCTCCCCACCTTCAAATATAACAAGTTAACAGTCTATAAATATAAATTGAAATTGTAAACATCTAGGGGTTAAAACTAAAATTGAAGCTGCGGGAAAGAAAAAAAACTGTGAGATTCTTTTGCAGTGGAAACGTAGCATTGTTAACCATGTTTATTAATAGGTGCGCGATATCAAGCTACGGAAATGCAGAGTTAGCAAAGGCAAAGTGGCTTTCTGTTCTTCGTCATATTACGAATCAACATACCGGTCATGGCGGGTTATTTCCAGAGTGTACACATGGTGAAATAACTACGCAAAAAGAATGGCTCGAAGAATGTAAGATAAATCATGTATTATTACCTTTGAAAATTTAAAACTATAATAATTGCAGTATCCGAGCCATACAATAGGCTAGCCTATATTGTCAAGCTTGCAAGTGGTGACATTGGCCAATTATCACCAACTGTGCAAACATCAAATGTTGAGGCATACCACAGCGTTGTGTTGCACTTCGCAAGCAAGAGCGTTTATTACCCCTACAATATAATGGAAGCTAGGTATTTCTTTTGAATGCCCATTTTTGTCAAAATCAATTTAATTTATGGATGATTTTCTAGATTATACTTGTCAGCTTTGCATTTTAATGAAAATTCAAATAAAGCTCAAGCTCGTAAAGCGGATGGTACTCTAAGGTACAGCATTTGTTTTCCAAAAGCAAAACAAGGGGAGTATAGCGTTAAACCTGTCAAGGAGCCATCTACTTACAGTAATTTATAGGTTATTGGTAATTTTTCGTGGTAATTTAGATTATGTAAGAAACTTGTTGACACTGGTATTGGAAAGAGCAGAATTGAGTATGAATGAGGCGATGGAGTTATATAATAGCGAAATAGAACCAGTTCCGGTGCCACGACCATTAAGTGATCTATGTTATCACCCTGAAAAAACCGAGGCTATTGGATCCTACAAGGAAAATAAACGTTTCAAACATGAGGATAATTAAGGCACATTTATGATAAGCCTGATATTGATTAATGTAATGTCGAACTTTTGATAATGTTCCCTAGCCATTTAATTTCTTGATTAAAAAAATATTATAACGAAGATATATTTGATTACTGGTATTTTAATTATTTTTCATGAATTTGTAGTCAGTGCAGCGTAGAATTGGGAGTCATTGACCCTAGGAGGTGATCAATTCTGGTTAGGATGCATTTTAATAAACAGTAAAAAAATAAAATGTATGTTTCAATCAGTCTAAACAACATCCAAATGAGATTAAATCCACTGAGGAATTATTTTCCTTTTATTTAAATAATAAATGAAGAAATTAAACTACAGGATTTAGTAGAAATGTTTTATTCAAACTTGAAAATAGTAAAAAGCCAATAAAACACGAAAAATATAAATGAAGTAAGGAAGATAGAAACGCCAGGATTTTATTTACCACTCTAGACATCCTCCGGTATAATTTCGTTAAGTCTAAATTCCGGACGTAATTATACTTGTTAATCCACATGAAAAAAAATATTAAAAACCATTAAAAAGACAATGAATTATAGCTAAAGTTTATAAGATATGTTCCATAAGATTGGCACTTCCTATGTTGCTGTAGGGAGCTAACACTTGGGTCAAGGGTTAGATAGTCGGACGTCATGCAGTTCGCACTGTGGTTGGCAAATTTGTCCATGGAAAGCGGTTCTCCAACTAGAGAGAGAAGGGTATGACGTTGCAAAGTTTGAACCGTTAGCTCCCTATAGCTTTACTGAGAGCTGGTGCAAGAATAGACTACACGAGGTCCATCTCGGTATTTGGTCTGTACTAAGTTTTTGCAAATTTTGACAGCACGTCATCAGGCTTGACTTTACGAGAAGCAACAATTAACTTTCAGCAACCACTCAGCCAGTGGCAAACTGATGAAACATATCTTATAAACTTATGATTTTAGTTTAAACCAAATTTATTCATCAATCCGTGGGTAACGAAATCCAGCAAATTCTTGCGATGGAAATGCATTTCTTATGCTTGACAAAACGCAGCTAGGAATTGGACGTCTTCGACCTCGCCCTAAGCGCTTATATATCCATCTTGTGAATTTGCGATAGGCAATGTAGCGGTAGGTCCTTAAATTACAATTTAAGATGTGTATCTTAAGAAACTTAGAAATTGATTTGAATAAGTGGAGTTTGTATACCTGTGAATTGTAGCATCATTGGGCATAACAAAGTTGTTGTCGCAATACTCATAAACACTAGCTTCCAAGCTATAAATATTAAGGTACACATATTGCACTCCTGGGTGTTGAGTAATGCAGGTATCTTGCGGTTGAATCCTATCCCAAATTTTTCATTCTTCCTGGCAACATTTGCTCTCTTCTATAACATTCATGGGAACGCAAAAACCACAAGTACACCTATAGTTATTTAGAAGGAACAGTTGTTTATCACCAATTGTTTCATACTTTCTGCTAGCCTAGATTAACTTCAATTCTTACCAGTTGGTGTTGTTTAGTCTCTCGTGCCCTTCTCTATCTGGTTGCTCATTATGAGCTATTTCTTCTTCAGGAACAGGTGGCTGCGCTTCAGGTTCAAACTGATAAGGCTGAGCACCGAGATTTTGTAAAACCGCGGGCCTAATTATTGCTCCCTCACCATCAGACTCTGATGAACCACTAAAACTAATTTCAAAATCCGATTCGTCGACAGGATTATCCGAATCCAAACTAGAGTTTGAAGAGCTTGAACTTGAAGCAATCAAAATTCCGATAAAATTTACTCTGTAAATAATCTCGAAGCAGACGACAGCCTCAATTTCCAAGTTCCAACGCGAACACCGTCTCACGTGATAAAATATATTTGTGACGTCAAAAACAAGAAAACGTTGAATAATTTCTAGCCTTTTTTAAAATGAGGATTTTAAATAATTTCATATGAAGCATTTTCAAATGCATATTGCCAAATAACCAGAAATCGGAGAATTAAAAGCTTGATATTTTTGAATTCACAGTAATTAATTCTATCTTTTGCTATATAAATCAGAGGTTTTTCAAACGAAGCTTCTCATACCCTTTAAGTAATCTTTAAAACATTTACTTTTTCCAAAGGGAACTCTATTTTAGATTATTTATATAAATCCAGTTAAAATTAAAAGAATTGTTATGATACTGTTAAGCATCCCTTTAAGTAAATTTTACAAAGTCCCTATTGAAACTTACCATAGTAATTCTTAAATTGTTTATCTTAATATTACACTTTCTTCTTATGACTTACAGTTAAATGTTTACAAAACTCTTTGCCAACTAAGCACGTGAAGGGACATTCTTCACAAATAAATTACCCTGTTCATTTTTGTCAGATTTTGCTACACATTTGCATTTTTCCTGTGTTCATAATACCAGGCTTTGGAAAAAAATTCATTATTACACGCGCAAGTTTTGTAAACTTTCTTGGAAATAGTTTTGGGTTTCATTTCTATTATATTTCGCAAAGAACTAAACACGAGAAAACTTAGTGGACATAAAAACAAATTTTCAAATCAACTAACTTGCCACATGGCATTAAACCCTAATTTGCCGCCAAAAATCGAAGAGAAAACAAAACCACGACCAACTAAACTACTCGAGGGATACAGAGAAGGTTGGCCTTACTAGTAAAAAAGAAGACGTCGCTTGCTTAAAGTAAAGTTGAAAAACCGCGCAGTGGCAATATATACGACGACATACAAACATAACACCATCATAAGTAAGCCCGATTGGAAGTGATGCCATTTTAAAAATTAGTTACAGTAATTTTGAGCATTCCAGAAATATTAAAACTCTCGAAACGATTGTTAAGAGCGTCATCTGATGATACAAACCTGGAACAAGTGATGTCTTATGACACAACTTTTGAAGTGGCAAATATTTATGTTTCTTTTGTAGCCATGAAAATTACGGAAATAGCTGGTAATCCTTTAATTCCTGCTTTTGCTATGGTACATGATCGAAAATTCATGTCTACAGACAGCCATTTTTTAAACATTTCGTGGCTCCTTTAATAGAGCTGGATAAATACGGTCAAAATGTGCCTATTATTTGTGACAGAGAAGCTGGCATCATAAAACCTATTTCAAATAGTTGTAAAATGGGCCGACAAAATATTCTCTTTTGCCATAACCATTTAAATAGAAACATAAACGATTGGCTTTCTAAGACGAACTCCAGTGCAGATGATAAAATTAAAGCGTACTCGGAGTTCATAACTGACTTGATAAATTGCGAGACAGTCGAAGAGTTTGATCAATTACATGAAACATATAAAGTGACTTGGTGTACAGAATTTGCAAAATATGCCGGCAAACACATTAAAACAGCTTTGCGGAAAGGCTGCATAAAAGCTGTAACAAAGAGATCTGCAACTTTCAAAAATTGCGTTCCAACAAATAACGTGAGTGAAAGCCTTAACGCAGACTTCAAAGCATTTATTGACAATAAACAATTAAGTGTTAACGAAGTTGTTGTTGCAATTGTCAATTATCTATTATCAAAATAGAAAGAGGCTAACCGAGCATATTCAAATATCGGTTCATATTTTTTAAAACGTCATCTGAGGAACCCACAACTGGCGGGTAACCAAAACCCCGACTTACAAATATTGTCCATAAAAAACAACTGGACCAACAATGACTTAATTGACCAATTAGGATTGAACTCTGAAAATGACGCTAAAAAACGAAAATCATCCGAAACAACGAATATCGGATATAACGCTTTAGCGTCCTTCTGCATAGAAAACCAGTTAATTACATATGAACCAAAAAGCAAGTGTCACATCGTTAGAATCCCTTATGACAACGTTTTTTAAGCCGTCGAATTAACAAAAAATTATTGTACTTGCGGATTAAAGGGCTGTTTCCTTACATTTGCAATAAAGCGATTACTTGGAGAAGTGAGACCCCAAGCGATAAATTCAATGGATCTGCTAAAACCAAATATCCCAAGTGGCCGAAAAAAGCCAAGGAGGGTAGATTATGATTATTCATTTAGAGCTGCCCCAGACTCTACTTTTGTGGAGGAAAATATTGGTAATGAAGTAGAAAGTTTCAAAATAATTGATATTTCTTTTACACACGGTGAAAAAGACTTAATGATGTCTGACGAAATGGACGTTGATACTGATTATGAATTGCCAATATTCAAGAGAAGCGGAAGAAAATAATTTTGTTAAAATTGACACTCGAGTCAACAAATCAGAGACGCTATTACAAAATGAAAGTTCACATTTCTCATTGGTGAAAAACCAACATTTGTGTTTGGATCAATGTGTCTCGAAGCAAACCGAAACTATGAAAGAGGAAACATTAGAAGAATTTCTAGAAAATGATGAAGACTTGCTTCCTAAAATGGAACACTATTTCAACACAAAGATTCCCAGCCAGAATGAAACTTTCATGATTAGGGATATTCCAATGTTAGAACAAAAAGGAGAGAGTATCTTTGTGCCGGCATTTGAGAATCTTAATGAAAGACTTGAAAATTCTCAATCGAACTACAACAAAATTATGGAACAGAAAACAGAAGAATTTCCAGAAAATGATGAAGACTTGGTTCCTAAATTGGAATACTTTGGCTACACCAACACAAAGATTCCAAACCAAAATGAAACTTACGTACTTAGGGATATGCCAGTGCTAGAAAAAACAAGACAGTTTAGTTGCACCGGCACACACTTATCTTGATAACCTTATTGACAAGCTTAAAAAGTCAGGTGTTCAAGAAGCTGACGAACCATTAAGTATATCAAGCGGTTCATCAAATTTCACGGCTTCCGGCTCTTCTCCTAAATTTACCGAGTCACCAGAAACAAAAATGGTTTTAGACTACGAAACTGTTAAAAAATTTGTTCAATATGAATATTTCGAATTAAATGAACGAACAAAGTCTCTTAAACTAAAGGAACCACTTATCACTGCCTGGTTTTGTTCATAAAAATACTGGTGTTAAAATGTTATATATGTCCACCGTGAAATTTCTGGTATCAAATGAAGCCGCCAACAAGGACGTTTTGGCTGTTTTATTCCATTAGATGTTTTAAATAGGCATAGGAAACACTGGTTTTTAGGGCTGATTAATTTTGAAAAAAAAAAAGAAAATTTGCGTTCTAGACGGGTTGCACACGAACCCCGAAGACATTCGCAAGCACTTTAAAACCCTCTGAACATTTGTTATACTAACCTTCAACAGTGCTTTTTTAAGTTTCAATCGAGACGAGTGGGCTTTAGAAATTAGTAAGGACTGTCCTATGCAAAAGGCAAACAGAAATGACTGCGGTGTCTACATTTTGTATTACTTCTTTTCGTTTCTAAAAAGCGAAAAAAGTAAAATACTATCATCCTCTTTGATTGGCAGAAAACGGACATTTTATGTGAACTCATTAAACTTAATGAAACTTTTCCAAAGTAAAAAGCGGTTAAAGGCTAAGATGGATATTTCAAGTGCACAAGCAGCATAAATTGAGCTTCGCAAGTGGAAACCATTAATAAACGTTGTCAAAACCGCAAGTGGAAGCTATTAATAAACGTTGTCAAAACCGAAAGTGGAAGCCATTAATAAACGGTGTCAAAACCGAAAGTGGAAGCCATTAATAAACGGTGTCAAAACCGAAAGTGAAACCAGTACATGGCTAATGAAATACAATAAACAGGAAGAGAATAAATGGGGTGCCCAAGTGTGTCCAGGGTTTGATAAAACAATGCATTACGTCATGTGCGTCAGTTGCCAAAAATGGTACCATGAGGCCTGTCAAAACTGTCCTGTCTACAAAGATGTCACTTATTACCGTTACGGTAAATGCCAGGAATAAAATTTTTGGTCTAAAATTTACTCAAACTAGGAATATAAAAGTACAACGTGACCATCAAACAAGTGGTAACTGGTGAAAGATAAAAAAATACGCCTGGCTGGATAATTTCAAACATTAACAAAAGAAATTTAAAATTGGATTAAATTTTATATTTTAAAAAACAGAGGACTGCATTGACGCAAATGTATTACGGAGAAAGTGAACCTTGTGAACAGGAAGAACCAATTATACTAGGCGAAATCTAAAAGTGGCCTTACCCAGCCTAGCTCTCCTTTGCAGTCTGGTGCTCTGGCGTTGGCTTAAAAGGCACTTGTAAATTCCTCAACCTCCAACCGCAAATTAATGGTTATGCTTATCCATTTCGAGGAATTTTGATACTTGGAAAACGGAAAAGATCAAAGAATCGCAAAATACCACCCTTTATTGCCCACATGATATGCCCTTTACCTGGTCTAATTTTTTTTCCTTAATCGTTTCTGTTATTTTATTTTTTATGTATGTTTATTATTCTTGGACCTTCGTTTTTTTAATTCTCTCTTAACGTTAATATTTTTTAAAGTAATTTTTAGACAATATAGCACAATATGTTTCGTGTCTGGGGATTGAAACTCGTCTGTCACTCCTTGAGTAACATTATACAATGTATTGATTCCACTACAAAAGATGAAGGCGACTAAATCCGTGAAAGTTGTCACTAATTTAGCACATTAAGTTTATTGAACAGAACAAGTTTTAGTTCGTGACGATAATCAACTGGCTAGTTAAAAGTATGTAAATTGTTTAAATTATAAAAAAATATTTGCGCAATCTGAACGAGACAAGAAAAACTGGACAACGCAAAAACGTGAAGTATCGTGTTTCTTGAAAGTGTATGTGAAAGTCGCGCGTAGACCGTAAAATATAGGAAGTCGTCTAGGACACCCGCAGAGATGAATTTGAAAAAATTATAGTAACAGTAAAACAATTTTCTTTTCGGTGCAACTTCACTCTTTTCATCAGAAATGTGGTATCGTTTTCTATTTCCACGATCATCCATGAAGCCTCTTCCACACGAACTCTGGTGTACTGCACACTACGACGTTTGGCTTTCAGAAAAGCGTCGATAACTTTGCCAGTGTTTTCGCGATCATCTGGTCTTGCGCTGCTTACTCTATGAAGAACACCTACCATGGCAAAGCGTTCAGATTTTCACCAACACCCAATCAGCTATAATAACAGCTTTAAAGGGACTTGAAAGTAGTTTAAAGCTGTGTAGATACCACAAGAGGACTCAGCTACTGTACTTTTTATGGACATAAAGATTATCATGGGCAAGAAGAAGGGAAGAGCTAAAGCCTTAGTTCATTCCACCAGAGTATGCAGTTACCATAACCTAAGCTTGGAAAATACTGAACTGGTCCAAGCAATTAATAAACTGATCCCGAGAACCAGTAACCCCCACTTCTTGAATTAAAAAACTGGTCCAAGCAATTAACAAACTGGTTTTGGACCAGAGGAAGTGTGCTATTTCCTAGAATGCTTCCAAACCAAGGTCTAAAAAATAACTTCTCCCCGTCCTCTACCGCCTTTTGTGCGTTGACTGTATCATTGACCAATTTTGAGACCAACACGCTAGAAGAGTAAATTTGTCACACCACTAAATTCAGCACGCCCACTAGTCACACTCGTGTTTAGTTTAGTGCTGTTATAGACAATGTCAAGTTATATTCAAACATCATAATAGTAAAACATTACGAGGTGGATATTTTTGGGAGTTAGACTCAAGGTTTCGCGACCAAGGGGGTACAATTTATCCCCGTTTTTGTTGTAAAATTTGGAATCACAACAAATGTTTGAACTACGCAATTAAAACCAAATTTCTCATATCGATTAAACTTAAATTCAAATTGCAATACATATAATAATTTCTAGTTTCTGGCCATTTGTGGGTTTGAAAAAGTGTCGCCAAGGATTGTGTATAAATGCAGTTTTTTAAAGGAATACTCTACTCCGTAAAGTACCGATTTTTAACGCTAGATGGCGAGACCTTAAGGGGGCGTGTACGTTTTATTTGAAATATGTACATCAGCCCCCATTGGCCAATTGAGTCACGTGGTACAAAGACCTTACATTAGGGACTGAGAAATATAACAGAAACTGTGGCTTGCAGAAGCGCTGGGTTTGGGGGTCCGAATTTTGATAAATCTCGCGTCTATCCTCTCTCTCGTACCGGGTTTATCCGAATTTCTTTCCCCATCCGAGCGTGGGAAAAGTTTTGGTTTAGGAACGATTCTGTTTAGGCTTGTTATTTTTTCTTTCGGTATGACGCGATATCGGTTCACGCTGGTTATTTTTTTCGATCGGTTGCGGCACGAAATTTGTTGGTGAAAACTAGAAACACTTGTTGCTCTGTCAATAGAGGATTTACTGCTGTTATTTCAAATAGTAAGTAATTATATTACCATTCATTATATTGTATATTTTAAACGCTTTAGTTATTCCGTTTTTTTATAAATAGGAATTCATATATATTAAAAATTCGAGAGGTTTTATAAAGTTTGATTTTCAAAAATCTAACTGAAATGGCTTCCAAAGGTTTGCCATGTTCTATATTCATTTATTGAAAATTTCGTTATATATTAATGAAGAACTAGATGCATGCTCAAAATTATGGTTAGCTATATTTTACTTGAGTTTATTGATTTACCAGAAACTACGCATAGAATGCAATTTTCGAAATTATTATTTCAACGGTGGACAGCCGAGATACCTAGCCTCTAGGATGGGTATGGGTTCTAATAAGGATAAATTCGCTACATTTCTTCCAATTAGGGTAAGATTTGCAGTTCTTACTAGTAGGCTACTTAGTGTTTCCTTTTTAAAATGAGTATATTCATGCAGTACTAATGAGGTTGACCACAAATCAACTAAAACTGAAATTAGTGTCATTCACAAACAAGTGCAAACTGAACAAATAAGCACATCCGAAATGATGACTTTACCGTTTTTTACTGCAGCCAATACTGCAAGATAAACACACGCTAAGCCAAAAGAGACATATTTAACATCTAGCTTGTAATTCAACATGTTTTATAACACTGTTATTAAACTACAGACAAACGTGAAACACCATTATATAAAAAATTAGGCTTGGCCATGGAATCACCACTGATAGATACACCCAACTCTTTTCGCTGGAACTCGGCCTTTAACACAATTTATCTCTTTTCACTCTAAGTGCGTTCATTAAAATGTGCATAGTACATTTGCAATGCACTGTTATATACAAATAATAATCCCGATCCTTTGAAAATCCAAAATCCATCTTTTCACTCTCCGTTTAAAAATACGAACGTTACTTCAGACCAAGTCAAACTATACCCCTATCGTTAGATGTACATCAAACGATGTGGCTAAAAACGCTGAAAAATAGTTTCTACAATAGCCGTTACCCGGGAATTTACTCTCGTATAATTAGCACTCAAATCAAAATGTTATAAGAAACAACGGGTAAATTTTAGCGTATGTATACAGTACTATAGTACTGTAGATAGTGTATTAGATCTACTGATGACTAATATTTTTATTATTATTTATTACTAATTTTTTAACGCATTTCGTGAGTGTACGCCGATGTAGCAGCAAAACGGCGCTTTTCATCCGACAAATGCTGACATTAATGGCAAGGTCGAATATCAAGTGTCTCTGGTAGGTTAGGTAAAGGAATAGTTACGCTAGCATATAGACACCGAATTTTACTTTTAAGGGTGGGTGAAAAGAAAAACCAAGTGATTTTTTATCGATTCTTCCAGAACTTATAAGATATCCAGGTAAAACCTCCAAACGATTTTGGAATTAAAAATCACCTTGATATTTCATAGGTAATATAAAATTTGCGCCTCCAACCAATCATATAACGTCCAACCTTCTTGTTAACTAAATTCTCATAGCATGCTCCAAGTCAAATTAAATTTAGCGCGAGATTTTATATGATGGCCCGAAATTGATGAATTATGGGCTACAATGCGAATGTGTTTCACGGAATATATTGGCAAAAGTGTGCTATCATTATAGTTTGATTTTAATTTTTTTACTAAACTTCTAATTGAGTTGCTTCAAGTAGTCCCTGATATCAAATCGGTATTCATGATAAAATTGTTGTTTGCTGTGCCTTGACTAACCATACCCCATCAGTTGATCCTTTCGGTTCAATCATTAAAATGTGACTACAATAGATAATGTAATGAATAAAATAATTTAAGATTTTCACAATTTATGTTTTTACTATCTTATCTTTTTAAACAAAATTAAAAAAACCTTTTGAAACGTAAAAATTATGGCAAAATTATCTTAATGAATATCACATTTAATAAAATAACTTTTCTCTTTTAAGCTGAAAATTTTGATGCTTGGCTTTTCGTCCTTAAATATTTCTCATTGTTTCTTCATGTGTAGTACCCATGTAGACCCAACCATAATGTTTGCCTTGCCGATTTTTTTGAGGCACTGATTTGTAATGGATTTGTTGTTATAGCTTGTAACCGTTCACAGCCAGCACCTCCTTCCCGGGGAAAAACCGCGTCGTCTGCTTTGTTCATTTTTCATTTTTTACATTTATTTGTGTATAATATTAAATTGTCCCGAAGTGGCCAGGGTTGGCAGGTTTTTGCCAGGGGTGGAAAAAACCGCACTTTTAACCTGGTAAAAACCGGGTGGCAAAAACTAGTTTTTTCCGCGGTTTTTTCCACTTCTTAATGTTTTTTTTTCTGTTTTAGTTAAAATTTTCTTTACTATTGGTCGAAATTGAAAAGGATAGCCATCTCATATAATATGTTCTATTGTCTGTTCTTTTTTGTACTAAAATTATTCCAAGAAATGAAACATACCACATTCCCAATAGACCCAACCAACAAATCTTTTGAATTTTTCTAACGGCTCGGATCTCGTTCGCGGGTTTTGATTCGAGAAAGGGATAGCTCGATTGGCTTGATTTTTCCATGCGCAGAACCAGTTTTACACCATGAGTTAGACTCTAATCCAATCAGAAAAATAAGAGATTTATTTTCGTCACTCAACGACAGATGGTACTACAGCCAACTTCATTAGTCACGTGATCCTATCCCTAAAATTCGCTAAAAGCATAGCCAGTCTAAAGTCTACAAGGCCCCCTTTTCCCACAACCCCTTCTCCAAAATCAATAACTAGACCACTCAAAAATCCGAACTTATTGTGAAAATTATCCGAAAGGAAGCGTTAGAATTACATTTTACACCACGCGATCACACGTGTGTTAATCTGACTAGTTTTCAAAACCAACCAAAATGAACAGAGGAGGAAGGAAATTGGACGCAATTTGGAATGATTTTGATAGAATCCATATTGATGGCAAAGTCAAAGCAAAATGTAAAAAATGCGGATACATTTTAAGTAATAAGGCGGACAGGATGAAAAATCATTTATCGAAGCTCTGCTCAAAAGAGCCAAAATGAATGAACTCGAGGCTCAAGATAAACCCAATTATGACGTCGTCATGGTAAATAATGCAAGTGATGAAGACCAAGGCAATGCGGATTCAGCACACTTAACTGGAGAAAAACGAAAACGCGTAATTTCGTCATTAGATAACTATGTGGTTACTACAAACCTTTCGCAAAAAGAACAATTGGATTAATTAGTGTCTGAATTTTGTTTATTCGTCAAATATACCCTTTTTTGTTGTGGAAAATATTAACTTTGTGAAAATGGTTAACGCTTTACGTCCTGGATATGTTCCACCAAACCGAAAAGCCTTAGCTATCAAACTGTTAGATGATTCCTATCAGAAAATGCAAGAAGAAATGAAATACGCCATTAAAGGAAAAGAAGGAACCTTGATGGTGGACGGATGGAGCAACGTTCATAATGATCCAATTACTGTGGCCTGCATTCATGTTGAAGGTAAACCATACTTCTTCGAATCTCTTGACGCCGTTTCAAAGAAAAAGGACGCGGACTACATGAATGCCTTTTCTCAAGGTGCAATTAAAAAGGTTAAAGAAGACTATAGTTGTGATATTAGAACTGTAGTAAGTGATAATGAAGCTACAATGGCTAAAATGAGAAGACAGTTGGAAATGTCGGATTATCACTTAATTACATATGGTTGCGCTTCTCACTGGCTTAATCTACTTGGACAGGATTTAACCCCTTCAGCTTCAATGAAACATATCGTTGAGAATTTGAGATCCACAAATATTTTAGGAACGTTCATGCTGCAAATGGATCGCTCAGAGAATGTTTAGGCCATGTGAAACCCCAGCTTCCTTGTGACACTAGATGGAATAGTCAGGTTTACACAATAGAATGCTATTTAAAAAACACTCACACTATTTAAGCATCGCAAATGAGCATTTTGACGTCATGGATAAGTCTGTTGTAGAAAAATAAGAGATTTCAATTTGCAAAGGCAACTTAAAGACCTTCTAAGTCAGCTTAAAAAAATAGCAATAGCATTAGACACTCTACAAGGATATGATGCAACTATTGCAGACACCTGCCATATTTTCCTTGGACTTTTGCTAAATGAACATCTTGCTCATAAGAAGGAGACTGTGATGAAGAGGTTTCGAAATGCCATTAAAGCCCCACATATATTAGCATATCTCCTTCATCCAAAACATAATTGTGAACTATTAGATGATCATCAGAAGGAAGAAGCCCGAAATTGGATCAGAAGCATTGATGAAAACTTCTTACAATGTGTGATAGCTTACGAAGCAAAGGGTCAACCTTTTCCATCTTCCTATTTCACTACAAGTACCATTCAAAACATGAAACCAAATGTCTGGTGGGAAGCCGTTTCTAAAACTAGTTCTGTTCCCAAAGATTTCACTAATTTAATTAGCCATATTTTGTCATGCCCAGCTAGCTCAGCCTCAATAGAACGAAGGTTTTCTAATTTGTCTTTTATTTATGGGAAACTTCGAAATAGGCTCAAAATTGAAACAGCTTCTAAACTTTTGTTCTGCTATCAAATGCTTAATAGAAAAACGCCTGGCATATTTGAATACTAAAATTTTATATAGAAATAAAGACCTGAAATTTAAAATAAAAAATAGCTTTGTTATTTTTCTAACATAACGTTAACAAACATCGCGGAAATGCATTTAAAACTCGCTAGTTTACCACTTTGTAACCATGAATTTAGTTTTTGCCGGTTTTTACCACGGGTTTTTGCCAACCCTGGAAGTAAGCGCCACTGCTCTCTAAAAGACGTTTTCGCGGGAATAAAAACCCCCGCCTCCGTCTGTAACGGGGTCAGTTGTCGGTTGTCAGTTGGTTGTATTCGCGCTCCAGTTCGGACGTGTTTTTGTTTTGAAATAAATCCAAATATTTTTAATCTTTCTTTGCAACAATGGACCATTTGGTAAATATTAGTCATGGACAATAAGTCCTTTAAACGGGTAACCTGGGAACTTCTTAGGTTTCTTTTTTATTTAAATATCTTTGTGAGTCTTGAAATTAGGCCCCCTTTCCTACTTTCTAATTTTACGGTTACAAGCTAACATTCCATAGTACTACTAATTATTATGGGTGCTCATATGATTCGCCTTACCAATCGAAATTTTATAATACAATTAGTACGGCACTATGTCTCAATCACACAGAACTACTATGCTTTAGACTATTGGCCATTGTTAATTGACATTGTCTATATTTTCTATGAATACTAAAAGATGAATATTTAGGGCCTAGTTAAAAACGTTCATCTTCTAGCTCTGCACGTTAATAACTCATAATTTGGGGGAAGAGTCTTTGGTTTCAGGATGCAGGCTTTCCTAAAGAGGTATTACCTTAAAAAATAGTATTATCTTTAGGTTGTTCAATATTTTATAGTTGTATATTGTTTCTTAATGCAAATCATTTGAGATAATTTGACTAATTTCCAAATAATATTTTGCTTTGTCTCTGCTACTGACCATAGACAGTTTCGGTATTGAAGAGCAACTTCCAGGGGTAGGGCGCCATCGGGGTAAGCTCGTTGTGCGCGAATCTGTTAAGAGGTGGCGCTTTCGTAGTTCTCATTCTGATTGGCTAAGCTACGGGGGATTAAAAAATATGGCTCCTACAGTCCTACCTTCTCAGATTGTGGTCGGATTTAAGTGATTTAGGAAAAAGTATAGTACTTTCAGCTTTTCACCAACTAATTATCACCAAGCTTGTTGAATTTTAATCTTGGGTATGTATAACGTATGTAAATTATATAATTTAAATCATGTAAATAAAGCAAATTTCAATGTAGGACTGCCAAGCCTTGGTTAAAATGAGCCCACCAGGCAAGACTTGCTGTGTTTTGAACTGCACTCAAAGAGGAATTTCTAAACGCGTAAGTACAATTTAAATGAGATTAAATTACTCCCCAATAATAATAATAATAATAATAAATTTTATTTCAGATTTCTTACCATAGATTACCTTCCTTAAAAAACCGACCCATGAGATTGCTTTGGCTTAAGCAAGTCCGCCGTCGAGACTATATTTATAACCCGGTGAAATACATATATGTGTGCTCCAAACATTTTAAAACAACTGATTATGAACCTACACGAGGTAATGGGTCGAATTATTTGAGGAATGGGGCGGTTCCTTCCATATTTAGCTGGAATTTTGCAACTAGTACCAAAATAGACGACTCAACAGAACCAACGGATGAAAGTTTAAATAATACTGAAGTTCTGGAATCTGATATTAAAGATATTGTATCTGATATAATCGCGGTTGTCGCTTCAACAGAGGAGTGTCTTGGAGCTGGTGAATGCTCTAAAAAAGTGAAAGAGTTGGAAGCGTGCATTGCGGAGCTGAATTTGAAAGTTTCTCTCCAAAAGCGGGCAATTAATATCCAAAATTACAAACTGAAGGAAGCCGAGAAGGATATACTTAAAGCAAAGCATCAAGCCAAAATTGCAGAGCAACGTTACTATGAACTTAAACCTAGTATAGAAAAATTAAAGGATAACAACAAGGACCTATTATTCTACACTGGTCTGCCTAGTTACGACAAACTTATGGCTCTATACAATCGGCTTAATCCAGGTCACAATTCAGAAAATATCAACTTTTGGAATAGTGGGAAAGTTATACCAAAAACCTCACCTGTGACGCGTAATAGGAAGCTGAACGTAAAAGATCAATTTCTTCTAGTTTTGATGCGTTTGCGACTAGGGCTGTTTTTAAAAGATTTAGCAGATCGCTTTGGATTTTCACCAAGCACAGCGTCCAATTATTGTATTACGTGGATAAATTTCATGTACTTCCGCTTAGGACAAATTAATATATGGCCTACACGAGAACAAATCGACGCAACTATGCCGGAGGGTTTCAAGAGAGATTATCCCAGTACTCGCGTGATAATTGATGCGACAGAACTTAAATGTCAAGCCTCCAAGTCTATGGTCTTGCAGTCTGCTTCTTACTCGAATTACAAATCCACCACCACTTACAAAGGACTTCTAGGAATAAGCCCTAATGGCTATGTCACATTTGTATCTCATTTGTTCACTGGAAGTATATCTGATCAGGAAATAACAAGACGAAGTGGCTTTTTAAAACTTAAATTCAACGAAAATGATAGTGTTATGGCAGACAAAGGATTTTTGATTGAAAAGATGCTAAACGCAAAAGGGGTTAAATTGAATATACCACCATTCCTTGGTGAAAAAGGCCAGTTTTCCAAGGAGGAATTGGAAAAATCGCAAAAGATCGCAGCCCTTCGCATCCACGTAGAACGGCGAATTGCTGGAATAAGAGGCTTTCACATACTTGATCGGCCTATTCCTTTGACTCTTGCACCTGTCATTAATCAGCTGTGGACTGTTATAGCCATTATGTCTAACTTCCAAAGTCCTCTCATCGTGAATATGGAAAGTGAACAAAATGCAAACAACAGCTCCTTGGAAAGTGATGAATTTTATCAAGAAATTTTGGAACCGGGTAATTCTACTTTGACTGTTCATGACGAGCTGGATGATTTTGAAGAAGAGATTTTAGAACCAGAAAATATGTCCGTTGAAGATGTTAATTCAGATGAGAGTGGGACAGAGCAAGAAATTCCTGTAATTGATTTGGACGGTTCCCTCTAAAAACCGTTATGAATCCAAAAATATGTATTTTAACTTTTAAGTTAGAAAAGACAGAGATATTGTAAAGATGTATGCCAAAGTACTGCATTTAGCCCCTTCTTTTAAATTTAATCCAGTGTTGTTCAACAACCTGTAGTTCATTTTAATTACTAGTTTGGAAATAAATTATCACAAATATTGACTATTTAGGAATTTGTTTCCCTGGAGATTATTTTTAAAACTAAAAGGTCACGTTATAAATATTGCAACTAACAATTTTTAAACGCAAAATGAGATCATTAATTTTTATCACTAGACTTATTTAAGTTGTTAATACTTCAAATCCTTTGCTAAGGTTGGTAGACTGTGATTAAAAAAAAAAGATTTTAAAATAGTTTCCATCTTCTCCCATTTTTCTTGGTTGAAGTGTACCCTAACAATTATCAAGCCCGCGGGAAAATAAGTCACATAGTCACACCATTTCAATCCTGATAAGGCCATTTGGCCCATAATCTGAAAAAAATGATCATCGTTTTCACTCAAAACAGGTTTCCCATTAACCATTTTAACCCTAAAATCTTCAATCAGAACTTCTCTAGGGTTTTTATCCCTAATTGAATAGGGGCATTTAATTTCAAGAAGCCCATAAGGCTCCGCTTCCCTTGGGTCTTCTACTAAGCCATCAGGGGAAGTTCCCAGCCACGGTTTGTTAGGGTTTACAATGTATCCAGATGAATGGATGGTGACGTAATGGCCGAAGCTATGCATTTTTTCCTGATACTTGTTTCTGGCAATAATTTCATACCGTTTCCCATACTTAATTGCATTCAGATGTCCGATATCTTTGGGTTTGACAATATTTCTAACCCCAACTTGGGTCCAAACTTGATTTTTCCTCTTGCAGATCAGACCAAAAATAGAAGAGTTCAATCTGGAAGTACGTGCCTCCCTCCATTCCTGTGACTCAGATTGATTTCTGGTTTTTGTTTCAAGCTCCCTAGCTCCTTCAATAGTAACTTCATTTCGCTAAAATATCCAATGAACAATATTTAATTTAAAGAAGGGAAACAAATAAAAAATACTATACCTTTAATAAGATTAACTCCGAATAACTGAATGTTTTGGCAGAATTCTTGAAGTTCCAAGGAGTACACCCACGTGAATCTGAATGTGTTGGGACTTGAAATCTATCTCTAGGTACATATTGAGAAGCAAATAATATGGGGTTTTGAAAGTTCTCGAGGTTGTGTATGACTTCAAATCCATCTTCATTAATCGCTAGTTGTAAGCTTAGAGGAGAGCCTTCTGGAGCGTATCCCATCCTGGTTTGTTCCCAAACATATTCTTCTGGTTGAGGTAGAATGCTCGCCCAGCCATCAACCCCACCAGCATTAAGATTTTTAATCATTTCTTTCGTAGCACTTGACACTTCATTTTCATCTAGACTAGTTGAGGTAGCATTATACATTTTGCAAAGAATCGGTTTATTGTGGCTATCTTCTCTTGGAGCTTGAAAATTTAGATCTATCACAGAAAATGGTGATATTTTTTTCCCCCTAGGGCGGTTCCACTGTTGCGGTTTGTCAGTGCATGCTATTTCTTTCGGCGGATTTTCTATATTTTTGCTACGCAATTGGGCGAGCAATCTCAGAAGGGCTATTCCATGATTACAAGTTCCCAAAATACCGGCTGGGCATCCACAATATTCATCCAAAATTTCGGGACTAGATAGTTTTAACGCCGCACAAATTGTGTATGGATTGTCATTCTTTTTTTGACTTTTGAAACACATTGCTTTTACAAATATTCTGTCGTTGTCACTAAAAGTTTTAAATTATTAACGATCGCCAATAAATGAATCATAATACATAGTTTAAAAAGTATTTCACTTACTGCTCTGCTTTGCTCATTACTGTATCTGCTACTATGTACTCTTCAATTAGAAATTTGTAGCTTCTGTTGTAGTGTTGGTAAGCTTTTGATTTTGATTTGTAAAATGCTTTTATTTCGTTTTTACTAATAATTGGGACATCTTTAATAGTTTTTTTGTACCCCGCAATTGGGAATATTAACCCACCATTTACTGCCGCGTTTAAATCCATAACTTAGATTAACTTGACTTAAATACTTAATTTAAAAGGGCAAACGCAGCCGCGAAACCGTTAAAAACCAGATTCAAAACCTTCCAACTCAGTCTCTAAACCAAGCGTAGCAGACGACAAAATAACTTTTCATCACTAACCGCGCCATCTATTCGTCACTCTATATCACATTTTAATTTAACTATTAATTAATTTTTATATATATGTCTATTTAACCTATTTGGGGTTCGATAATTGTTTGTACATTTTAATTACTTATTACTTTATTATTATTATTAGTCGGTACGGACATCTGTTGTGATGATACATCATAACATTTTACCCCAATGGCCGTAGCCCCTGGTAGTTGGTTTACGAGTATGGAAAAACCGAAATTGTCTATTAAGAAGCTACCAGTGACAGCTTTCAGTTATCAGTATCAAAATGCGTATGAAATATCATCACCGTTACGTGAGGAGTGGCCTATATTACAATTACAATGGGCCAAGAATATAATTATTAAATTTCTTAATCGACACCGTTTGCTAAAAACTCATTATTTACACTTTATAGTATCTAATTTTATCGCCAAACATAACTATAAAATCGCTCACATATTGTTAGACATATTTGGTTTGAAAACCTATTGGCTATAGATCAACTTTTCGGCCATTACCAAAATCCTTGATTAGTTCTTTCCATTAAATTTCCAAAATATGTAGCCTAGAAAACTGCCAGCACATCTAAGTAAAACTACACCTCTAAAAAAGCCTCTAATAGTGGCCTAGGCCTATAAAAAACTGTACAAAATGGCGCCCTCAGTTTCTGATAAAAATTTACACTCCTTGAGTCCTTGGTGTTTTGTAAGCAGATGAAAATTTCATGACCCTATTCCAGGGTTGAAAATAAGAAACATTTCTTATAGGACAATTTAACATGTGTTCAGTGTTCCTCCTTTGACTGGAAAATTTATAGGACTATCAAAACTTCGAAAAATCTATTTCTGAAAATGTTCATTGACCCCGTTCGTTATAAAAAAATATGGGACATTTTTAAATTTTATTGGACTTTGTCCTGCGCTTATTTCCGGCGCTACCTTTTCCCACAGTGTAAGAATTATTCCTTTTTTAACTAGTTCGTCTAATGTTCCGCCCAAATAGTGATTAAATATTGATAAATTTTAACACTAGACTAATTTTATTTATTTAAACTAAAAAGAATATTAATAACAAACTGTAACGCTGAAAGTCTAGTTAGATTTTAAAGTCTGTCGAATATATTTTGTGTAATGCTTTGCGGCGTAGTGATACCTAAATTTGTGGAATGTAGACTTACGTTCTTCACCACAGATGGCTTCCATTTCCCAACCGGGAGTAGACGAGTTGAAACAAGAATCTAGGCAGGGCCGTCGCCTGGGTCAAATTTTAGGTAAGGCCGAGGTAGGGCACATTTTCGGACGATTGCACCTTATTATCGATGCGTGTGCCAAGTCTTAACGCATGATTTTTAACTGATAAGTCTGGTTCAAGATGATGCATATGGGAAAATAACTTAAAAGTTCCCACTGTGAAGAACACCACGTATCATTTTGCCTCAGATTGTTCAATTAAAATCGTGCTATAAGCCTTGGCAAACTTATCAGGAATAGGATGGATTAGTATTAAAATCGTGTGTATACAAGAAGTTTAAAAACTTTGTACTATTCATTAAAAATTAAGCGAGGGAAGAGACAATGTCAAAGAGGTTTTAAAAGAAATTAATAGAAGGGTTTAACAACTATAAATTAAAATTACGCTAGTCATAACAATAACATGGAAAAGAAGAAAATAGATTACCAAAAATAAGTTTGCAACTTGTTCGTTGATTGTTTTATCTAGTTAAACATAACATATATCTCTAATACGCGGTTTGAAAATTAAGCACTAGTGCGACTAACCGATTAACACTAAAAGACAAGTCACTCTATACATAACCTCCTGGATCACGCGACACCGGGACGCTGGCTGCTCGGGCTTTGGAAGCCAGTTCAAAGATATATTTCTTTGAGCGTGTATCTCCGACTTTCACTTGAAAATTCAAAGCCGTCAGCTTTTACCATTACCGTCAATATGACGATGCAAGTTATCGCGCAGAGTTTCAAAAATAATGGTTCTTTTCCTAAAAAATGTCTATCTTACTGTGATAAGCACAAACTAAGTTTCAATGAATTTTGAAAAAAAAACTATTAGATTTAAAATTCTGAACCTTTGCACGATAATTTAAAGCCCTTCAATATACGTCTCACTAATATTTCAGAAGACTCGAACCAGTGAAACCGTAATAGAAACATATTTCCTCCGACTCATGGCTAAATCCTTTAATCATAGCTAATTTCCGTTTTAATTTTATTTTTTTGTAAAAAGACTATGAAGTGTGAACTTTTGAAACTTGGCAAAAAAATAAAACAACCTTACGCTGCATATATGTTAAGAGATCGGACCATAAGTTGAAATGTGTATCAATAACAATAAAGGCTCAACTAACATTAAGACAGTTGCGGTTAGGTTTGTAAATGACAGTAAATATACCAAGTGACGAAATTTTCATTTCCAAGTGTAATTTAAATACAATATTAATATTTTACGTTCTTCAATTTAGTATGTATATTAAAAATGATTTATATAGCATTGGATGGTGTGGTTGGGTCAGGTTTCGTTTGTGAATTAAAAATAAATATGTCAACTGCCATTCGCGTAGATCTATAGACCCAACCAACAAATCTTTTGAATTTTTATAAAGGGATAATGTGATCGGCTTGATTCTGGCATGCGCAGAAACTGTTTCACCCCAAAAGTCAAACTCTAATCCAATCCGAAAAATAATAGATTTATTTTCGTCGCTCAACGACAGATGGTACTACAGTCAACTTTGTCAGTCACGTAATCCTATCCCTTAGATGTAGACGAGACCAGGTCAACTTGTTTATTTTCTGGTTGGGTCTATTTAAGATCCCATCTTGCAAAAAAGGGCCCTGATACTTAGTATGATTTGTTTTTACCTTTTCCAAAAAATATGAATAAATAATTGCCACGTTTTCCAAATTAAATAACCAGCTTTAAAATTTTCCAAAATATTGGCCCTAATAATTAGTTGCCACGAACGCAACAACCACACCTATCAGGGGTCTCTATTCCGGAGTATAGGAGAAAAACTTATTTGTAAGCCTGCCTCCCGAGAGTTCAGAATCATCCAGTGCTGCCAATGTGTGGGAAATTTTGGTAAGGTTTTAGGCTCTGTGGGAAAATGGTAATTTTTTTCCGAAATCGGTCAAATGTGGGAATTTCCCGGTTTAACTGTTAATAGTGCATGATATGCCGTTAAAATTAGTGCATTTTCGAAAATTTTGCTCGGTTAAATAATTGCAAGGGATAATTCGAAATAAATTCAGTGATTTTAAATTTGATACTGGAAAACGAGTAGCATATATTGAGAATTTTAAAGCTTTATAGCGTTTTGGCGCATTTTTACATATTGTCAAAGCCATGCGGAGTGATATAACATATAAAACCTAGTAGGAAAACATAGTCCAGAATCCAGATAAATATGACTGTAACGTTTCTTCCATATTTTAGCTGGGGGCGAGGCTAACAAGTTGGGAAAGCCAAAATATTACCTCTCCGAGAGGAGATGACTATCACTACCCCTTAAACAACCTAAATATATGCATCTATCGTTTTTTAATTCTTTGAAAGTGCAGGAATTCAATTTTAAAATAGTCAATTGTTCAAGCCTTTTCAATTTCTCTCAATTGCTGTGGAAACTCTACTCTCTCGCTATACCTCAACCGTATTCTTAGTCTACCAGTATGATTTGTAACATTTGTCCATATCAAAGCTGAATCATACCTCGCCACACAAAAAGCAAATGTCCCGAAAACATGGAAGCCACAACGCAATCACACATAAGCTAGGCTTCCACTTAACCAGAATAATTATTAAACAGTTAAATACTCACAAAGATTGGCAAAATCAATCTCCTTCAGTAATACGTAGCGCTTAAATATATTATTTTCCGAACAAAATTAATCGAGCAAATTTAACGCTTAACTTCTTTTCTTGAAATTCTATCAAAGAGTGATTCAACTGTTTAAAAAAAGGTTTTTTTCGCAAATAGGGCGCTATCATATCAACCGAAATTCCGTCATATTTCAAAAATATATATTGCCAACAACTTTTTTAGACACAATAGTGGACGTTTTAGCCTCATTTAAAACATGTTAAACATTATCTCATCTACAAATAGCTTACACATGTCTTTTTTACCAATACCTAGCCGTTTGGATTTTTCTAAAGCAATCTAAGCACCAAAATATTTTTTGATACAAAATAAATGTTCTATATTCTTCATTTTTGAAAAAATATTTTTAAGCGTTTACTCTCTACACCTACACTAACCTTACACAAACAAGGAGTATAAATCCACTGGTAGAAGCGGTGTTTTTATTGAAAATATATATTTTTAAACGTTTACCAAGATTACGCTCTACAGCTACACTAATCTTACACAAACAAGGAGTACTATAAACCCACTACTGGAAGCGGTATTTTTATTCAAACGTAAAACAATTTCGCTTAAGTTAATCATCTCTAGGCATCGTTAAAAATGTCTCTATCACTCCTAGGTAACTGTATGCACAGGCTTTTACGACATTGTAACTCAAATTCATCTGATTATGTTTTAACAAGGTTAAATCTAACTGCGAAAAAATATATCGCAATGCACGGGCCTCGAAAGATATAGGAGGCAATGAAGGAAATATATCACAAAGCACGGGCCTTGTTGGATATAGGAGGCAATGAAGGAAAAATATCACAATGCCTGGGCCTTGATAGATACAGGAGGCAATGTAGGAAATATAACGCAATGCACGGGCCTAATTAGATATAAGAGGCAATGTAGGAAATATAACGCAATGCACGGGCCTTGATAGATATAGGAGGCAATGGTTTAACGACTTCGGTACTTGGGTTTATCTTTAATATTTAAATAAATATAATTATTTTAATTATTTTAATCGCCAGTAAATAACTTTAAAAATAGTTAAATCGTTTAAAGTTGTTCCTATTATCTTTCGAAACTTTGCTAATATTGACGTTTAAAGTGAAGGGTACCCTCTTGCCCGCTTTTTTCAAATTTTGGGGTATATATACGATTCGTTTCCATTATAATAATAGATGAAAACGCATTCGCGTGAACCGATGGTGGAAGCCCTGCCATTGGGAGGCTAGACGTTTCTCGTAACCCTAGCCGATCGCCGCGTATATCTTGAAACCAATAATAGATAAAAACGCATTCGCGTGAACCGATGGTGGAAGCCCTGCCATTTGGAGGCTAGACGTTTCTCGTAACCCTAGCCGATCGCCGCGTATATCTTGAAACCAAACGATGACGAAGGAAAAGAAGCCAGAATGGACTGACTGGCGTCCATGTGGAATGGACAAAGACCTGAAGATGGTGGTGCATAGAAGCTGGTGTCAATGTGGAATTGACGAAGAACAGAAGATGGTGGTGCATAGAAGCTGGTGTCAAGGTGAAATTGACGAAGAACAGAAGATGGTTGTGCTTGGAAGCTGGGAAGTACAGACTAGTGTCCATGTCGAGTGGACGAAAACCAAAGCTGGTGGTGTTGGAACTCAAGTAGAATAGCCAGAGGAGACAAACCCAAATTTCCGTGAACTGTCAATGCAGTCCGGAAATTGGGAACACGTTTGCTCCGATACGCAAACTGCGAACGCGGTCACGTGGGGTGTGACAGACACACAGACAGACACACACACAGACACGTCCAGTGCAATACCTCTCCGTGACGTCATCGTCACTCGGAGAGGTAAAAAGGGGGAATGGAAAATTTTTCAAATGGAAGTGGGAAAATCCACTTTCAAACATTGGCAACACTGGAATCATCTGCTCTACCGTCTACGAAGAGTGTGCCAATTTGCCAAAGCTTGGCGAAAACTTTTTTTATGCCATGACAGTGTACATTTTTAAAAACTAAAATGGGTTTCAGTGCCAAATTTTACTAAATTTCTTCGTGCATTAATTGCAAAGGTTAGGAAAAGAAATCACTCACGAGGTTATAAATGCTATTTTTGGATTCCTAGGCTTCGATTCATATTAGAGAAGTTTTCACCAAATGCAATTCGGATGAGTAGGTCACGAGTAATCAGCCTTTATTTAAAATATGGCAACTTTGATTAGAGTGGCGATAATTAATAATCGAGTATCGAATCTTTGTCGTAATAATGCTTGTTAGATGTTAAGTGCATGATTGGTCTTGCGGCGCAATACTTTGAAACAAATCAGACGTTCATTAAAGGGACTCTATCAAAGTTGCCACATTTTAAAGTCTGATTACTCGTGACCTATTCATCCGAATTGACTTTGGTGAAAACGTTCCACATATGAATCGACCACAAGGAATCCGAAAATCACATTTATAACCTCAAGAATCCAATATTTTCAAAGTTTATAGTTTTGACATTTCCGGTTTCAGGTATAAGTATGCAAAAGACAACTTCAAAATGGATAAAATATGATAGTGGAATGCAAAAATATTATAACGCACTCTATTTCAGAGCACTACCTTGAATAGTCTTTGAAATATAGTAAAATATGTGCGAAAACTGTAACGCGCAAAGGCTTCCATTGTCATTAATGGCATGCTATAATAACTTGTGATAGAGATATAATATTTACTTTGGGAAATAAAATATTTACGGTTCTTTCAAGAAACTTGGTGAAAATATTGGAAAGTCGAAAGCTTCATTTTCACATAGCTTGAGCACTGAGCAATTTAAAAATGAAATTAGAACAATTTTCCCGGCGCTAGTTGGAGTTCCGTTTCGTCTATGCAAGTCTAATTCCAAAAAACAACAAATAAAACTTTCGGAAAATGAAAACACGCCTAACGCGATTAAAACTGGAAATTCCTTTAAGTGATCGTGCTTGTACATTGTGCCTGAAAGGCCTCTTATCATTGAAGATTCTAGAAAGTAATGTTTTGGGCTTCATCAAGAAGTCATGTTTAGTTTACTAGGGAGAAGTTATAAATTCGCCTCATTTCCAGCTTTATCTCCAGTCCAAACGTAGGTCCAGAGTTAATCGCCGCCTCTAAATACATTCTCCCTAATAAACTAGATATCCATTCTTGGCTTCATGTTTTGAAATGAGTTTAAATTACCCAACCAGAATAAAAGGGCACACATTGATTGCGCGCTACGCACAAATTTGTGCCCCTTATGTGAAACATCTTTAATTTCCCTATAAGGAAGAGACTGTTTTATTTTTTAAGCCTCTTTCATTTAGTTTGTAGTGAGAAGATTATGTCTAATATTCATAGGTGAAAGAAGAAGACGGGTTCCTCTTGATTTTTCAGACATGTCTGACGATGAGCCTCAGAATTCAAGTTTGATAACACCAAACGCAATGCATCCAAACATTTCAAATCCAAACTCGTCAACTCAAAACATAACGTCTCAAAGCTCAGTGCCAATTCCAACCTCGACAACTCAAAACACATCTCAAAGCACAGCGACGATTACTAACTTGACAACTCAAAGCAAATCGTCTCATAGCGAAATGACTGCAAACGCTACTAGTCATAACTTGGCCACTGAAATTTTATCTGATAATTGTTTTTATTATTTTAGACTTCATCCAAGTTAAGTTACAGTTCTTGTAGTATCGCAAGACGCAAAAGCATTTAATTCAGCAAGCTAAAGGTTTTAATTTTGTTCTCAGCTGATGCATCTACAACTGAATGGGATTTACACGAATCGAAAGTTATAAGAAGTCGTAAAGAGCTTGAAAGAGCAAGAATATCAATTACGGAAAAGCTAAGTGAGTTTTGCGTAGTATGTAATTGTTATACTGGAAAAATATAAGCACTCTTAACAATTACCGTGCAACCTTGGACGGTATGCGACAATTTGGTCTCACCGATTTGGTCTTGGAACAAATGGGTCCCGGGACAAATTGGTCTCAGGAAAGTTGGGTCTCGGGTCAATTGGGTCTTGGGGCAAATAAGTCTCGGGACACTTTGGTCTCGAGACAAATTGGTCCCGGTACAATTGGGTCTCGGGACAAACTGGTCCCGGAACAATTGGGTCTCGGGACACGAAAGTCTCGTTTTAAAAATGATATCACCCCTTCAGCCAAATTTAACCGAACCACACCAAACCAAACCTAACCTAACCAAACCTAAACTAACCAAACACAACCTAACCGAAAAGTTCGAATGTGTCTTACGTTGTAGTTGATGCGCGTTCTTTACCAACTTTGAAAACTAGTCACGAATATTATACTCAAATCCAAGTAGCTATGTACGTCTCTGGTTCCTTCAAACGAGCGGATGATAATTTAAAAATTTTCGTAATCAACATCAAAGGTCCAAAATTAGGTGAATTTTTGGGAGGCCTAAAAATCTCCTGAAAATGTATAGCAGTGAGCAGCATTGTGGTGAGGATTTTGGTAGAAAATGGTAAAGGCGGTCAAAACCTCCTTCCTAAATGCCCTTGGAAAATCCCTCGTCACCTATAAAGAAATAAATAACTTTAATTGTTGCTCACTTTAGATCAACTTATAGACGTTAAAAGTATTCACAAGAAAGTGTACGCAAGATTGGACAACGGAGCCCAGATCACGAGGCGATGGAAAAAATATTTGTCTTATATCAAAAGAAGTGTAAATTGTAACTAAAAATTGGAGGTAAATCGGTAAAACGTCGGAAAATATCTACGCTTGGCAAGTCACGTGGTTACAGAATTGAAATATCTACGCTTGGCAAGTCACGTGGTTACAGAATTGAAATATCTACGCTTGGCAAGTCACGTGGTTACAGAATTGAAATATCTACGCTTGGCAAGTCACGTGGTTACAGAATTGAAATATCTACGCTTGGCAAGTCACGTGGTTACAGAATTGGACCGTTCCACTGTGCCGATTCCAGGTGCTATTCATGCGCAACAAGTGGCGGCAAACAACACCGGTCTAGTCCATGCACCTCAGCTCGACCCAGCTTCGGCCTACGCTATCGGTCCAGTTCTTGCCCCACCCCTGGTCCAGCGCCGGTACTGATGTCAACCCAGCCCCGGCCATCGGTTTAGTTTTAGATCAAACCCCGGGAGTTGCTTCAGATCCGGCCTCAGCCGCTATTCTAATCCCAGTTGCATAAATAAAGAATTTGTGCACGGTCAATAGAAGAAACACTGTTTTTGTACTATGTGGCAATACTTAGGCCTGCGAAAAGTGTAAAGACATAATCCAGATTAATGATGAGCAACGTAAGAATTGCTCATATTGCAGAACCCCCGCCATAGCAGCGTACAGGACTAAAAACCCATAGGTGTAGAATGGAAATTTACTGCAAACTTTATTTTACCATTAATTGTTGTTAATTTGGTAATATACGCCATCCCACTAAAATTTCTATTTAGTGCCTACGATACGTCATACATAGAGATATGAAATTACTGTAATTTTTAAAAACGGTAATTTACCGGGTAAATTACCGATAAATTACCGGTAATTTACCGATTGAAATTTAAGGAAAAGAAAAATTACCGTTCAGCCGGTAATTTTTGGTAATTTATATTTTCCCGTACTTACAATCCATTACTTTAAACAACGTTTAATTGTAAGCACTATCTTCACTGCTTTACACGTATTTGCGGCTTTTGCTACCAAGACGGCAGCCGTGGTCTTCTAATCTGATATCTAACTGAAAATTTATTAAAAGACTAATTTCTAGTGCTACTTTGTAAGTACTGGCTAGCAAGTAGAGCATGGTGAGTCATTTTGGAAGTAAACACAAATAATTGATCGTTTAAGTGAAAAATGAAGTTTTAAGGCGTAATAATAAAAATTACCACGGTAATTTACCGCCGTAATTTACCGGTAAATTACCCACTCATATCTCTAGTCATACATTTGTAGAAAATTTCGAACAATCAATTTAAAAAACATAAGAATTTACCAAACCTTTAAGAATCCTAAAAAAACAATAAAAATTGTAAAGAAAACGGTTCAATGGACGAGCAAGAAAACATCTCATCTAAATAATAATCAACCTATTTTTACGTTGCATCCATCCCCAAAAATAACCCAAAGCTTCAAAATAAAAATAATCTACCCAAGCGTCACCCTAAAGCCCGCATGGTAAAATTGGGAGTCTCAGTGAAGATGGGCAATTGTAAAAATCCCCCCAGTCTTAAACAATAGACCCCTTTCATTGGTCATACCAAAAATGAAGAAACCTCACACGAGGTTTTATAAAAAATAAAAGGCACTTGCTTTTGGGTCTCTGAGGATATAACACTGAAAACTCGTCGATAAAAATAACATTTAAACTTAAAAGATTCTTTTAAAATTTAAAATTTTAAATTTTAAAACGTAACCTTAGGAGTAGCTAAGGACCTAAGAAAAAATGAAAATAGAAATCCATTAATAGAAAAAACCTTTAATTACTTTGAAACGCGAGATGCCTTCAGTCGGTTTCGCGTTTTAGCCAAAACCAACTGTACCGCTCTCCCAAAAAAAGGAACTATTCCGCTTTATGGTGCCTCAACGCCGGAAAAAAATAGGAAATTTTAGAATGGTATTTGAAAATTAAACTTAAACTTAAAACAAAACGTGAAAAAAAGGGAACCAATCAAACTTCCAGAAAAACGTGCAATACAAGCCAACAAACCACTGTCACAGTTGGATAGCAAACTTTACTAGTTAAAATTAAAGGGTTACGGTCTCGAACAAGATGCAAGAGAGTTCAAAACTGGTTAAAAAAACTTACTGGACGACCCTACAGTAGCAATCGAGGACTTAGAGGACAATTTAAAAATCCTAAAACAAAAGGAATCCGTGCTTCAACTAGAGAAAGACGTTTGGAATCTAATGGCCATAACCGACTAAGCAGCGATTGACATGGATGAGGACAAGGCGGATCAAATCCAAGACGACATCACGATAAAAACATGTAAAACGGAGAGAAAAATAAATCAACTTAAATTGCCTTCAAGAGCGAGTAGTACATAAATAAGAGAACGGGATGGGTATGAATAACATGGTGTATGATACACCTATGAGGAAATTAACATTGGATATAAAAATTCGACGGTCTCGAATGTTTCCGAAGCGGCTGTTTTGTGCACATCGACGGCACGGAGAGTACGTAAGTTTCACGGTAAAGAACAGAGCGGGCCCGGTTAGGACTATAGAAATAACATTGGGTGTACAATTTCGTCTCTATTTCTTTGAATCCGCGCTCTTTTCACGGCAAGGACAGGAGAGTTTCGTTACGATGAGAGAACTCGATGTTAGGAATTTCATAAATTGTTTATGCCTGCGTATCACCCATACGAGACAGTTATCTGCGTCGGTGTGTTTTTTAAATTACGAAATGTAGATCGGGGGATAGGAGAGAAGAAAAATGAATATTTTTGACGTGATGCAAAATTAAGTTCAATTTTGACGGTCTTTGAACAAATCGCGTACGGTGGAATATAAGAGACCGGGTAAATTGGGTATACGTATAGGTTCACGGGTAGTTGAGCGGTTTTCAAAAGAGCGTTTTGGAATAAAGCGGTTCCTAAAACAGCGGTTTGCAAAACCGCGTACAAGCAAAACCGCGGTTTCTGTTTCCGCGTTTCTCAATACAGCGCTATTTCCCAAAACAGCGGTTGCTGTTTCCGCCCAAACTGTGATTGATAGGGAGGAAAATCTCTATTATATAAAGTATATAGGACAAAGAACAATATTATGCAAAAAGGAGTAATGTTATATCGGAAGTAAATATAAAATATAATTTTTTGGAAAAGGCATATTATTTTGGGAAGTTGATGAAGATAAACAACAATATTTTGGAAAAGGAGTACATTCGTACGCTCAAGATATAAACGCTGTAATGAAAATGCGCTAAAACGAGAAATGGCTATTATGGCAAACGCGTTTATGAAAAAGCCGTTTTGGACAATGCTGTTTTGATAACACGCCCAATCGATAACATACCTACGTATATTGTG
This sequence comes from Phalangium opilio, assembly GCA_019434445.1. Taxonomy (NCBI): domain Eukaryota; kingdom Metazoa; phylum Arthropoda; class Arachnida; order Opiliones; family Phalangiidae; genus Phalangium; species Phalangium opilio. The sequence continues at coordinate 73,192 of JAEQBA010001508.1, read as the reverse complement.
ATAGAAGAAACATGAGGCATGAATGAGCGATATACCATACGATAGGTATATACCCTTAAGCATATCGTTGGGTAATTGAGACATCCATCCCCTGGGTCTGTGATAATTTCGGAAGTATTTGTTAACCTCGAGAATGTGTTTGAGAACTGATTTAGGGGTTACTTCTTTTTCAAGCAAATTCATGTAAGTGCGCTGCAACCGTAAGTTATTAAGTGTGGTTGGTCAGTTTGGAGATCTCTACGCATCTTCTTCATTTTATTTTCGTTGTCTGTCACAATTGCAAAAACTTTGTGTTTGTATATTTCTGCAACTTGACTGATGGATCTCAATTCTGATTCTGTGCAGTAATCCGAGTCCTTAACTGCAGCACCTGAATCCTCGGTATTTAAAATAAATACTTTATTCTCATTTCCGATATGCATACTCGTAGCTAGAATAGGGTAGTTTTTTACAACTCGACCATCCATCTTGCATGAAAGTGATGGTTTGAAGGTCAGCTTGCAGTTCATTTTCAATATCTTCAACAACCTCATCTAGCAAACTTTCGGCCAGATCCTTCCTATTAGGTTCTGTGAGCCCTGGACGAAGGGCTTCAATCATTTTGTGAAAGGTTTCACAAACAGCAGCGTTAAAAGCTACGTTATTGCTGTAGAAACACTTGGCAATATTGACACCGATAAGATACGCCTGTGTTGCAGAGGTTTCAATTGAAAACTCAGTCAGACTGGCCTGACGTTTGCTATCGCTAATGACTGAAAAATTAGCACTCGTAACTGTGGCTGCTGAATTGTATTCACTTAAAGGGACTGTAAAGAAGACGTCGGCGGGTGGGTAAAAATTATTTGAAATATGTCAAAGACACGTGACCAAGGAGAGGCGTGGTTCAAAGGAGCTTAGTTCGTTTCATTTCGAAAACTACCACTTCATGGAATTGGCGCTGTTATCTCAGGGAAAACAAGGACTAGACGTCCATGAGGAGCCTTTGTATCTTGGTCTGTGACGTATTTCAAAGAATTTTTACCCACCCGCCGATGCCTTCTTAGCAGTCCCTTTAATCTGCTTGAAGGACGACAACTTTTTCCTGAGGCAGAGGCAGAGGCAGAACTTGAAGAGGTAGCAGTAGCATCACATATAGATTCCAATTTCAATGTATTTAGTTGCTGTTGTTGTTCATTAATTTAAGATTTGGAAGTTGTATATTCTGACATTTTTCTAACTGCACTTCAATTCTTTCTACTCTTGCACTTATTTTTCAAAAACAGTACTGGCACCTCAATTGCGTAGAAGAACTATTATCCAAAACCAACTTATCAACTTCATTCCAGACTGTATCGCCTTTTCTTCCATCATAGTTATTTCCAGCTGATGTCGGCATATCGTTAATTAAGCTGTTGACTCTTCTTTACACAACAACCTAATAGTTATTAAACCAGTTACTGTCCAGTTACAGTTTACAATATTTTACCAGTATTACTCAAACTTAAGCGACCGTTAAGCCGTTTTCCTTTGGGCTGATTTTTTAGTGCAGGAGGAGCACGAAAAATCTGCACGTATTCCAATGGATATTGTTCAGAAGAAACAAGGCACAGCGCATGCTCCATTGGTAAAATGAAGCTTGACCTTCCAGCGCCATGCCATTGCCGATGCAGCGCTTAGAAAGACCATTGGATTAAGATTAGGTCACATTTTCGTGGTGCTATTTCGAAAGAATCGTCTGCTTGAAATTCGGCGTTCGTGAAGCGATGAATTCAAAAAGCGACTCCGCTGAAATGATCTTCAGCCACGTTATTGTTTTAAATGGAACGCAAATGGTTCGAACAATAAATGGATTTATTCTCTGCAACTAGAACACCACTGGTGGTGTCACAGTACAGCACATGCTCTAAGTCACACAACTGAAGCATTAAAACCTAACGGTAACGTCATTCGTTGTATTTCAAGGCATAGAGAACTTCATTCTAAAGTACCATTACAGAATGCGGTGCTGATGATTCGAAGTTACTTTTGGACCAGTATGCCATTTATATGACGAAAGTTGGCTCACTGAAGACATACCTAAATCAAAAAAGAAATGTGGAACAAAATAGCAAGAGATTGACAGTGAGTTGGGACGACCATGGTCAGGAATATAATGTGAAAGAAACAAAAATGTATTACAATAGATATACAAAATATAATCTTTGGAAATAAATTGACGAAGCATTCTTTATATTTTCATTCCGGGAAATATATTAAATCTAACTGGTTAGCAAAAGTGTCTCTTTTTGTTGCACCTGACCTTTTCAAAACACCTTCAGGAATAAAGTGTCCATTGAGATCTTCATCTTTGAATCACTACTGATATCGTCATTGCTGTTAGAATTGTCAACATTATCTCGGTTATATGGATTGTCATTATTCACAGGTTCGCTGGCAAAGTCAGATTATTCATTAGTGCTGACATTGCAATCTTCTGACCACACGTGACCTTCTATACATAAGCAAAAGGAGATGATCTAAAAGGACATGGCTTTCTAGCCTAGGAATGAGGGTATTGTGTGTCAGGTTATCTCTAACGAACGTCTCATCTCGAGTGTTCCTAAAACTTGATATCCCAAGGCTAGGCCAAATGTATTTACTGTAGCACTGCCTTCTCTAATACTAGGCCTGGAAAAGTACAACAGAAGTATTTTTTATTTGACATTTTGAATTTGCGCTTAGTAACCGTTAGATGGCTCTTTTCTGGGGAGAATTTTTGCGATGACGAAAGTAAATTTGTACTGCGCAGTCTCACATGACGTCACGTCTTTCGCTTATGGCGGACCAGGGTGGGAAATAAGGTTTTTTTTAAACTGGACTAAATAACCTGGTCCGTTTCACAATGACCATTGACCAGGGCACGCCGTCTGCTAAACTAGAGAAGTGGATAATTAAACCATTAGAGTTAATGTTTGGACTCTAGTTACCCTTGAATTATATTAGTGGTCCCGAGGACCATTGACCCCCTCCGATTTAATTTTTAAACTAGACCAGGCAATTTTTAAACTGGTAATTTGCCCTGTGCCACCGCCTTATTTCCCACGCGGACTATATATGGGTGCAATTGGTCGCTAAAATGATACTTAGGTATGTATGATTGTATTTTTCGTCAAATTCAGTTAAATCTGAAGCCCAACTACAATATGAATAGATCAATGTGTTTGGATCGTGTCTCTCAACCTAGAACCAACGCAAAAACTTTTGAGATTAATACATTTGCTAGATTGATAGAGACAAAGGTATTCCAGCAATTATTTGACGAACATTTTAATCGATGTTGCAGATTTTGTGAAGGAAGCAATGGACTTCATTGATGATACTTGTATATTTCATTCAATCATATTTAGCGAAGGTTTTAAAATTTGACTGTAATACATATTTGACATTAATGAAACTGCTGTTAACAAAGTTTATATGACCATTGTTAGACAACTAAGCAAAAGATTTAACAGATCGCAAAAAAATTGAACAAAAGTTCAAGAAGAAACTTCTCTCATGAAAAACTCTAAAGATGTAAATACATTTTACCCACACTGTGATGCATGCCTTTTTATATTGTCCTTTGAATTTTAATGTGTCTTTTTATTTAAGTCAGCTGCTATATTATCCTCAATACCTTTACTTTAACCGTTGTCTTGCAAGCTTTCAAAAATTTCCCCTAGTTTTGAATTTGCCGCCAGTTTAAAACCCCAGAAAAGCGACATCTAGCGCCATTTGTGAAATACTAACTGCCACCCCCCTTTTTTCGTATTGCATGGCCTAGTTTTTGAGATGGCAGTGACTGTAGAATAAATGTAGTTGAACACCCAAAGTTTTTCTATACTTAAGGTACCTTCGCAAGCGGGCGGAACAGACTGCGCAAAAGCTGAAAGCGATTTTTCCATTTCTGCTTTTTAAATCGGAATTGCGCTTCAGCATCCGAAACCAGCTTCTGAAAGTCGTCAACACCTTTCGCAAAGCGCGCCTATTTCCATACGGTTATTTTAGGCGATCAACGCGACATCTAGGTTAAGAGGATCTCTATTTTCAAAGCAAGCAAGATGGCTCCTTGCACAAACAGACGTTTGCTAGCTCTACTACTATTAAAAAGGAAACTATTGGTTTTAAAGAAGAAGCGTAATAATATCAAACAAATTGGCAAATTAAGAAAGGCCCCTCGCTGGTGGGTACATCCAATTTGGCGAAATCGGAAGAACGAAGGTGATTTCCATACACTAGTGAGTATTGTTTTTGTCTGTGTTCAGTGTACTTTTTTTGCAGTTAAAATAAATCTCTTGTTTTTAAGCTTGTAGCGATGAGAAAACATGATGCAAGATACTTTCGCAATTACACAAGGATGTGTCCGATGCTATTTGATAAGCTTTTAGCTTTGGTTAGCGATTCTTCGAAAAAGTTCCCAACGCAACTCCATCACGTGAATCCATATCTCCTGCACACAGACTGGCAATAACATTAAGGTAAAATAACATGGTAAACTTTACTAATTGCGCTAATAATTATGCAAACATAGGTACCTAGCAACAGGGAACAGTTTTATTTCAATTGAGTACGCTTTTCGAATCGGTCTATCCACCGCACATTACGTCATTTTTGAGACATTCAAAGTCCTGTGGGATGTGCTACAACCTTTGTATTTAAAGGTTGTACGTTTTGACATTGTTATTTTCACGTTGAATTACAATTGTTGAACTTTATTTAATATAGAGACCAACAAATTGAATTTGGATGAACGCAGCAAAAGGGTTTTGGGACAAATGGGACTACCCAAACTGCGTTGGAGCAGTTGATGGAAAGCACGTTCAAATACAGCAGCCAAACAATAGTGGATCAATGTTCTATAACTACAAGGGAACAAATTCCATAAATTTAATGGCAGTTGTTGATGGCAAATACAAGTTTATTGCTGTTGATATTGGAGCTTATGGGTCCAGCTCAGATGGGGGGGGGTTTAAAGCTTGAGTCATAGGCAAGGCTTTAGAAAATTAAAATTTATGTCTCCCCGCACCCAAAGATTTACCAAACACAACCAAACCAACTCCTCATGTGATGGTCGGGGATGAAGCTTTTCAACTTCTTCCCAGTTTTATGAAACCATACAGTCGAGCCAATTTAAATGATAGAAAAAGAATATTTAACTACCGCCTTAGTAGAGCTAGGTTTGTTAAAGTGGCATCATGATTCATGTCAAACGAAATAACTGATGAAATTATTTTACACTATATAGGCGTTGCAGTGAAAATGCGTTCGGGATTTTGGGCGCCCGGTATTATATATATATTCAGAAAACCTATCATTCTTTCTGCTAAGAATGTTGACCTTGTGACAAAGGCTTCTGTTTCTTTGCATAATTATATTTTGACAGAAGAAGAGAAGCTAGATGCCACATATCAAGTTTATTGCCCACCGGGTTATGCTGAAAATCAACAGTGGAAAGAAGCATCAGCAACAGCGTTCATAGACATAAAACCAACAGCAGCTAGAAACTTTGCTATTGAGGCTGCAGATATACGAGATACATTTACCGACTATTTTTATTCGAGAGAGGGCATGCTTGATTGGAAGTGGACCGTAGTGCCTGGTGTTAAAAATCCATATAATTAACATTAAAAGCATAATTTATCCAAGCTGTTTATTATTTTCTTATATAGTTATAAACAGTTTCAATTAGAGCAATTTCACAATCTTTTTTATGTTCCATTGCAACTTTTCGTAGGAGATCCGCTATGTATTTTGAGAATTTGTCTGACGTATCTTCCTCTGGTCCTTCAATTGCTTTAACAATAGCACAAGAAATTATTTTTAAATAATAATTGATGATTCATTGTACCAATAATTGTAGGTTGTTTATTCAAACCTGTCAAGTTTTGAAATGGTTTCATCAATATATTTATCATCATTTTCCAAGGAACGTTTCGTTCGTTTTTTAAACGTTCCTTTTTTTGGATATAAATTAGATGCTCGTGAAGCTTTTGACGAGGGTCTCGAGCCTTGGCTGCTTGCTGAATTCGGCTGTTGATCGCTGTGATGTGACGAGGTTGGCCTACTTAATTCGGAGCTATTTGGCGAGGTTGTCCCCGAGCTTGTGCAAGCTGACAAAACGTCAGAGCCATCAGGTGTTTTTGGCACAAAAATTTCTTCTTGAAATTGATTTTCGACAAAGGAGCCGTTTAAAATAGAAGCAAACACCTGTGTATAAAATAATATTTGTTGGGAATTGTACTTTTTACAAATAATGAATGATTTACATTGTTGGCAGCTTCCCCATCCAAGTTTGTTTGACAAATAGTTGTTTCCATATCACAATCCTCATCGTTTTCAACGTTTCCACTTGTTCTATGAAAAATAGATAATTTATTACAATGTGGATTTGTAATAATAAATTAACTATACCAACACTAAATTATTAAAAGACATTTATCCACTCAATCTCGTTTAGATATTACATCCTTTAAGAAAAGAAGAGATTTGAAAAAAGGCCATTTGACTTTATCAAAATCTTTCTCCGCGTCGTAGTCCGAGCCGAATTTTTTTATTTTGACCAAACTTAAATTATTTCCGAATTGATATCGAAGGAATTTCCACCCCTTTTTAGCTTCTTCCTAAACATTACATTAATCCACAATTTAGCTAGACTTTAAAACATATCCAAAAGAAAATTCCCAAATGCTTACTTGATATGGTTGTTGTTGTGGCAACATTTACCCAACAGGCATCAACGATTTGGTTATCCTTGTGTTCTTTTTCGAACCTATTAAATATGGCTGGATATTGTCGAACCGCTTCTATTATCTTGTCGCTTTCCTGCCGCTACCTCTTTTAAAATTTGTTTAGCTGAATTCATTTTGACAGTATAAACGAAGGCCTAAACACGTACTCTCACTTTGTCTCTACAACAAAGCGCCAAATTTAGCAGACGCCAGACAGGATATTTTATAATTGGTCTAGATTATCACGTGACCCTTGGCTAAAGCTGAAATATCTACCTCCAACAGATATGAGCTAAAATTGGAAATTTGCCCCTGCTTCGGAAATCGGCTTTGTGAATGCGCTTTAGTATAGAATGCGAAAGGGCAAGCTGAAGCGGATTTTTGTGCAGTCGCACTCGCAAAGTACGTGAGCGGATGTTTCTTCCTTCTCCTGACACGACCTACAGAGAGGGTCGTCGGCAAAACCCATCAGATGGAGGTGCCTATTAAGCCGACAGTGCCCAGTCAGAAGACCGGTGGCCAGCCTAATATCCCATCTGCTGAGCGAAATTAGGTCTCTAGCACGAGACCTGCAGGGACCATTGACTAACAGTTTTGTCTGTCTCTGGCCCTACATATTATGCCAGAGCTGGTTTTGTATGACAGTCAACCTGTCATGCAGACACCGTTTGACGTGCCTGTAGGGGATGGGGACGGCCGGCTCCGGCCCCAAGAGCTTTACCTCCGCACCCCTTTTCGCAAATCTATCGGCTTGTTCATTGCCATGATATCCGCTATGCCCTGGCACCCAGTACAACAGAACCCTGTTGCAGGATCGCCAGCACCCACTTCGCCTGCCACCGGACCGCCAGGACCCACTTCGCCTGCCACCGGATCGCCAGCACACACTTCGCCTGCCACCGGATCGCCAGCACACACTTCGCCCGCCACCGGATCGCCAGCACACACTTCGCCCGCCACCGGATCGCCAGCACACACTTCGCCCGCCACCGGATCGCCAGCACACACTTCGCCCGCCACCGGACCGCCAGGACCCACTTCGCCTGCCACCGGATCGCCAGCACACACTTCGCCTGCCACCGGATCGCCAGCACACACTTCGCCCGCCACCGGATCGCCAGCACACACTTCGCCCGCCACCGGATCGCCAGCACACACTTCGCCTGCCACCGGATCGTCAGCACCCTCTTCGCCTGCCACCGGATCGTCAGCACCCTCTTCGCCTGCCACCGGATCGCCAACACCCACTTCGCCTGCCACCGGATCGTCAGCACCCTCTTCGCCTGCCACCGGATCACCAACACCCACTTCGCCTGCCACCGGATCGTCAGCACTCTCTGCGCCTGCCACCGGATCACCAACACCCACTTCGCCTGCCACCGGATCGCCAACATCCACTTCGCCTGCCACCGAATCGCCAACATCCACTTCGCCTGCCACCGGATCGTCAGCACCCTCTTCGCCTGCCACCGGATCGCCAACACAAGACCACAATTTTTTTTTTCAGATTCTACTATTATTTTCACCTTTTTCAGCAAACCGAAAAGGGAACCTTATTCAAAGGATGACGACAAAATGCTTATACAGTTTGTTATTAAAAAGGAACAACAGGGTTACTCCATATTCGATACGACAATTTGTGACATTTGTACATAAATTATAGGCATGGAGTATTCCTACCATTAACACAAGGAGACCAAAGCGACTTAAAAGTGTAAAATCGTCTGCTGTTTTACGCTCTATGTTCCCTGGTCTCCTTGTGCAAATGGTATAAATCCTCCTTGCGTGTAAACTATGTATAGATTCCTTTTGCTTAGGGGACGTTAATAGAAGCTTGGGTATTATGCTTTTTTTGGAAATTACTTTTAAATTTATCGTCTTTAAATTAGGGCCTTGTCTCTATGACAGTATAGAAAAGGAAAAGCATTTCGTAAATAGGACCGAGAATTCCATGATGACTGGAGCTAGTAGGCAGCTGAAGAATAAATTAATGAAACGATAGATAATTAAATAAAACAGTGTCTTCCGGTCTGTTTTTCTTTTCCATTTCTTTCCTTATTATTCCTGCTTTTAATTACTTAATACCCCAAAGAATTCAAATTTTTTAATTTTCATGCTCATTACCCGTGACCACCCAGGTAGCTAAAACCCGTGATTTACACGTCTAAAAGCGGTGTACGGTAAACCTAATGATCAACGTGTAAAACACCCATACCATGTCACCTCTAAACACCGTCTTATTCACGTTTACAAATAGTGAAGATCACGTTGTTTTTATAAATATGTAAACAATATTGCACTCAAAATTTACGTGAAAATAAAATAAGGTAATTAAGTGTTCGTAACGTGCACTTTATGTGGGTAGCACGTGTACCCAACGTTTCTCAGGCACCCAAAACCAGTGATTCACACGTCCGAAAGCGGTGTACGGTAAACCTTATTATGAACGTGTAAAACAACCATATCATGTAACCTCTAAACACCATCTTATTCCGTTAACCAACAGTGAAGATCACGTTGTTTTTATTAAATATGTAAATATATTTGCACTCAAAATTAACGTGAAAATAATGTAAGGTAATGCAACGGTTCTCATCCAGAAGCCGTTGCAGACGACAGAGGACTGAACCTTCTGTTAGGAATATGTTCAGTCCGCTGCCGTCCACGTCATCTCCTCGGAGTCCTCTCTCTCCCTTCTTTCTTTTTCGGCAAACTAGTTTTTGCTCGACCTACGAAATATAAAACCATGTAGTTGGTGGAATAGGCGCGCAGTTAAGAAACGGCTAGGCTCAGGCCGCGAGTTTTGTCAGTTTTTCATTTGTAACGCGACGTTTGAAGAAACGCATTGTCAACAAATTGTCAAATCTTTTTCCGAAAATAAAGTACCAATACTTTATAGATATGAGCCAAAAGTATGTTTCATTTTTATCATTATTATTCCCGATAGGGATTTCATTGACGGTTAGGCTTATAACAATTTGGGAATCCCTGTATCGTAGCCTTGTATCGGAAATCCCCCCTTTAGACCGGCCACTTCATTAAGTTTCAAGAGGATTATCTGTTACAAATGGTGCCGTGCCCGTCGTTTTGAGCCTCGGTCCCCATTTCTCGCGTCCCGTCGTTTTTAATTTTTGCGCCCATCGGTAGATGGCGTAAAAATTATTGCGGAGAGCATATACGAGAGTTTAACTCCTCCTTCGTTTCGTCTTAACTCCTCCTTCGTTTTGTCTTCGTCACACCGCTTATTGGACCCTCAGCTGTCAGTCAACTCTAGCTTTAGAATATGTATATACTACGCAAACAGAAGGGAATCTGCAGAGGTAGTCGTAGCCCAGTTGGTTAAACGCTCGACCAATTTTTCCTCGTGGATTCTTTCAAAACCCAGACTCGCGCGTTCGAGTCTGCCTTGAAATTTTAGTTAAAAATTTATATTTATTTTAAGTTATTTAATTCATTTACAAAATATTATTTTAAATTTTATAAATTATTTATTTTAAATAATATGAAAAAATAATATTTAAAATGGAAATTTGAAATATATTTTGGAAAATGCCAGGTTTCGATTTCGCTAAAATATACGAGATGTCGCCAGTGTTTCCAACTTGCGGCGAAAAGGTCCTTTTTTGGCGAAAACCGAGTCTCAGACCATGGACGAACCAATACTGGTTCGTACAGTATTGGTTCGTCCATGCTCAGACCAAGTTCAGACAGTCTTGGAAGTAAGGATTTTTTTATTGGAATATTTCGGAAAATGCCAGGTTTCGATTTCGCTAAAATATACGAGATGTGGCGCAAAAATTGTAATGGTCCTCTTGGGGGGCCTTGTTTTCTTTTCCGACGGTGTGGTCGGGCCCGATTCGCGAGCTTAGTTACAGGTTGGTTCAAATTTAGACAGATCGCCGCCATATCGGGTCCCTTCTTTCTCGAACATTCAAGGCGTAGTTCCAAATTTCTATTTAAATTGGGCTGAATCATAACTTTTATTTATCCTACCCTTTGAATTTATTTATTTTTCAATTAAATCGCGTGATAGATAACATTATTTTCCGGGATAGATCATTTTAAATTAAATTATTTTGTAAATTTAAAGGAGCAATCCCGAATCGTGCCCAATTTCGAAATTATACCGTGAAAGACACGACACAGAATCTTATTCGGCTTCATAAAATAGTTCAGAATCTTCAGGGTCCACATTGCCGTTAGCTAAGCCTAACCTCGTGGTCGCGGATATCATACGCCCCCCACGATTGAGTGATTCAAATATGGCGTATGCCCAAAACCCAACTGATGATTCCCCATGGGACAATCTTGATTTAACCCCGTATTTAAATACAAGGGATGAAAGGATAGAAAATTCCTCCCATATTTATACAAGGAGACATTCGAGGGAGGAAGAAAGAATTAGACATGAGCCAAAGTTTCAACCCCCAGGGGAGTAGCCTCGTCAAAACCAGACATAAGGGAAGTACCGCTGATTTAGTCAAGTTAAGTGAGATACCTAGACCCAGTCCACCAAAACAAAAGATAGAGGTTGAATCAAACTCATATGCAAGAATGAGCCAAGAATTTTCTGACTAGTTGGGTTTCCTCAAGGCAAGTTATACCGAACGCCACCTCAACTGCAAATATTCCGACAGTAACAGTGACTACTACCTCTTCCTTTGGGGAAATTCCACGTAGTAGTTCGGTTGTATATACAAATGCCCCTGGTAGGCAAAATAGACCCAGTCCAGTAAACTCTGGACAAACTCAGAGCCCTAAAGAACAGATTCCAAAGGGAATTCCACAGTCCCCACCTATCTTTCAACCTCAAGGTGCACAAGGTGGTAGTCAACCTCACGGGACATCAAATCCTCAACCACAGAGTAATCCAAATACTGTAGGTGCCCAGCAGGCCGCGTTCCTAGCGTCAGTCTTACAATCCTTTTCGAACCTGGCGGTATCCAACCAGGGACCCTATTCTATAAAGATCTAAATCATTTGGATGAGAATCCAAATCTAAACGTTTGGATCGGTTCCATTTGGATAGGGCGCTTAAAACCGTATTCTCTAACCCAAATTCAAATCGACATTTGGATCTCTCGCCAAACCGTTATCCAAACCAAATGTACGTCACTCCCTCTTTCATTATTTTTCCGTTACGTAATTTTCCTCCTTCTTTATTAGTAAATTATTTTCCCGCGCTTACTTTTTCATGACGTAGTTTTTCCGACTTCTTTATTGGTCAATTCTTTTTGCGCGCGCTTTATATACAAGTAAAGTTTTTTTTCTGCGTTCAATTTTTGGAATTTAAGAGGTACTTATTTTGTTAAGCTTTAAATTAGTAATTTTGCTTAAAAATTATTTCCGTAATGGGTGTTAAAGTCCACACGAAGCAGCAATTGATTTACATTGAATGTTTGGAAGCGAATATGGATTTAGTCTATATGAAATTTAGTGCTAGTTTCACTAAGGCCAAGTTCGATGCCCTTTGGGTTGAACTTGCAACAAGGCTTAACAGTTGTGGTGTAGGCCCTTCGAAAACAGTAGATAAGTGGAAGAAGGTATGTCTCACTTTAAGTACAATTTTATTTATAATTTATATTACATTAAGCAATCTTTTTCAGTAGTGTTTTTCTGCATGGCGTTGCAATGTCAGAGCCAAAGCCTCCAAGGCTTTAAAGAATAAGACTGGTGGTGGCCCGCAAGCCGAGCCACTAACAGATTGGAACAACAACAACAACAACAACAATTATTGGAAGTGGAACTGTCACGGGGCTAAATTCTGATCCTGAGGCGGGTTTTGGCCCCCGAGTAGATAAATCAAGTTCGAGCAATCTACCACCGCAATCGGAGCGTCCATCATGCTCCTACGTCACTTTGGATGACAATTTTGAAGTTGCGATGGAGTCTACCATGGAAGTAGGGGAGCCATTCGTTTCTGGGTGCGAAAGCATCCCAAAATCAACACCCCTCGTTACGAAAAAACGAGTAGAAGGAAATGTAGACTCCACCGAGGAAGATCTCCCTAATGAAACTGTTTCCGAGTCAGTCGTTGAATCTGCCAGTAATATTTCAATAATAATATTTCATCTGTGAATACATAATAAGTGATAACTTTCTAAATATCCATAGAATTCAATGATGAAAGGGAAAAAAAACCGAATAAGGTCTCGTAGGACTCCTTACGAAAGAGCTGCAGTTTCTTTGGAGGCTGCCCAACAAGCCACCACAACAGAGTTGGGTGGAATTAAAATTGCGCTTGATAGAGCTGCCACTGCTTTGCAGGACCTTGCTCAGGGGTAGAGAGAGATGGCACAGGGGATCAAAGAGCTGGCGCAAGCTCAAATGAGGATTTCCGCTGCCTTTGAGATCCTTGCTGCGAGTTTCACAAAGAAATAGTTGTGTTGGGAGAAAAAAACGGCCCTTTTCAGGGCCATTAGACAGTAACATACCGCCAAATTAAAGAGATTCGTTTTTTTAAGAATTGAATCGTCACGCATGATGACTTAAATCGTCGGATACCCTGTGACGAAGAGATTATTTTAAAAATGCAAACTCTTCATTTTGGAGGTATTTACTGTCTAGTGACACTTGAAGTTCCGTGTTATCTTATAAACAGAGTAACAGACTAACATCGTAAGCATGTGCGGAGTATGCTGCCTTCCCGTGGCAAGTGTTGAAAACTTGCTTTTGCAAGGCCAAAACATACACGCTTTTCTACGATAAATTAATTACACACATATATAATTAATATTAGAATTTAATTCATTTCAAAATTAATCCAAAGGATTAAAATCATTTTATTGCCATTATTTAGTTCCAAATTATCAAACAGCCAATATCCTAAATTAAAGGGACTGTAAAGAATCGCGGACTATTTTTTAAAGAAAAAGGCACCCTCCTCGCAATCGTTGACGTCAGCAGCACCCTCCTCGCAATCGTTGACGTCAGCAGCACCCTCCTCGCAATCGTTGACGTCAGCAGCACCCTCCTCGCAATCGTTGACGTCAGCAGCTGATGTAAAACGCGTCAAAGAGGAGTTAGGTCGTGATGATCATGTACTGAGTAGTACAATTGTACTTTTTCAGTACATTTTAATGTCTTCAGTACGAAAAGTACATTTTGATGGTTGAGAGTACATTTTCAAATGGCATTTTTTAACATTAGCGTCTATGGGACGAAAATTACGCCGCTAGATGGCGCCAGAAGCCTTTCGTGGAGGGAGACGGAAATTTTAATGCCCCCCAAGGGGAAAAAGTCCTTTTATCAAAAATTATCCCATTGGGGTAGTACGTTTTACTGTTGGGGAAAGTACGTTCCCAAAAATCTAAGGAACAACAACTTCGTGGTTGTAAAGCGGTTCCTCACATCCGGTTAATCGCTCGTGATTGGTTGTGAGCCACCCTGCTCCTGCGTTTCCCCAGCCCCCAACTCCTGAGAGTTCGAGATCCCCGCTGCATGGATTAACTAACTCTAGGGATTGTTCCCATAGAATGCTATTGCCAACTACATGTTCCGAATCATTCCTTGATTCCCCTCTTCATTCCCCCAATTTATTGGACCAAAACGGATGCAGATACAGCGCCATCTCTAGGCAAACCCATGGGGTGGGTTTGAGGTAAGCAAAACGAAAATCATATCTTTCGGGAAAATATTTTTAAGGTTTGTGATACAACTGGACCAATCGCAGCGCCTTTGATATTGCTGCGTGGATGATTATAGCAAACACAGCGGGCATGGATTAACTAACGCTAGGGATAGTTCGTTCCCCCCAAAAGATAAAGCATGCATATTCCAAACGCCCTCTAGCAGCAGCTACTATCCCTAACAGGAAGATATAAGAAAATTGGACCAAATATCACGTGTTCTATGACGTCAAAATTCAAATACGGGCTAAATTGGGCGCCGCCATCTTTTCTATTTATTTTGCCTAGAGATGGCGCTGTATCTGCATCCGTTTTGGTACAATAAATTGGGGGAATGAAGAGGGGAATCAAGGAATGATTCGGAACATGTAGTTGGCAATAGCATTCTATGGGAACAATCCCTAGAGTTAGTTAATCCATGCAGCGGGGATCTCGAACTCTCAGGAGTTGGGGGCTGGGGAAACGCAGGAGCAGGGTGGCTCACAACCAATCACGAGCGATTAACCGGATGTGAGGAACCGCTTTACAACCACGAAGTTGTTGTTCCTTAGATTTTTGGGAACGTACTTTCCCCAACAGTAAAACGTACTACCCCAATGGGATAATTTTTGATAAAAGGATTTTTCCCCCTTGGGGGCATTAAAATTTCCGTCTCCCTCCACGAAAGGCTTCTGGCGCCATCTATCGGCGTAATTTTCGTCCCATAGACGCTAATGTTAAAAAATGCCATTTGAAAATGTACTCTCAACCATCAAAATGTACTTTTCGTACTGAAGACATTAAAATGTACTGAAAAAGTACAATTGTACTACTCAGTACATGATCATCACGAACTAACTCCTCTTTGACGCGTTTTACATCAGCTGCTGACGTCAATGATTGCGAGGAGGGTGCCTTTTTCTTTTAAAAAAAATAGTCAGCGATTCTTTTCAGTCCCTTTAATTTAGGATATTGGCTGTTTGATAATTTGGAACTAAATAATGGCAATAAAATGATTTTAATCCTTTGGATTAATTTTGAAATGAATTAAATTCTAATATTAATTATATATGTGTGTAATTAATTTATCGTAGAAAAGCGTGTATGTTTTGGCCTTGCAAAAGCAAGTTTTCAACACTTGCCACGGGAAGGCAGCATACTCCGCACATGCTTACGATGTTAGTCTGTTACTCTGTTTATAAGATAACACGGAACTTCAAGTGTCACTAGACAGTAAATACCTCCAAAATGAAGAGTTTGCATTTTTAAACTAATCTCCTCGTCACAGGGTATCCGACGTTTTAAGTCATCATGCGTGACGATTCAATTCTTAAAAAAACGAATCTCTTTATTTTGGCGGTATGTTACGGCCTAATGGCCCTGAAAAGGGCCGTTTTTTTCTCCTCAACGGAAACGACGAACAAGTCTCTGTCGCAATCTCTGGCCAATGGGGTTGTAATTCCCATTACAAGGAGGGACGACGTGGGGATGGGGGTGATCTTCCGCCACAAATAGAGCGTCATCATCTTCCCGCTAAACCTCTTCACCAAACCCGATCATCATGCACATTTTGTGCAAAATGCAACATGCCATGACTATTTGGGAGGCAAATTCTGGCAAGTAATGCAGCGCCCTAGCTTTTAACAAGCAACGAAAGCGTTGCTTCAGGCACCCATTACACCTTTCAATGGCAGATCGAGCCTTACAAAAAGCCTCCATGAAGCGGAATTTGGGCGTACCCTCTTCCGCCCCAATGATGGGCACCATTAACCAAGGGCTTAATGGATATCCACTATCCCCTACAAGAGGGATTAAAGTATTAATATTGAAATTTGAAATCCATACCAAGAAACTTTACCGATTAGCCAAGAGTCGTTTAAAGAGCCATTGAGGTAAGACTCCTGCAAGTGGGTTGACAAATCCGTCGACCGGTAGATGTGGGAGTCGTGGCACGATCCCGGAAAGTTGGTGTTTGCTGATAGAATCAGCAAGTCATAGTCGCACACCAATTGAACATTCAAGGAGTGGTAAGACTTTCGGTTTACATAAATGTATTCCGGAAAGTCTGGGTTGTTGTTTGGTGGTGGAACGATTGCAACATGGGTGCAATCGATTGCGCCTATGGTTCCGGGAGAGTTGCATTCCTCCTGAAAACGTATTTTATGACCGTTTTTTGCACCTCAGTCTTGGGAAACTTTATGTACTTATGTACAGTCCCGGACAAAAGTTTCTGGACATTTTCATTTGGCTGCCATTT
This sequence comes from Phalangium opilio, assembly GCA_019434445.1. Classification (NCBI taxonomy): domain Eukaryota; kingdom Metazoa; phylum Arthropoda; class Arachnida; order Opiliones; family Phalangiidae; genus Phalangium; species Phalangium opilio. The sequence continues at coordinate 56,603 of JAEQBA010001508.1, read as the reverse complement.
TGTTCCTATTTGAGCTAGAGTAACAAACTAGGACTTTCTAAATAGGTTTACTTCTCAAAAGTGTTTTAAAATTACAAATGACACTGTGGCGTTTGCCATAGCGGAAATAGTAAAGCCCCCCGATAATGACGTTACGAAATAATGCTTCAAATGGATCAACAATGCTATCGTTGCACGCGTCTTGTCACGTAGAATCCGAAACTGTTTTCAAGTTGTAAATCGGTTCAGTAAATCAAAAGTGATGACAAAAACGTGACGTTCAAAACAATAGCAAATAAGCCTAACGGTTATTAATTTTATCTATATCAACTTAGCTCCGTATTAAATATTACGATCAGAAAAACAAGATGTTCCAAGTCGAGAATTTTTAGTTCCACACTGACATATGAGAAATGAGAACTTATGAATTAGACTCAGTCTTCAGAAATGGAGGGTTGTTGGTGGCAGTTTGAAAACATCTAAATATTTAGAGATTTGGATATGTTTAATGATTTTTTATAATTTCCTAGTTGCTTATACAGTGGGTGGATATTTGGGGATAATTCTTTTGACGGATATTTTACGGCAGACGGCGTTATGTGTTGAATCGGTATTAAAAGTTGGACGAGCCGCGGTATTGGATGATGGACAGTGTTTCAAGAATATACTTTGAGAAAGTTTAAAGAGCAAAATAGGTGGCGTGACTAAAATATAGGTGTAACAGAGATAGTTTATGGAGCAAAATAGGTGGCATGACTAAAATTCAGGTGTAACAGAACTTATTTGACGTTCAGTAATTAATGTTTGGACGCTTGAGAATTCGATGTTGAGAAATGCTCTGGGAATAATATTTCGACGGCAAATTCAGGAGGATGGTTGAGAAGACATATTGTTCAATTCAAAGTGGATGAGAATGGTTTGAATTATAAAAATATATATACAGGTTAAATTATTCGCATGACATGAAAATATTTTACGACGTGGATAATTTTAACGTATTTCCCGCTTTCTCGGCTTTACTCTGCAAGTTTTCTTAATCCCAGCACATTTTAAACGTGATAACTATCCCTTTAAACTTTACTTAAGAATTTGGTTTTTTGAAAATTATGGCTGTTTTTGGAACATAGAGCAAAAAAGAGAGAGAGGCCCTAAAAACGATAAAAAGCACAGCGTTTGCAATTGTGTCATGTTTCAGCGTATGAAGGTTGCTCTATATATTTTTGAGCTTAGAGTAGAGCAGTTTCAATGATCATCAGACTCAATAGGGCATGCTTTTCCTGCTATAATATAGTCGGTAAGCGCCTTGGTTTGTGACATTGAGAGTTTAATATATCAATTTTACTATCGTTAATTTGCCAAAAAACTAAATTGAGTCTGCTTCCATTATTAACCTTGACTATTTCCGCTAAAATAATTTTATATTATTCTTTTGTAGTTTAAAGTTTACGTTTCATAATCTATATGGATAGAGGGACACTTAGATTTGCACAATAATCTAAGACGCCTTGGATTTTTTACTTGAAATGAGAAATTTAACGGGCGCCCATGTATAGAGTTAAAAACCATTTTCTTGCCCTGTCAAAGGTTGAAGCTTCTCCAAGGTTGTTCGGATAGAAATTTTATTTTATTTATGTATTTTATTTGCAGATGAAGTTTTACTGAAATTATATCATGAATATTTAGAAAAGAATTCATCTTGAATATTAAGGAGAATTCCAACTTGAATATTTAGAATAAAAATCCATCTTCAATCTTTAGTATTTACAGAGTAGTAAAAAAAACAACCGGCGTTGCCCATCGAGATATATTATTACATTTCAGGCCGCAATTTTTAACGAAGGTGCCAAATCGAGCTTCAAAAGACATGAAGTCAGTCTTACGGAAATTGGGAACCAGTGTTTTAAATGTTATAGATTCGGTGAAACACGTAGACGCCGCCATTTTTCAAGATGATGAGGAATTGAAAAAAACCTAAGAGCCCGCCTACTGCCTTTGAGTATCGTCCCTGCAAAATTTCATACCTCTAGGTAAAGCTGTTTGGACTCGGAGTAGATTATCAGTCCAATTGTAACTATAGATGTTAAGCATACAAGTTACTGAGGTTTACGTAGGCGTCCTTGTGATTTAAATAAAAATTTCGAGTTTAAAATTAAACTTGTTGTCTTAGATTAGTGGTGTCTTTCAAGTTTGAGTAATAAATGGTTTAGAGAACACTTTAGGACACGGGTTTGATTTGTTGGTTTTCGAGTATTGTTTCCGGTTGTAGTATACTTTTGACGGTTTATTTACTTTTGCTAAAAACGCGATAGGGGTTTGCGTGTAGTTCAATCTCGCCATTTAGGTTATTGGAAGTAACTAGGTTTTAAATAAGATCACAGGACAACTTGTATAATGAATTTGAAAGAACTATACGATCATATTTAATGCTTTTTTTATTAAAACTTGATCAATGAAAAAACAGTTGACATCGCCAGTTATCATTTCAGTATTTACATGTGTGGACACCTTTCCACTAAAACCAATAATTATCCGTTAGAAATAATTCCTACGATATTTATAATACAAGATTTTAAGAAAATTTTAATCAAATCTAATATAAGATCTAAACATACTCTAAAAATTACACAAAACCAATTAAAGTTTTTACATGACGAAGTTAGCGGTCTAATAATGTGACCAATATCCCTGGTTTTCGTAAACCTCCCGAACTCTACTAGGCATTGAATGATGATACGCCTGGAATAGTTCCACGTTCAACTTGAGATCGCGCCAAGCATTTTGTACCGCTTCCAACAACTCAGCAGGGTTCCTGACGTTGACATGGTCAACTTTCCGAACCATCTCTGCCCACAGGTTTTCGATTGGGTTCAAGTCACAACCTTTTGAAGGCCAATTTATCACCTTCATGAGAAATTAACGGTTGCAACGTATAAAATAGAGATTAAATCAGTCTAATGAATTACATTGTTAACTACAGTGACAAGATATTTACCGTAAAATCATGAACCGCACTAAGCCTTTCCAGAGCTTGAGTGGTCACTCTTGCTGTGTGGATCGGAGCTCGGTCGTGCATAAAGGTGAAGTTCCCGTCGGGAAACCTTTCCAATATGCTAGGAAAGCAATCGTTCTCCAGGAGTTGGACATATCGTTGGGCATTGTTCCGTCCTTCGATATGAACCATACACCCGGAATTCGTTGCCGATAGCCAGCCCCAAACGTTGATTGAGAAACGGCCCCTGCGTTGGACCTCGGCGATGTAAGGCTCATTGTAGCGCGTGCAGGCAGGTCTCCTCACCCATATCTTTATAACATTAAAGAAATATAAATATTTGAATACTCAAGTTCACTGATAATTATATTAATAGACTATGTTGATCTTATTCTGTCATTCATCTCATTGCTTCCTCTCAATAAATGAAATTACCTGCCCATTATGTCCGACGACGAAACTTTTCTCGTCCGTGAAAACTACTCTTTCCCACTGCTCTAGTGTCCAATTTAAATGTAAACGAGAAAATTCCAGCCTCCCTCGTCGGTTCATGGCGCTCAACTTTTCTTTACGATACGCGATCCTTCCATGAAGGCCTTGACTTGCCAAGGCTCTTCGTACGGTCCTCACACTTGTCTGCAGCTCAAGTTCCGTTCTAACAAGCCACGCTGATAGAAATGGCTGTGCCCTGCTTGTCCTACCAATTAGTCGAAACTCTCTTGGTCGTCCTCCTCTGCCTATCAGCTCCACCGTTAAACTCGTTATTTCTGTCACGGTCAATCCAAGTAGCCACTGTCGTAGGTGAAACATTTAACTGCCGAGCGATTTCGCGATTACAAAAACCTTGCTCATGAAGTTCAACAATTTGACGACGAATTAATACTCTATCAGCCATTTTATTTGTTCGGAGAATATGAAAATTATGTGAAAAAAGAGTGGTTTGCGGTAAACTTGGAATAGGTGGAAATATTTATTCGTCGAGTGGAAGGTAAAAATTAGTTTTTGGTTGAAAATAAACATTCTTAAAAACTTAATTTAACGATGGAGGTGATAGGCAAAGTATAGAACGACCAAAGATTTGACCTACCGAGAAGTTTTTTAAGCGTGATACTTGTGAGCAACTTCAAATAATTTTAAAACCGTAAGATGAACTTTGGTGAGACAGGGTCTTTTTGAACGCTTCGCGTGGCACTTAAGAAACGTGAAGTTTCTTTTCTCTAAAAGTCTAAAAAGGCTTCAATTTGGAACAGAGCAGGTTGTTGATTTTTTCAAATAAAACAAAAAATCGATTTTTTTTATTTAAATCTGATTTTTTTTATTTTAATTGATTTATTTGACTTTTATTGAACTACTAGATAGCAAATTACCAACATGAAAAGTCTTGAGTCAAAATTAACCCCATGCAAAATAATCATGACATTTAAGCAGCAATTGGATATTGTTGCTTTTGAAATGCTTGTATAAAAAGACAAGCTTGACCGCTATTTCATTTCTTAGCCTATCCAGCAAGACAAACTGAAGTTCTGGGAAAAAATTAAACTGAAATATAACAACACTATGATTGTTTTTAATTATAGGTCTTTTCTAGTTAAGTTTCTTCTCGAGTTTCTTAACCTACTTCTTGGAATCTTAGAAAACATTTTTTAAAAATAAAAATATATTCTTGATTTTAATCAAATGATTTTTAAAAAAAAATCGCTTGATTTAAATCAAACAACCCTGGAACAGAGCACACAAATTAGACACTCGAGCAGTTAGAATGTGTAGTCTTTACCAATGATAAACGTTTCGTCGTCGGACACGATGGCCAGGTAATATTTTAGAGGATGGATGTGCACCAACTTATGCCCATCCACTCGAGCACTCGAAAGGCTTAATGTGGTTTTTACAACTCAAATAATAGAATTTATATGTTGCCTTTCATATTTTCTCTATTAGGTGATGAAATGATATTCAAAAAGCTGCGATATCAAATGCTGAATGGTTTTTGCATTTTACAAATATTATAATTTTTATTAAGCGCTATTATTGCTATTTTAGAGGAAACCTTTTCGTATATTTCTATGTAAATATTGTAATAATATTGTAAAATATAATGTTTACCAAAAGTTCTACCGCTAAAAATTTTAAAAATCAATTTCTATTTATGTAAAAAGGCGGATCTCAGTCTGTTTTTCCTTCCGAGGGTTTTTATCCTACTGGGTACCATAGGAGCATGGATAAAAAAGTCCGCGTGAGGAAATTTGTTTTCACGTTATAGGATAGGCAACTCCCCTATTTCTGACGACAGCTTATTCTGTATAATCTGATTGAGCTTGGGTTGTCCACACGCGCAAAGCTGGGTCTCAATGTAACGTAGCTTTGTGCGTGATGACAAGAGACGAAGAAAATAATGATTTTCTGGAGTTAAAATATCCGCGAGTTTTAGTTCAAATGTAAGGGCGGAAATTCTAGTAGGCTTCGAAAAAAGTTGAAGTGGCTCGACTGTCGAGTGTCGACTTCATAGTCGAGCCAGTGACTTTTAAAATTTCAAGTAATACTAATTTAGACTATTTGGGAAGGATGTTAGAGTTAGTATTATAAATATTTATTACGTTTCTAAATCTTTTGGGAATCTCAAGAAATAATTTTCGCTATTTTTAATAGCACAACGTTCCTTGATAATGTTTGAAGGACCCACCAATTGATTACATACGACTATGCACGTATTTGAAACTAAAGCCTACAGGTCCGTGCATTTGAGATAAAAATCTCGCGGATATTTATAATCCTTTTTTTTCTTCGTCTCTTGTCAGCACGCACAAAGCTACATAACATAGAGACCTAGCTTTGCGCGTGCTAACAACCGAAGCTGAAAATAGAGTATATACAGAATAAGCTAATGTCGGAGATTGGGGAGTTGCCTATCCTATAGCGTGAAAACAAATTTCCTTGCGCGCATTCTTTATCCAAAACAGAAGATTGAAATTTGGCATAGAGTTTCCTGAGACCCCGTGAATGGTATCAGTAATTCTAAAACTCCCACAAGTGTTCTTTCACTGGTTGAACTTATTTTTTCCCTTGAAATGAATGAAAGTCAACGAATTAATTAGAAATAGTCCAACGCCTGATCTATTGCACTACCGGATTGCTGAAGTGTTTCGGATTATATTGATATTGTATTTTTTCTATGATGGGGATAATTATCGTGGATTTTTCACTTTTCTCGGATAGGGCTAACAACCGGGGATTTTGTCTGGGGATGGGGGATTTTGTACAGTTTCAGTAATGGAAGATTATGGCTGGGGTTCTTTGTCTTGGAAGGGTTTAGTCCGTATACCCATGTGAATCGATAAAACCTAAAAGCTTTTTTTCAGTTCTAATATGTAAATCGAGATATTGAACAAGTTTTGAACACATTACTAGCTGTTTATACGTCAATCAATCCTATATCTCGTTTTTTGCATAAGTAAATAAACCGTCGTAAGTATACCAGTACAGAAATTAGTACTGGAAGAACAATAAATCAAACCCATGTTCTATGCCCTATATACCATTTGTTACTCAAATTTCAAGGACACCACTAATCTAAGACATCGAGTTTTTTTTTACATTGGGAATTTCAATTTAAATCTTAAGGACGTCTAGGAAAGGTCAGACACTTTTAGGCTTAACATCTATAAAACCATTCGTTATAATTTGAAAATATTCAAGATGTATTTTTTCCAAGTACTCATGATGCATTTTTACCTCTCCGAGTGACGTATGTCACGGAGAGGTTCTAATTTCGACATGTCTGTGTGTCTGTCTGTGTGTGTGTCTGTCTGTGTGTCTGTCTGTCCGTTGTTACACCCACGTGACCGCGTTCGCAGTTTGCAAATCGGAGCAAACGTGTATTCAATTTCCAGACTGCATTTACAGTCCCGGAAATTGTATTCCACTTATAGGCTATTACTCCATTGCCTGTCTAACAACTCTGTTCATTTGTCCACCCCACATGGACACCAGTCTGAACTTACTAACTTCTAAACACCACCATCTTCTAGTCTTTCGCCCATTCCACATGGACACCAGTTTGTACATACTGGCTTCTAAACACCACCACCTTCTCGTCTTTGTCCATTCCACATGGACACCAGTTTGTACTTACTGGCTTCTAAACACCACCACCTTCTCGTCTTTGTCCATTCCACATGGACACCAGTCTGTACACCTGGCTTCTAACACCACCATCTTCTGGTCTTTGTTTTTGTCCATCCCACATGGACACCAGTCTGTACACCTGACTTCTAACACCACCATCATCCTCAAGGTTAAGACATACGCGGCGATCGGCTAGGGTTACGAGAAACGTCTAGCCTTCCATTGACGGGATCTTCCGCCAAGGTTCACGCAATTGCGATGTTCTTATCCATAGCTGCGATTCGAAACCGTTATATACTACCTATTTGAGTAAGGCGACGCAACGGGCGTATGCTTCATTTCAAACGCCAATATTAGCCAGGTCTCTCAAGAATGTTTAATTGTTCTTTATCAAAACGATGTAACGCTCAATAAGGCAAACAACTGACGAAGAAAATATTTAATATTAATTATATTTATTTTAATATTTAAGATAATCTTGTTTCTCAACTCAAAATTAATACGGAAAGAGTTAAAAAGCAGCTTATGTTTTAGTCTGTGTGTGTCCGTCCATTGTTACACTAGTGCGTCGCGTTAGCAGTTAGCCTTGTTTTGATGTGTAAAGAAATCCTACAGAACCTTAATATTCCCTTTTTCCATAATATAAAGTGAATATGTGGAAGAATTTTTCGTAATTATGATGCATTTAGTACTTTTGTAGCTTTAAAGCTCTGTTTAATTTTGATATTCCAAAGATTTGTCTTAATATAGTTATTTGAAATGGCTGTTTATATATTACTTAAGCTATACTACAACTGTATATAGAATAATCCTTGGTTTAGTAATTACATGAAGAAAACTAAGACCTAGACTCCGGTGGGTATAACAAGCGCGCATTATCCGCAATAGTATTAGTGAAACAAAGAGTAAATAATTGAGGCCTGAGGTGAAGTAAACTTTTGGCTTTGATTTTCGTGTCTGAAATGAAGAGACATTAACGGTTCAGAGTGAGCCGAAAGTTAAATACACTCTTAAATAATCAGGTTAAGATTTATAATAGAAGAAAAGATGGTGGCAATTAGATTAGTAAAAGGGCTAATGGTAAACGGGTAGTAGGTACAGACTTATTATTCCATTTATGATGCGCATTGACTATTAGTGCGTCTAGCTACAATTTAGCTTTGGTGTTATTTAACGTTAACGTTAACATTCATGTTGGCAAACTAAGAATATTGTTGAGGTAAGACGAGACGATAGTGTTTACACTGCAAACCAGTTGTGAATGAAGCTATCAGAATATACGGTAAACAGCTGAAGCGTAGACTTCATTTCCTGTTCTTTTCCCCATTGACTGATTCCCATGTGTCCAAGATTTGGATGTAAAATGTCGTCTGCTTTACTGTACATTCGCTATGTTTGGAATACTGCTTCAATATTTCGTAAATTTTTACTTCAAAAAAGTGAAATAATTCCATATCTAGGTAAATAAGTTTGTAGTAGTAGACCTCTTGACTCGGAGAGGTAATATTTTGGTTTTCCCAACTTGTTTCACTATATATTCATGAAGAATTTTTTTTAAATATACAAGATGGATTTTTCGAAATATTCATGATAGATTTTTTCTTAGTTATCATGATTGATTTTTTCTAAATTTTCATGATTAAATTCTTGAAAATATTCATGATGAGATTCTTAAGAATGTTCATGATCAAATTTTCAAAAATACTCATAATTAAATTTTTGCAAACATTCATGATAAAATTCCTGAATATTTTCATTAGTGAATAAACGTAAATCGTAACATCATCTCCAACGTAGGCAGGCACTTGTTTACCGTGATTATACACTTTGGCGTGGCTGATGAATTAAGTGATTGCCATGCTGCAAGCTTAAAAAACAAGGCAGCCTACCTTCTCGGAAATAAAATACAAAAGGTATTTTTTTTCTCGTTTCATGAAGCCCAGCCCCTATTATTATAATTATTATTATTATGATGTTGATGACTGTGTAAATTCCAGTGAACTACTTATATAGCTTTTATATACACATTAAAAATCCATTTCATTCAATATTTAAAGACTACTTTTTTAAATACAACGTTCTATAATTAACCTTAGATTTAACAAAAAATATATGGCATTCTAAAATTTAAAGAGATAGTTGTCTAATTTCAAAAGTGGTGGAAAAATTAAACTTCCAGACAAAAGGAGAAGTATTCGAATATCAATATTTTCATGTCATTAGGACAAGTGAGTCTTTTTAATTTAAATGATATAATAATCCGAACCATTATCTTCGGAGATTACCATCCATTTCACAATGCGAATTAATATTCGCATCCTTCTTCAAGAATTTGTCGTTGTTACATTCTTCTCTAATTCATGTCATCGTGAATCTTCATTCCCGATTCTCCGCTACATTTCCATGGTAGACACGTCACCTATTCTGCAAACTGGAGTTCTGCCAGGATATTTTTTCTCCAAGCACTCAAAACATTTCCTAACAAAATCCAACCAAACATTTTTATACCGAAAAGACACCAAAACATTATTTACCGAAAAGACACAAAAACATTAATCATCGAAAACCCACCCACCCGGAAGCTACACAAAATATTTTTTCTTAAAGAGCTTAAAACATTTACTACAGAAAGAATTCAACCCAAAACGCAAACTTCGCGCATTATAGAATATTTGCAAAATTTTTAATATCGAAAATCCTTCCACTTTACCAATCACAACTTGCTTATTATTCCAAATTCACATGCTTATTATTCCACATTCACAGACTTAACACTACCCTGCACACAAATCCAAAATTTCTACTTTCCAAAGCGCCATCCAAAAACTTTATTTCTAAGTTGGAACCCTATTGTCCTTTTAAAATCGAGACCCTACTGGCAATTAACTAATAAATCGCCACATTACTGAACGTAATTCTTAAAACCTTATTTCTTTAATTTCAGAGTAAAACTATGCTATGGCTTGAGCATCCTGTTTTTCTGATTGTAATATTTTACTACTGAGCTAAGTTGATATAGATGAAATAAATATTCGTTAGGCTTATTTGCCAAGGTTTTTAACGTCACGTTTTTTGTCATAACTTTTGATTGTCTGAACCGATTTTCAATTTGAAGACCGTTTTGGATTCTGCATGACAAGACGCGTGCACCGATAGCATTGCTGATCCATTTGAAGCATTATTTCGTGACGTCATTATCGGGGGGCTTTACTATTTGCGTTATGGCTTACGCCCTATTAGTGCCACCGTGTCATTTTTAATTTTAAAATAATTTTGAGAAGGCTACCTATCTAGAAAGTCCTATTTTGTTACTCTAGCTCAAATAGGAACAAAATGGCAGCCAAATGAAAATGTCCAGAAACTTTAGTCCGGGACTGTACATCCCTTTAAGGAATCCGCCATTTCACCTAAGTTGTTTTGAATTGATCTGGCGTTTAAAATCTTATCTGGCTTGCTTCCCACGCCTGGTGTTTGAAGAAAAATAGAGGTTTGGCAAAGCGTCACTAAAATTACTAATATATCAGTGTCATTTGCAACAACCGTGACGGTATTTGTTGCTTTAGCTAGCTCTAGTGCGGTGTTAGCAATTAATGTGTCCGCATCCGCTTTCGCTTGTAGAACATTAATTCCAGAATTCCGAAGGTGCATTGATAAAACATCAATAAATCTGGCCTTGTTTTTCTTATTGGCTTAAAAGTTTTGTGGGCCCACAGTAACGAAAGCGTTGGCTTGAATAACAACATCAGTTGCTATATTTCTTAAGCTTCTCATGCTCATTTCAACCACCTTCGTGCTTGTTGTTGTATCGTATCCATCAAAAACTACTGTAGCAGCACTTCCAAAATGGCTCGATACATACGACAAGTAGGCGTCACAAATTTCGGTGTACGTTGCTGGTCTCGGCCAAACAACTTTATGTAGCAAATACCCACCATCAACTACGAATTTCGGGCTAGAAGGTAAGGACTCGTTGGGTATTGAAAGAGGCTCTAGAATATCCAGCAAGGCTGATTTCTTAGTCTTGCGCATTGATATATCATCAAAAATAGCAGTTGGCTTCGTTGAAAGCTCGGAAGACATGTAATTTTCCAGATTGTTTGGCTTATTATTGATGACACACATTATTCGATTGAAAAACTGCTCTGGATTCACCGCGACGTCTTTGTTTCGAATTTTTACAGAGTTAATTTGTAAAGTCAAAGTTTTAACCTTATTCGACCTTTTCTTTTACATCCGCAAAAGACATTCCAACCATCTCTGAAATGGATCTCAGTCAGAGTTCTTTTGCTAGATAACAGTTCACCACCTCAGTTGCTTCAACACCCGTTGCTAGCGACATTAGAGTATCGGATAGAATGGAAAAAGGAGGGTGTGTGTCAATCCACTTCTCAAATGTTTTGAAGTCAGCATCGTCTTTCGTAATTCTAGAGTTTCTCAGTTCGACATGCTGCTCGGAAGTTTCAAAACCAACTTGACAATATCTTTCCTAGGCATCGCATACCCTTGTGCAAGCTGGCAAAGTGAGTACCATCTAGCCAAGGTACTCTCTGTTATACCACGACCTCTCATTAGGCCCCCGGATGTTTTGATGGCCCTCATGAGCACCTGTTCAATGGTCATGTCCGACCATATTCCTGACCAAAAGCGATCTGATCGTCTAATAGTACGAGTAACTTGAATTCACTTTCAGGCATCTTCTTTTCAACACAGACCATGTCTTGAATGTACAAATGAGCACTTTTTGCATAGTTTAAATGGCCTGCCGCATGAAAATATGGTACCATTTTTTTGATGCAATACAAATGAAGATACCAATCTCCAGTTCTCTCGGCTCGAATGTAAAGACGTAACAGTTCCACCTGTCTGTAATATTGCACCCAAAGCTTTCCTGTTGCGTTCTTGTATTCTGCGTTGTCAACTTTCCTGCCATTATATGCCCAATTATCTGGACACAATCTTCTTTAAGCGCTTGGTCCACTGACGTGTCTCCGTTAATTACATCTTTATTAATTTTTATTAAACTCTCAAAAGCTGGTTCATTAGCATCACGGCTCTCCTTTAGTAACTCGTAGGCTAAGGCTTCTTGGGTTAAAAAGTGCGCTCTTAGTGACCGTGAAAAAGCTTTCCCTGATATCATATGGACTACAGATGCTTTGGCATAGACTGTTTCCCAGATATCTTGTAAGCCCGATCCGGCCATAATATACCCAATTGATCCAAGAAATGACAAAAGAAGGTGAAATCCACCCAGTCTTACAATGATATTTGATAAAATTTCATCCGATTCTGAAACTTCAACCATTTTCCGAGCTTTCCAGTACAGAGGCTGATCAAATGTGACTAAGCAAATAGATTGCTTATGTTTCTCGCATTCGTTTTTGGCATACAAAAGAGCGGTGAAGATAGTGGTTAAATTGCTGGGATCCAAATTTATAAATGGTAGAACGTCGATCAGGCTCTTAACATACGGCTCAGCTTTCGTCTCTACCTGCATATAACCATTCCAGCTGGGGCTTGGATCCGGGTTTAGGCAATAAGTTGAAATCCACATGGTATCGAGTTCCAGAAAATACTTTATTTTTAACTTTCTGTCATTGATAAGGTAGTTCAAATCTTGAATATCTATATTTATCATCCCAGAAGTACTAGGTTTTTGGTAAACTTTAATCGGTACGTCCCCGCGAGAAAGCACGTCTTGAGTTGTTAAGTCTTTGCGACGCGGAATTCCAACAGATGCTCCCAGTTCTCTATTTTCTGGAGTACTACATTTGATCCCTCCCATGCTGTGAAATGTGCCATGACCAGTTAAAGTCCTGATGTTGAAGTCTGCATTGTCAAATGAAAACTGTATGAAGGAATCTGGGTGTTCCATTGTGGATGGATGAACTAAAGCACATTCTTCGAACCTAGTGCTTCCAACAGCATCTCAGATACCAGTTATATTACCTGATCCGAGTGAAAACTTTTATTATATCAGATATCTGATTATAGCATAAAATATATTCAGATGGAAGTATCTGAACCATAAAGAACACCAGATAACTGTTTATCCGATAGTGATCTGAATTTCTTAAACTGATCGAAGGATATTTCAAATAACTGACAGATATCTGATGATGCCTTAACTTCTGTATAAGACATTGAAAACACGTATATCCTCAGCCATGTGCTTGTTCAGAATGTACGACATAATCCCTCATGAGCCAAGATGGACAAAATCCCCCGGGCATTACCCCCATGAACCAAGATGGACAAAATCCCCCGGGCAATACCCCCATGAACCAAGATGGACAAAATCCCCAAACAAGATCCCTATTTCATGTTGAGGACAAAATACCCCAAGCCATGATACATATCACCCAAGTGGATGTATCGAGTTTAAGCACTCCTCTACTTTACCAACAATAAGACAATCGTGGGGGGTTATTCCCTCAACATACGCATTAGACAAAATTACTACAATACGTTTATTAGTTATATAGTATTCTCCTATCGGATGTTTTAAAGCCAAATAATGGTCTATTTACCATTTTCACCTACGATATTTAGACCAACACGCGTAATTTCCGCGCTGAAAAACGTCGTCGGGATTATAATAAAAAAATATAGGTCAAGCGCTATATAAGCAAATAGCGCCTCGTGATTAGAATTAATGGACGAAGAAATGGCGAAAAGTACGGTAATGGAATGCCAAGATCTAAGGTCAAGAAGCGTAATATGGAAACATTACGTTATGGTGAGCGAAGATAAGACTGCACTAGATGGTATAATAACATCAATGAAATATGCGAAATGTTTGCACTGTGATAGGTAAGCATTAAAGGTTTTAAAACTTCAAATAATATAATTAGTTCTAGCATCTATCTATTCTTTAAAAAATTAATTTAACTCGGTTATGTGGTAATTGGAATAGGACTAGGATGTTAATATAGTTTTGATAAGAAATAAACGATCTATCGTTAATTTGCTTAGAGGGAAGTACGTGTACGGTGGAAAATCTAATCAAAGTACCGGAAATATGAAGGCACACCTAATTAATAAACACCTTGATAAACTTCCGGGAGATTTCTTCTTAAACACCACGCGCAAGTCGGTACCCTTAAATACACCCGTTGAGGTAAGAGTATTGTTACAAAATTGTAGTAGGCTTTTATATTTTGGATACGTCTGCAGGAGTTTTCGGTGGTCGGTGCGAGACAGGAACTTCTTAAATGGATGGTTTTAACCAACCAACCATTTACTATGGTTGAAGAACCGAGTTTTAATGCCTTCACTCGTAAACTAACCCATAATAGCCATTTGCTAAAGGATATCATACCAGCTTCCTCAACATCAGTTAAAAACGATGTAATGCTGTCCTATGTATCAGAAGCGGAGAATGTTCGAACCGTAGTGAAGGTAGTGCGTTGATATCACAATTTGAGACAATGATTATGCTAAGCAAATCTTTCTTTTACACAGAGCGTTCAAGGTCAAATATCGTTCACACACGATTGTTGGACATCGAACAATGGATGGCCTTTTATTGGCGTAACAGCTCACTGGATTGACAAAAATTGGGAACCCAGAGAAATTCTTTTGGGATTAATGCACTTTCCCGGGAAACACGATGGAAGAAACCTATCGGATGCGTTTCTTAAACTTCTTGACGATCGTGGAGTGTCAAAGGTAATGGTTCTGTTAATATTACTAAAAGTAATGTGATTATGTGAGATTGCATTTATTGTGTTGTAAGGTATTAGCGATAAGTATGGATAATGCGGCTAACAATGATACCTTCACCTCTGAGTTCGAGATGAGATCTAAAGACAGGTCGTTTAGGTTTACTGGCAAGAACCGCGTGCGTTGTTTCGCTCATATTCTAAACATAGCCGTGCAAGATATGCTGAAAGATCTCAAGGTTAATTCCAAGTATGACGATGAATCAGAGCAGATCCATGAGTATGACAACATCGAAAGTGATTGCAGCATAGGACAATGTGTAGCCAAGGTACCTCAGAGAGGTGAAAAGCATAAACTTATCTTAGTTATTTATAGTTATGTTACGGCAGATAAGAACTGTGGTATCGAAAATTCGCATGTCAACAGGAAGAAGGGAAAAACTGGCGGAGTTCAACAAGATACACAGTTTACCAGATCTTAATCTTACTTTGGACGTTAAAACGCGGTGGAATTCCACATATCATATGCTCAACCGCGCTTATCAACTACGACAGGTAAATATTTTAGATTAGAAAAACTTTATAACTTGTCTATATGATACCGCTAGTATTGATTTCATTACATGTAGTTTACGCCAGGAATAGTTATGTGTCTCAACTAAACTATGGTTTTAAGTCTTTACAGGCCCTCATGAACTCAGAAAAGGAATTTCAGAACTTCGTACTTTTGGACTCTGACTGGACTCGTATAGAAGAACTGCTAAACATTTTGAAGGTACACGTATTATTAGGAATTTTTCCGTGAAGTGTCCCTATAAGTTATATTCAATTAGGATTTTCATACGGCCACCAATCACGTATCGGGTACGCGTTATCCCACACTTGCGCTAGTAATGCCCATCTATGGGTGCTTATTGAAAAAACTCAATGTCACCATTAGACAAAGTCAGGGTCTTATGAAGCAAATCTGCGCCGCGGCTCTAAATAAATTAGAAAAGTACCACACCCTCATGGAAACCGAGGTTTATTGGATTAGCATGGGTATGTAACATCCCTCTCTTTATGTTAATGAAAATCATAATAATGTCCATTTAGTACTGAATCCATCGCTTAAGCTAGATGTCTTTAAAGAACGATATAGCAAAGACGTTTGTAAACAAATAAAAACCACCGTTATCAACGTGTTTTCTTCGTTCTACGAAGAATCGGGACCTGATGACGGTAACGAGAGCAACGCAGCTAGAACGTCAGAAGATATTGTCGCAGATGATGACCTCTTAGCCTTTTACCCGAAGCGCTCAAAGAAACAAGCTAAGGGATCCGAAATGAACAAGTATTTAAGCGCTGACCTGGCACCGCCTTTTACAAGCGTTTTGGAATGGTGGAAAGTAAAGACATTTTGCCCTACAATATTTAGTTCATTATTCCGATTACGTTTTTTGATTGTGTTTATTCTAGAAACACGAAGAGGACTACAAGAAAGTAGCCAGAATGGCTTGTGACTACTTGGCCATTCCCGGAACTTCAGTACCAGTTGAGCGTGCGTTTTCAACTGGTGCAGACATAGTTACACCTAAAAGAGGCTCGTTACATCCCGAGACTATAACAGCTCTAACATGTTTAAAAAACTGGTGGAAATAGAAATAATAAAATAAAATTTGTCATTATTCGTTTGTTCTATTTTTCTGGGCACATCTCAAGTCCGATAACTGAATCATATCGGTTTTTATCAGATTTTGTTTATTAGACTTGTTCAGATATTTAATTTATAAGCGTATATCTGATAAAAAGTCAGATCAGATAAACTGCTGTCGACTTGTTTCAGATTCACCCGATCTGTTACGAAAATGATCTTCAGATAACTGATTTATTTGATCTGAAATATCGGATCGGGTGGCCGTTGGAAGCACTATTCGAACCGGATTACTTCTTTGTAGCTAACTGAAAGGCCCAAGCTATGTAGCATTTCTATTAAAGACCTTGATTCGTATTTTCTGTGAATGTACACTCCAACTGCAGTTAGCAGCTTTGGTCCAAACGACCTAGGCCTGCATATCGATATAATACACTCCATTATTGCATGTCGTTGTCTCTTATAAGATCCAGAATCATTTCTCATCTTAGTTACTCGGTCAATGAAAACTTGTAACGCCTCTGGAATGTGTATTTCATCAACATTTATATCAGTCTCATAATTGGAATACAAATTTGTATCGTATATTTCAGATCTTATATCTTGTCTAATTATGTCGGCTGCTGCTTCTATAATTCTCAGTTGTTCTTCTCTCTGCGTTTGTTTCTTGTTGCTGTACCAGTTCTCGTGTAGAATTTTTCCAATTGAATCTTTAAAGGAAACGACGCAGGTTGCCCCTTTCATATCAGTCAACGTAATATTATCGCCGTATCTTTCTTTCAGCTTGTTTTTTAAATGTTTGGTGGTGTACATGCATTTTGAAGGCTAAAATTCCTTAAATTTTTCTTCTAAATCATCCAAGGAATATTGACATTCGTCATTATTTTCCAAGTAGGAACATAATTTGGAAAAGGCTTCCCCTAGTTCTGGGTTTTCAGGTCGTCCTATATGTCCTGATGATTCTTCATGCAAGAAAAATTTGAGTTTGCATGGTCTATGTTACTTTGCTTCTGCGGCAACTAAATCTACCACTGAATTTACACGCGCATTAATAATTTCCCCAAGTTCGTCGTTTCGTTCAAGAGCGCGTTTCTTTATAGCGTCAGCTATCTCTAGGGTTGTCACTTCTGAAACTGGTATGCGATACCGTATTTCCTGTTTTTTTTGCCTTTCACTGAGTAAAATCTTTCCACAAAATGAACAGTTGGTCTTAAAGTCAAATTTTTCGAGAGATAATTGTAGTCTCACTGCATTATCAGTTAACTCATTTCCAGATATCTCAGTGGAAGTGGCTTTTAGATGAGCCTCAATGCTCGAGGGACGCGTATAATTTTTCCTACAGAAAGTGTGAACTGAAATACTTGCGACATCCTGTAGTTTTACATGTAATTGATCCTTCCTTTTTAAACTGCATTCTATTAATGTTTTAATCCCCCTTGTCACGATGGCAGTTTCGCCACTCAAAGATTCAGAACACAAAACACACTTATTTGCCTCATTCATCTTAAATTTTAACTAACGTTAGGTTAAATTAAATATTTTTCAAGTACTTTTAAAAATATAGTGATGCTATAGACATAGCTTACTCTATTGGGAAATTGGAACAGAAACTAAAACTGAAAATCCACACTGAAGCTAAAAAAATCGATAACGCTTGAGGCGCCATGCAGTTCCATGAACGGGTACTAGGCTTAAATTACTACGCGCTGAAATGTGCGTGGGGTCTCAAACGATTCAATAAATCTCAAGATTAATTTGATCTATTTTCAAACGGAAAACTTAGTATGATTGAGCGTAAACAAATGAAAATAACGATTATTTTAGAAAAAATTAAAATACGTTTAACATTTAAGAATTTTGGAAAGCAAAATTTGAATTGTTTTGCATGATAAGCGTGAACACCTCTGTAATATTAAAGTAAGGGCTACAAAATTGGATTGGTTTGGATTGTAATCGTCATAAGACATAGTTTAAAACAAACGTTATGTAAATCGGTCTATTAGATCTCGAGTTATGCAAACATCCGGTATGGCGGCCATTTTCCAATATGGCGGCAAAAGCCGGCACCGGAGACTTGGGGACTTTTGGGACGTTAATTAGGACCATAAGCTCTTTGGATTCTGAAATTTTCAGCTTGGTCATATTTAGTTCCTTTCTTTGGCCAAAAAATGCGTATTTACCCTTAACTATTAAACCCATGGAGTTTTTCACAGTACCACCATGTTTTTTCCCATAGGGAACCCGTACTATGTATTTTTTATGGCTAATAAAAAGCGTCCCCGTTTTTTTTATGACGTAAAGATCGGGGGGGGGGGTGTTAGTGGTAAAATGGACAAGTTTGATTTCCTTACCTATAAAAACTAAAATGTGGATTATCTTTTAAATTATTAGAGGAGGAGGGGATGTGATTTAAAAAGAAAAAAAACCCTCTGGGAATACAATATGGTTATGAGAATCAAATGTATAGGGTACCCACGTTTGCGTAAACTTTAAGGTTTTTTACGACGTAAAGATCAGGGGGTGGTGTGTTAGTGGTAAAAAAAATTTGTCGAATATGTCGTGTCTGTAAAGTTCGATTTCCTGACCTATAAAAACTAAAATGTGGATTATTTTTAAAGTATTAGAGGAAGAGGGGATGTGATTTAAAAAGAAAAAACCCTCTGGGAATACAAGACATAAGAAAAATTTATGTCACGATTATGTATAAATACCATCGTACTCGAGAAAAGACCCGCACTTTAAGTTTCAGTCATCGTCATGAATTTCATCTGTCCAGATTGTAATCGGGAGTTTAGTTTTAAGAAAACGTTAAATAGACATATACGCGAAGCTCATCAAAGAAACAAATTAACTTGTAAAGTTTGTGGCGCGACATTTTCCCGCTGTTACAGATTAGAAAAACATTTAACCATTCATAAGCGATTAAGACAACTGAGAAAGAATTACCCCGATCGAGGGAAGGATGATGCGGACCCATCTAGCAAAACTAATCAACCAAGTACTTGACGTGATAATTTGAATCAACCTAGTACTTCATGTACTAACACATCGAGTGAAAGGAATTTAAATCAACCAGGAGTTTATGACTTAGAGTCGAATGAAATTCGGATTTTACGTAACGCTCTAGTAACGATACGGATAGAGGCTAATGAAAATGAAGTTGATATTTTAACGTTTACTAGTAGACATAGAGAAGCGATATATGTGTATTTGAAGAAACATTTGACCGAAAGACGAGGTATTAAATGGTACCTTGTGGTTAATGTCCAGTTTAGTCGACAATTAGTTATTTCAACGCAGGAAGTCTTCAAGTTTACCTTCTTTCGCGATTATACAAATACAACTTTAAGCGAGGATGAGATTTATGAACAAATAGAGAGAAGTGTTCAGAAAATTATGAACTCTTTGGAACAATTCCAGAAAGGTGGTAGCAACTGGGTTTTGAACAAAATTCTGTTTTTACAAGTAAATATCGTATCATATCATCCGCTAAGACCAGCGTCATATTTCGAGCTACCACCATTTTTGAAATCGAAAAAAGCGTTGCTAAATATTCGAAATAAGGATGAGAGATGTTTCGAATACTCTATTCTAGCTAAATTACATCCTGCTAAATTACACAGTGAAAGAATCCTGCTAAATTACACAGTGAAAGAGTTAGTAACTACGCGAGATATTTAGATGAAATAGACATGGGAAATATTAAAAGTCCATTCAAGTGTCACCGAGTGAGCTAATTTCCTTCGAAAAGCGTAACAATTTAAGTATCAATATTTTCGGATTCGAAAAGTTTGTCTACCCTTTGTTCATCAGTGAATACGAATGTGAAGAACGGCGTCAAATAGACCTGTTGCTAATTTCTAAAGGAAGAAAGAAATATTTCCGTCTGATTAAAAGTTTTTCGCGACGTCTTTCTAATTTAACTAAAAAGAAAGCCGCGGCATTTTATTGTCGGAGATGTCTACACAGATTTTCGAAACAAACATTAAGGGATTAAACACATCGACGGCTGAAAAAACACGCTGTGACATTAATAGAAATGCCGGAAGAACACGAATTTACTTTTAAGAATTATGAAATGAGGGAAAAAATACCAAGATACGTTGTTGCCGATTTCGAATCTATTCTATCTCCGATTGCAGGCCCCGAACAAGATAACAAAGTTTCGCACACGCATAAAATTAATCAGCATATCACTTGCGGTTTTGCATACATCGTTATGAATAGCGATGAGACAACATCAAAACCGTTTGTTTATAGGTACATTTTTTAATTTCCAATTACTTTTAACCGGTTCTAATTGAAGCCCCCTTTAAACAGAGGATTGGACGCTGTTAGTGTTTTTCTCAAACGAATGCTAATAGAGGCTGACATTAATAGTTACATGCTCTCTGTAAATACTGCACTAATTATGACGGATAAACAGGAGAAAGAGTTTCAATTTTCAAGTCACTGTAGGGTTTGTAAGAAGGATTTCACCGATGATGATGATGATGACCGACCAGTACTTGATCATTGTCATTTAACTGGTCAGTTTCGTGGAGCGGCGCATTCATCGTGTAATTTGAAAATCAAACCCCCTAAATATCTCCCATGTATTTTTCATAATCTCTCCAAGTAATAGTTTGAATATGAAATTCTAAAATAGGAATAAAAACATAACACCATTTTTTCAGCTATGATTTACATTTATTTCTACAAAAGGCCGGATCTTTCAAAAATGAAAAACTGTCCTGCATCCCCTCAAACACGGAACGTTACATTTCGTTTACGTTTGGTAATATCCGACTTATTGGCTCATTTAGGTAAGATATTTCATTATTTTACTCTGGTAAAAGTGATTATAGTAATTGTTTTTAGATTTCTAAACACTTCATTATTCAATCTCGTGATGAATTTGGGTAAAGAAGGGGCGGAAAAATTTAAGGTTCTTAATAACCTATTTGAAGAGGACAAAGCGAAATTGCTATTAAAAAAATTACCGTATCCATACGAATACGTAACTTCCTCGAAGGTTTTCGATGAGACAGCGCTTGCAGATAAAGAATCGTTTTTCAGTACTCTATCAGATAAAAGTATCGATGAAGAGGATTATGAACACGTGAAATTAATTTGGAATACATTCCAATTGAAAAATATGGGTAATAGCTTTTTATTTCTAACAAGAAAATCTAAAGGCTGAAGTTTTTAAAGGATTCATTTAAATATCTAGGTGAACTCCATGATTTATACGTGCTTACCCACTGTGTTCATTTATGTGATGTTTTTAACGAGTTTAGAGACAAATGTTTTCAATTTTACAACCTCGATGTTCTACATTCGTTCACACGTAAGGTGTTGGTAATGTAGTTCTTAAATACTAGAAAGTAATATTTTCAACAGTACCAGGTTACGCCTGGCAAGCGATGCTTTTCAAAACCGGGGTGAAACTAGAGTTATTATTAGACATCGATCAGTATCTCTTCCTAGAATCGGAAATCCGTGGAGGAGTTTCTATGATAACACACCGATACGCCGCTGCCAATTACCCGCTTATTCCTCAAACATATGTTAATGATAAACCAACGAGTTACATTCTCTATCTGGATTGTAATAACCTGTGAGTTACTTGTTGATTTTTAAAAATAATAAGACCTAGCTTATTTTGATTCCCAATCACGATGGACAAAATATGTATCTAGTCGCAATGAGTCGGACTGAAGCAAATACTAACCGTTCTCCATTCCTACTTCTAAAATTAAATCTATCCCTGATTTAACGTTAGGAACTACCATTTAAACGCGATGGAATGGTGCCAACAACAAGAGAAAAATGGGACAAAATTAATATATTTCAGATCCATAAGTCTAGCGTAAGAGCTGTATGCCAGCCGCGACAGTTCTTTCACAGTTAATTCAAGGAACATATCATGTACTTGGTAAGATATATTACCCGTGATAGCGTCGAGGGTGCAGTAACTAAGGAGAGCCAAGATTTCCATTTCTTGACCCTGCGTTTTAGATAACTTGTTTGATAGAGTCAGGGCGCATTCGTAGAAATTGGGCAAATACAAGTTTACCAATTTCAGGTGCAAGGTTTGTGCTATCTTCTGTATTAATAATAAATGTCTTGATTGGAATCGATAAGACTGAGGTTATCACTTGACTGAAGGATCAGATATTAATTTTTCTTTATAATTGAAACTTAAAGGCATGCTTAAGAAAAAACAAAGTTCCATTACCGTTTTCCGTTGAAATAACTTATTTTACTGGTAATCAATTTCAAAAATTTACTTATCTCGGCTTTTCGACCACAATTCCATTTCCCGAAAACATTTTATCATTACATTAATGACTTTTGAGAGAGTACGTGTTTGGAATTTCGTTTTAAAAGGTTCCTAAAGACTATACATCCCCATTCGTGCTAGGCATGCTTCGCAGTGGAACATTTTAATTATTTTAAAACCAATGGCGGCAAATTCAAAAGGGACAATAAGATTTTTACTCGTGGTTTTGCAAAGTGATATATGTCAAGTGTACTTAAGTCAACCGTCGTTTTGTTCTTTCTCATAGTTCAGGGCATGATCAGTGTTACTCCCAATTTCTCTCTCTAGTTTCTAACAGTAGTTGGGACTATTTGATTTGGCACGTCACAACGTTGTATACATTTGTAAATTCTAAGTAGCACAAAAGGAAAATGAATCCAATTTTTTTCTATTTTGGTTTGAAATAAATTAACTCATAGTAGTAGTTATAACGAACTGAAAGTCAAGGGAATGACACCGGTAATGAGCAGCAAAATGAGAGGAAAGTTTGCTTCAAGTTAGCAGAGGGACATGGTAGTGAAAATAGTAATCTAGAATTTTGTTCGTTCAAATCTTAATATATCATGAAAAATTCAAGTGAGAAGGCGGCACTACCTTGATAGATTGATTTGCGTGAACGAGTGGTCCATGGAAAGAGCAGATAACAGCGAAAAAAAGTTTTCTTCTCTTGGATCATAGCCCACTCGATCCATGCTCACGGACGAAAGCTGCTCGCGCTATAGCAGCTTGTTGTCGTTAAGCGTGCGTGATTGAGTGGGCTACGCCTGGCACCGAAGTCCTGCCATTATCCTCAGCGTTTAGATGATGCATCACAAAGTACACTGGGAAAGTTTCAGTGCCACAGGTCGCACATGATGATATTTCAACTCCAGTTTACATCAATTCTCCCTGAGTTAAGCTTTAGATTGTTCAGGTCCTGTTAGTCTCGAAAGGGTTATATGGCGCTTGTAACTTTTAAAAGGTTGTTGTCATGGCTAATCAGACCGCTAATACGGTTTTTTTTATTGTTTTATAGCTTATTTTGACACTTTATCCCCCAAAAGTAATTAATGTAATGATTAAATGTTTTCGGGGAATGGAATTGTGGTCGAAAAGCCGAGATTAGTAAATTTTTGAAATTGATTACCAGTAAAATAAGTTATTTCAACGGAAAACGGTAATGGAACGTTGTTTTTTCTTAAGCATGCCTTTATGTTTCAATTAAAAAAAAATATTTATATCTGATCCTTCAGTCAAGTGATAACCTCAGTCTTATCGATACTTTTTAGGTCTTGATTCTAATCAAGAAATTTTGTTAATTATGTGACCAAAAATAGCAGCTTCTTTCTGACCAAACCGACATTTTTTAAACTGAACGGTGAGACCCGCCTCCTTTAATCTATTTAAGACGTATTCTAAACACGCCAAGTGATGATCCCAATCCTCGCTAAGTGAGATTAAATCACCTAAATAGTCAATTAATTGGAAATAATCGGCGTCTCTAAAAACTTCGTCAATTAAACGCTTGAAAGAGCTAGGTGCATTACAGAGCCCAAAAGGGAGTACATTAAACTCGTACTTTCCCATATGAGTCACAAAAGCCGTTTTTGGTCTACTGTTAGGGTGCATTTCCACTTGCCAATACCTTGATTTAAGGTTAAGGGTAGTGAAATATTTTGGTCTTCCCACTCTAGCTAGCATATCCAGGAAGTAGTATATAAATAAGAGTTCTGGATAAGGGAAAATGGGGATTGTTTTTAAATTATTCCACCTCATAGTACGGTAGAGGCCGCAAAGGTAGTACGCAGGGTCCGTACACAATTCGACAAGGGGATTGGATTCTTACCGTTTCAGAGTACGGGGGGAGACCGAATTAATTGTATGAAAATTATTTGCCTAATCATCGGTGCTTTCCCTGGCATATTACGGGAGTCTGGTGTCGAAACAGAACGAGTTCTTAAATTTCCCATCTGAGAGAGAGAGAGAGGAAAACTTTTTCAGTGTGCTTAAAAAAATCTTAGTATGAAAGAGCGTGAATTATAAATTCATTATAAGGATTGTACATACAACATTGACTATAGGGTACATAATTTTTCTGAACAATGGAAAATGGGGTTTGTTTTTAATTTCACCGATTCAAGGGTACGGGAGAGGCCGACGAAATATTACGGTTAGTGCATACCTCGGAATCGATGGAGGATTCAAATATGGATGTATTTTTACCGGTTCTATGGAAAATCCTGCTATAATTATAATTATCCTCACCAGTTGTACAGTCTACTTATAGGGGTTATGATTCAGAAAATAAAGTACCAAGAATTCAAATTTATAATTGAGAAATAACCATAACTTCTTTCGAATCCTCGTCATTCGAATACAATCTGGATGATGTAAGTATGGTGGTCTATGTTTTACACATTTCGAATGGACTTTAAGGAGTATAGATCAAGAATTCAAGTACGATGTAAGACGATACTTTATCTACAAAGACAAAAAATAATATATAAACTAGATTACTAGAGCGTTAAATATTAAAATTAATTACTCCGATCCTTAGGTATAAGAATTCTGTAGTTCTTGATTTTGACTTTGTTCAAGGTATGGAGTCTCTGTAGCGAAAACATTTGCAGCCATTGCAGTAGAAAATCCACCTAAAATCGCCTCGTGGACGTTTTCTCCTCTGTACTCTGAAAGTGAATTATCCGAAAGCGCCAAACGACAAAACAATTGGCTTATTTACAATCTGCATGGACTACCTTGGGACTATGGTTTCACTCCCTACAATAAACTCAACGAGTGTGTGTCGATGGTCGTTCGATGGTGTGAACGGGTGTTTTGCAAGGGTGAAGGAAAGTGTTATTTTTTCTCCAACATAATTTACCGTGAAGTAACTGATTTGAACGGAGTGGGATGTTCCAAACCTAAGGACATTGATTTCTTGTTTAGCCGAACATAGAAACGGTTTAAAAAGTAAGAAATATTTTTGCGCTCTTCAAAAATGTATCCTTTTCTCCACGTGGATTTATAAGAATCAAGATTATGTAAATTCAACTCTTTATTGCTAAATGAATAAAATTCAAAAGCTTACCTGGTTTCGACTCAAATTTAATAAATATTCGACCCCCCCCCCTCAGGAAATATGACTACAAGGTTTCAAGGTTTATTTCCACCTTCAGAACAATAAAATGCTCTCGCAATAGGGTGCAGCACCCAGTACATATTAACCCCTATACCTTTCCCAGGAGCTCTAATAACTAGATAATGGGTGAAATTCTATATTGATTTTGTAGCTTAGTAGTTTCGTGGGAATTGATGAAAATTTTGGAATCTATTTATGAACTTTGTGTTTTCGAATTAGCAGTCAATAATCTAGGAATTGTGACCCCCACCCCTGATATAAGATAGTATATATACCGACCTTATGGTAACTAAAATTATACATTTAACAATCTTTGTCCCCAATCTTTAGAGAGAATAATGTCCACCATAGATAGCTCTAGCTCTCAGTTAAATAAAAATATTACTGTTTCCGTAATTCGGTACACGGCGACTTTAGGTCCCATTCCAGGCCGTCCGGATTTGCCTGAATTCGACTTTCGGCTTTTCGAGGTGACGGTCCGCAAAACCCATAATGGATTTTTGGTGGATTTCCGCCCAAATCCATTGAACAACAAGATTTACGTGCACCTATGCTATCATCCAAACATCGCTAACATTCGACGAAAGCTTGGTGGAATGACTCAATTGATACGGGTACTTTTCTAGACCTTTTATTTTAGGTTTCAAAATTTAATTATCAATATTTATTAATTTTCTAGGTTGAGAAAGTAGATCTGAGTATCTCGGAAGAAGACTCGTGGGTCAACTTGATACACTCTGCCCTGAACGTCCCACAGCCATCAACTTCCCAGGTTTCATCCACTATCCCAATAGCAGCGTCAGTCCCGCTTCCATCTACACCATCATCTTCCACTGCTCAATCTATCACGCCACCTTCATCACCCCAACTTGCGGAGAAGCGAAAAATAAGTATCTTCCCTTTCAACCGAATTCTCAATGGACCGAAATCCCATTCGACCGAATATCCCGAAATGATTTTAAATTTCCAGCCCAATGGCTATATTCCCAATGGACCGAAATCCCAATCGTACGAATATGCCCCTAAAAAATACATGAATATAACTTGAAACACTGTAGCCGTCAGCGATTCGGTGGTGTAGTGGATACGATGTTCGACTGCGAAGCGATAAGTTGTTGGTTCGAATCTCCGAAAAGTATGTTACTACTATTAAAAGTAAATGTTTCGTGATACTAATTAAAACGCTCACTTTCATTCCTTTGAAGGCAAGAGATATATAGAATTAATAAACAAATTGTGCTTAAAATGAAGTACAGTCTTAATGGTAGTTCCATCAAGGTCTTTTAGTTTTAAATTAAAATTTTTATGTTTTGGTTTCGGGTGGGTTAGGTTAGGTTAGCTTAGCTTAGGTAAGGTAAGGTAAGGTTAGGTTAGGTTAGGTTAGGTTTGGTTTGGTTTGGTTTGGTTCCAATAATTCGTTAACACCTTTTCCAAAATATGCTCCTTTTAATTAGCTACCACCTTTTCGCAAATATTCTCCTATTAATTAGCTGCAACCTTTTCCAAAACATTCTCCTACTAATTAGCTGCCACATTTTCCAAAATATTCTCCAATTAATTATCGGACATCTTTTCCAAAATATTTCTATTACTGCTAATAAATTGTTCGTGGTAAGAGGCGGGCTTTTAATACTCATATAAATAATCTTTTTACCTCCAAACAAGGTAAGGGTTGGGTTAGGTTAGGTTAGGTTACGTTTGGTTTGGTTAGGCTAGGGTAGGTGAGTTTCGCCGTAATTAAAACGTAGTTAAAATAAGTGCAGTAATACATTTTCAACTCACAATTATTTTAACAATAATAAGTTGTGAAATTAAAAATATATTTAATGCAAAACCACACAGTATGTCTTCTTCCAGTTCAATAGAATTTCGGTCCAATGGGACTATAATAAAATCGCACGTTTTGGCTACGTTCGGTCGAATAGGACACCACAAAAAAGCCGTTCTGTCGAATGGGAATTCGGTTCAATGGGACCAAAGTGAAAAAGAGAAGCACCACCACGAAAAAAAAACAAATAAGAAGAGACCGAAGAGAGAGAGGTTCTCTGATGAACTTGAGAATCTAATCGCTTTGCAAAATATAGTAGACGAAGCGTTATTAAATTAAATGATAAATAAAGGCATGTTTGAAGCCTGAAATAATAAAAGTAACGAAAAATAATCATATTAATATTTCAATATGTATTTGTTAATCTCTTTACACTAATAAATAATTACACACTTTTAATATCCGTCTCATATTACTCAGACCGGTAAAGGGGGGTAGAACTACGAAAAATTATCCCCTCAATGCATATATAAGCTGATTCAGACCGTTCATATTGTTAGTCGCAAATAAAGATCAGGCTATTAAAATGTACTCGTGTACTTTCTGTGGAAGAAATTTTAGTTTCAAGCACAATTTAAACAGACATATTCGCGAAGTACACGGTAACGAAGAATTTGTCTGCCAAGTTTGCGGCAACGGTTTTAAGCGAAAATTAGGATTGCAACGACATTCTCGTATTCACGCGACTACTTTAGTGGAATCTATCACTCCTCAAACGAATAATGATCCTTTACCTTCAACTAGTTTTCTCAGAACCTACGAATAATGATCCTTTACCTTCAACTAGTTTCTCAGAACCTAGAGAAGAGGATTCACCCCCATTGCTGGTTAATGTGGAGGAACTTTCCGTTCTCGATGATGCAATTTTAAGCTCACGCTGTACTCCTTAAACTGCGCAATCGGACAGTGAAGTTTTACTCGCCAATATTAAACGTGCCTTAAATAAATACTTAGAAAAACCGTTTAATTAAGAAACGTGGTATAAAATGGAATGTCTTTATACAAACGAGATATACGCGTGAACTCAACGACAGCGAGGAAGTTGAAGCGCTACCCTATTTCCGCAGCAAGAACCAAACTACTCTACAGCCTGATATTATCCCTTCCCAAATTGACACCTGTGGCAAGCAGATTGCGAAGGCAATGGACGAATTTCAAGATATGGATAGTGGCTGGACCATCGACGGTATCTTGTTTTTCCAAGTCGATATAATAACCTACATGCCACTGGTTGGTGGTGCGCGTATAACACTCCCATCCCAATTGAGTAATGGGAAAGGAGTTTTGAATATAAAATCGAAAGACCAAAGGTGTTTTTTATGGTGCGTGCTAGCGAAGTTACATCCTCAGCCTGTTAATTCAAACAGAAGCGAAAGTGCAAGATACAGTATTTTTGAAAATGAGTTGGACTGCAGTGACATATCTTTCCCCTTTGAATTAAATACTTTTAAACTTAAAAAAATTTAAATCAAAAATCATCTATCTATTAATATCTTTGGATATGAAAAAGAGGTTTTCCCTTTACACGTCAGTGACAACAAAGTTCCGGAAAATCGTCAAATAGACCTCTATCTTTTGTCTGGAGAAACCAGACATTTTTGCCTCATAACAAATCTTAGCGCTTATTAAGTCACTTCACTAATTACAATGGAAAAGGTCACGTATGTCGATATTGTCTATACCGCTTTGCTGGAAAAAACTCCTAACAAAGATATAATGAACACCTTAGAAACTGTAACGTTCACGACCCGCAAGATGTTAAAATGCCCTACAAAGAACCCATTTTGGAGTTTAGAAAAATCGACTGGTTACAAAAGGTAAGGAAACTACAACAATTTACATAGGGTAGAATTAAATTCTCTATACATTTTAGGTTCCATATGTTATATACGCGGACTTTGCGTCCATTATTGACAAAATGCAAATATGCCTTCCGGATTCTTCCCTTTTCTCAACAACTAAGCTATCTGAACACGTAGCTTGTGGTATTTGTTACGTTGTAATCGGACCCGACGGTATTAAATATTTGTATTAAATATTTTCAGCTACTAATATTATTTTTATAGGAAAACCAAACACTCCCGTAACCTATCGGGGGACTGATGCTATTGACGTTTTTCTTGAAAATTTGTTGATGGAACGGGAGAACATCACCCATTCATTGAATGAGAATATCCCCATGAACCTTACACCGAAGGAAGAAGAAATGTTTCGAAACGCGACTCATTGTTACGTCTGCGAAGGGGTTCTTACGCTAGTCGATCCTGGAGTGAGAGATCACTGTCATTATTCTGGTACGAATTTCACGTTACTTATTTTGACGATAAATATAAATACTCTACTTTTCAATGCTAGGTCGTTTTCGGGGAGGTGCGCATAACTCATGCAATTTAAAGCTACGTGTAGGAAAATTCACCCCCGTCATAATGCATAACTTATCGCGGTACGTGAAATATTTTTTTTCGCGTATCTTACGTACATAAACAGTTATTGTATGTATTAGTTACGATGGTCATCTTATTATGCAGAGAACTGGATTGATTAAAGAAGAGAACATTTCTTGTATTCCGGCAAACACTGAAACATATATTAGTTTCTTTTTAGGCCGACTTCGTTTTATTGATTCTTTTCGCTTTATCCCAGCCAGTCTCGAAACCCTAATAACTAATTTGGTCATGGGTGGACCTGATAAATTCCCCATACTGAGAGCATTTAATCCTGCTCATCAAGATCCTTACCTGTTAAAAAAAACTAATCTATCCATACGACTATATGAGTTGCGTAGAGAAATTTGAAGAAACCATACTCCCCCCAAAAGAGGCATTTTTTAACACCCTGACAGATGAGCATCTATCAGATGAGAGTTACGAATCTGTCCGTAAAGTGTGGGATAATTTATCATCAAGAACCTAGGTATTACGATGGTATCTTATGAAATTTATTTTTGTCTCTAACATCATTTGCTCAATAGGGGAACTCCACGATTTGTACGTTCAAGCAGATACATTACAGCTCGCTGATGTATTTGAAAGTTTCCGCTCCATGTGTGTGGAATACTACGGTCTGGATTGTGCTCACGCATATACTGGGCCCGGTTTCGCCTTTGAATCAGCACTGCGCAAGACCAAAGTCAAGCTTGATCTTCTTCTCGACATAGACATGCATCTTTTTATTGAGCGTGGAATAAGAGGGGTTGTGTCTATGATTAGTCATGGCTATGCCAAAGCTAACAACCCATATATCCCCGAAACCTATGACTCTTCGAAACCTTCCAACTACATCATGTATCTTGATATGAACAATCTGTATGGGTATGCTATGGTGGATTCTCTCCCGACGAGTAACTTCGCTTGGGTACCAGTTGAAGACCTTTTAGACGACTCAACCTATGGCTTTATATTAGAAGTGGATTTAGAATACCCCAAAGGGCTACATATCGACCATAATTGCTATCCCCTAGCGCCTGAATCTCGACCTATAACTTCAGATTTATTCTCATCTTATTATAACCTCATGCTTAAATAATTAAACCTGACTGCGAAAGACACCCTGCCAAAGCTTGTGCATTCTCTTTTCAACAAGGAACGATATGTAGTACACTATCGCAATCTGAAATACTACGTTTCAAAAGGTCTTAAATTAACCAAAGTTCATAAGATCCTATCCTTCACCCAAAGCCCATGGCTTCGCCCGTTCGTAGAGTTCAATACGGAAAAAAGAAAGCTTGCCAAAAACAACTTTAAAAAGGAATTTTTCAAACTTTGAAATAACAGCACTTTTGGTCAGTTAAAGTACTGAGTTTCAATTTTAATAAGTTCTAACATAATGATTTTCCGATCACAGGCAAGACTATGGAAAATCTCCGTAATCGTATCGATTTCCACCTCGTACAAACACCTGAGAGGGCTATCAAAAAGCGTCATCGCCTTCATTTAAGCAATACCCGATTTTCCACAATGAGCTTGTCGGTATTGAAATGAAGAAGTCGCTAACTTTAAATAGACCCATCTACACAGGCTTCACCATTTTAGATCTATCCAAACTAGCAATGTACGAGTTTCATTACGAGTACAACGCAAAACGTATGAAAACGAAGCCAGACTTCTTTTCACGGACACTGATAGCCTGACATACGATATCCAGACTAAGGATGTCTACAAAGACTTTCAAACTCTTCCCACCTCTTCGATTTCTCGGGATATCCCGAGAATCACCCTCTTTTCAATAACACAAACAAAAAAGTCATTGGAAAAATGAAAGACGAGATGAATGGAATTCCTATACGCGCCGAGGATTGAGAGGTAAAGTAGCAAGCAGCGCCTCTAGCGGATTGAATTGAAAACTCTTGGCGGGAAATTCGCGAATGGTAGATTGGCAATTTAAAGATGGGGAGCGCTACAATTGTAAAATACGTTGGATTTTTAGCATTAGTAGGTTCAAAAAATTATTTTAGGGATTATGCTCTTCGAATAGTCTAAAATCTAATAAAAAATTGACATATTTTTAACGTAAAGAGATACTAGTAAACCAAACGAAATACCGTAGTCACTAGTAGTTAACCACCCGAAATATGGAGTGTTAATTAGGTCATTTAAATGTGCCGCAAGCCTTCTAGCGCGCTAGACTCGCGCGAGAATTCACGCGTGAGTCTAGCGCGGGGGAAAACCGGTTTTTTATCCGGGTGGGTTTCTCTGACTTCGTTTATTGGTCGATAATGGGGGTCGCCAATTTATTAGGTCTTTGTTAATTGGTTAAAGGGTTAAGGGCGTGAACTTCTTTAGTCGTGACGTAATCGCCAGACTTAAATTAGAGTTTGTCTGATAAGAGAGTGCTCTCTTTATCTCGGTTATTCGCCTTGAAGAGAGCAGTGACTTCTAATGGAGATCTTCTTACACAGTATGCGTTATATAGTGACGTATCAACAATTCAAAGGGCGCGAGGATTTCCAATATATGGTCGCGTATCTTTTAGATCAATTCACTATGTATACAATATGTTTCGAACACCGAGTATCTGAAAGTGGGAAAATCGCTCGTGTTACTAAGAAATACACGATATATGAAGATGCACCTCCTGAACATTAAGATATCGAGTACCAGAATCAGGTGGGACCTTTGAAAAGATTAATATTTGATAATAGTACCATTATTTTGGAGGATTTACATGACGGACTTTTATTTACCCTACTGGGTCATGGTATAAATCAAACAAGAGTTAAAGCCCCGGAAACGGATTCACCAGCGCCATTGTGTTTAGAAGAAAAAGCCGAATTTTACGGAAATGACTTTATAAAATGTTTACGGGAAGAATTGAGGAAATTAGGGACTCTCGATAGTATCTACGAGGAACAATTATCCTTTTTATTTCCCGGTAGTCGTTAATGCAATCTTTTCTATAACAGCCAATTGATTAGTCTTTGTTAATTGGTTAAAGGGTTTTTAGGACGTGTCTGTACTTGTCTTTAGCCGTGACGTAATCGCAAGACAGAGTTTGTCTGATAAGAGAGTGATCTCTCTTTATCTCGGTTATTCGACGAACGCCTTGAAGAGAGCAGTGACTTCCGAGGGGGATCTTACAGAATGCGTTATATAGTGACGTATCAACGATTCAAACGGCGCGAGGATTTCCAATATATGGTCGCGTATCTTTTAGATCAATGCGCTATGTATAGAATATGTTTCGAACATCAAGTATCTGAAAGTGGGAAAATCGCTCGTGTTACGAAGAAATGCCCGATGTTTAAAGATAGAGAGCCTCAACAAAAAGATATCGAGTACCAGAATCAGGTGGAA
The DNA here is from genome assembly GCA_019434445.1 of Phalangium opilio. Classification (NCBI taxonomy): domain Eukaryota; kingdom Metazoa; phylum Arthropoda; class Arachnida; order Opiliones; family Phalangiidae; genus Phalangium; species Phalangium opilio. The sequence continues at coordinate 23,177 of JAEQBA010001508.1, read as the reverse complement.
ATTTTGAAACGATTCATATTACCTAGAAGTACCATTATTTTGGAGGATTTAGATGACGGACTGTTATTTACCCGATTGGGTCACGGTATAAATCAATCAAGAGTTAAAGCCCCGGAAACTGATTCACCGGCGCCATTGTGTTTAGAAGAAAAAGCCGAATTTTACGGAAATGACTTTATAAAATACATACAGGAACAAATGAGTAAATTCGGTACTCCCGATAGTTTTTATCATGAACATTTACCCGTTTCATTTCCAAGTATTTGTTAATGTAATCTGCTCTATAACGTAAGAAGCGATTAAGGTTATTCTCGGTGTAGTGGTTAGCGCGTTTGTTCGCCAATCAATAGGTCGCGAGATCGAACGCCGCTCTAACCATCACATCGAGTTCAACCTTTTATTTCTAAATAAAATTGGATAACGTGTAAATCCTCATTCATTTTTAAATAAAATATCAATTATGTCGGTCAACTCTTTTTTCGTTACTCTGTTAAGTGATAAAACTGACGAGTATCCCGAAAATTCACAATCGTCTTTCACGGTGAAATTAGGTAAACCAATTATTCTTTCAAACGAATGGGAAATTGGTTTATCGGAAATATTAACACCCAAAATTTCAACCGTAATAGACAATACCTGTTATTCTTTCGAAATACAGGTACCTGAACAATATTTAATGAATGATGGCTGGGACGTTAGAAGAGTAGAGTTAATACCGCAAAAGTACGAAGGTTCAAAAGATAAAAATGGAAACGCCGTATTTTTTTCAATGCAGAATAAACTGGTGCGTGACTTAACCGTTCAGCTTGAAAAACAGAATTTTCCCGTGAAAATACAGGTTAGAGATATGTCAGTCCCGACTGAGCCTCCTATCAAGAGAGTTAAACTATCAGTCGATGCCGGTCACCAGGCCAGGCTAGCTCCTGGCCCTCTGGCTCAGGTTTTAGGATTCGAAACGGACGAGTACATTACTGGAGAATACAGTTGCCCCATTCCATTGTCTCAACAAACTAGAACTATTACGGCAAACTACACCAATAATTATATCGAGATAAAATTGAAAAAAGCTTTAAAACTTCAAAATCGTATGGTAACGGTAAAGATCCCTGAGGGACCCTATAGTGTCGACGCCCTATTGGAAGCTATGAATAGAGCGATACCCGAAGCTCATCAATCTCGGTTTAATTTCTCGTTAAACGATAAAGGTACCGTTCGAATAATGACTGATAAGGAATGCACCGTGCTTTTTAGAGGCGTTCGTAACAAATTAGGTTCAATGTTAGGATTCGGTGACCAGACTAATCGTCTATTAGGGTCTGCAAACGCCAACTTCAAACCGGATTTAGTGAGTCAATATTTATACGTTTACACTGATCTGATATACCCCCAGTATATAGGCTCTGGTTTCAAACCTCTTCTACGCGTCATTCCCACTAAAAACGATACGTCGGAGAAAATTGTCACATACGATACTATAGACTATTATCCTATAAGATCCAACGAAATTGAAACTATCAAAATTGATATTAGAGACGAAGCCAACGCTCCTATATCCTTTATATTGGATCGCATCATTATCAAAATTCACTTTAGACGACATGTCTCGACCCTTAATAGGTACGTGTCCTACTATCAGGAACAGTTCCTTGGATCTCCACCAGGTGTATTAGTGCATAAAGGATCTGGATTAGGAGGCATTTTTAGAGCTTTGATGAGAATGTTAACTCCTCTAGCGAAACCGATAGCTAAGAGCGTGGGTAAAGAAGCTTTAGGACTTGGTGGAAGGTTTATTCAAGATTTCAACGCTGGAGAAGAACCCAAGAGAGCGTTCAAAAGGAATCTAAAAATAGCCGGCTCAAATTTAATTCATAAAGCGGGTGATAGTCTGGAGAAGAACCCAAGAGAGCGTTCAAAAGGAATCTAAAAATAGCCGGCTCAAATTTAATTCATAAAGCGGGTGATAGTCTGGCTAATTCTCAGTACGGGTCTGGTATTCGACGGAAACGTCAGAAGATACGAAAAAAGAAAAGTAGATCAAAGGCCGACTTTTTATCGTAAAACAAAATGGCCCAATTCGAAGGCATGATGGGGGAATTAGACCTATTCGCGACACCCCCTTGAACGCTAACATTATAACTAGTAACGACGAAAGTTATCAACCTTTAAGTTTCGTAACGGATAGTGTACCTTTGGAATTTTTTGTCCCTGGCACGAGCGAACATTATATCGACCTTTCTAAAACTAGGTTAAGGCTGAAGGTCAGGTTGCTCCATTCGGACGGCACCACCGTACCAGCGGCTGAAAAAAAAGTAGCTCCGGTTAATCTTTTACACGCCGCCCTCTTTTCCCAAATAGACGTCTTTTTGGAAAACACCAGCGTTCAGTCCCTTAACCAAGGAGCCCCTTATATCGCTTATCTCGAGAATTTATTAAATTACGGTATAGATGCTAAAGAAAGCCAACTAAATCTCGGGTTATATTATAAGGATAATCCGATCGATCCCGAATACGCCTGGGTGGCAGCCAATAATAATCTTACTACCAATGGGATATTAAGAAGAGGCGAGAGAGCCAAGGTATCGAGTACGATAGATTTATACACCCCGTTACACGTTGATATTTGTCGCTTAAATCGTTTCCTATTGAATAATGTAGACGTTAGATTTAGGCTTATTCGATCCAAACCAGAGTTTTGCGTAATATCGAAAGAAGCCGCTGATAAGAAATATAAAGTGGTTATCGATAATGCCTCATTTTACGTTAAAAGACTAAAAATAAATCCCGAAATAATGTTAGCCCACGCTACGGTATTAGAGCAAACCAGCGCCATCTATCCTTTGAATCAAACAGTCGTGAAAACCTTTTCAATTCCAGCTGGAATGAACGACGTTAATCGAGAAAACGTCTTCTTTGGTAAAATACCTCAAAGAGTAATTATAGGCCTAGTTCGAACCTCGGCCTTTAATGGTAATCATTCTTTAAACCCCTTTAATTTTGAAACTTTTGATCTTAATTACCTATCCGTCAACGTCGGTACTGATACCTATCCTTCGGAAGCCTTTACGCCTGATTATGATAACAATCTATACACTCGTACATGTCGTTGTTCACCTCTTTAAATACATACAGAAAAAAACAAGGGAAATTTTATCACGTACGAAGAGTATAAAAAAGGTTACGCTTTGTATTGCCTAGATTTAAGCCCGGATGAAAATGCGGGGGCTAGTCATCTTTCTTTGCCCCGACAAGGAAATCTACGTATCAATATGAAATTTAAAAACAATTTACCACACAATGTCACGTGCATAATTTATTCCGAATTCGAAAATTCTATCATGATAACTAGGGATCGCTCGGTGTTATTTAATCCCGAGTATTAAGGCTCTATTCTACAGGGCCGGTAGGCGCTTGTAGATATGACATGACACCCTTCCGTAATGTTAAAGAAAAAGTCACACCTTTCAGGGTTAGCGTCCCATAGAAAAAGCATTAAAAAAGGTTCGTTTTTTTAACGCAATTGTCATAGGCCATACGGAAAAAGTATAGCGAAGTTAGTTTTCGGAATACTTCTAAATTAACAAGCATTTATTAAATGGGAAACTTACCTGTTTCGATTTTTAATTAATGAATTCTAATTTTTGTAATTTAACTAATTAAGATAGTACGTCAAAAAATTACTTTTGGGTCAGAGGTCAGCCTAACCTTATAGCGCGCTTAAACTTATTTTTTCATTTCGTTCTCTTTGACAACTAGAAGGTCCTAAGTTTGACTAATTGTAAATGTTGGCTTTCTTGCTGATTTTCCTAATTTCTTAGCAGTAGACTCTAACAATTTACTTTGATATTTCTTCCGAGCTTGAGCACCTTTAAATGGATTTTCTAATTAACTGTAGCACCCTTAATAGGAAATAGGTCGTTATCAGGTCGAATTTTCGTCTAGAAAAGTAATTCAGGTAAATTATTACAGTTAATAGAGGTTTTTATATCTTTTGAAGTAAGTTTTTCGACGTTCTTTACGGCCAAGGCTTAAGTTATAGAGACTAATGGCACTCCATGTTTTTTCCCCATAGAGCTTAATACAGTCGAAGGTAGAAGGCTGCCATTACCCTAGCTTAGTTACTCTATGTAATTATAGTCTCATATAGTGTGTCTTTCCTCTTTCAAGATTATTAAAAAGGCTGATTTCCAGCTCTCATTTTTTTGGAATCCTGTATTATAGTCTGCTCAACTTTATGCTAGAAACATACCGGGTTAACCCTAGGCTCTTTATGCAGTATTTACCGTGTGCGCTTCCAATTTGATGTAAAAAATGGCATACCTATTCAAATTATTAACGTGTTGAAATAAAGATAGTGCTTCTCACCCTGTGAAAAGATCGAAAACTTCAAAATAAGATGACAAAAAGTTTATTATGTTTTCCCTACGGCAGTAAAAAGAGTCGTGGTGTTTACCTTAGCGCAGTTTAACTATTTGTTACTAACAGTGGATTTTGTTAATTCATAAATATAAGTAACAGTTGCGCTGATTAATTATGTAATTTAATTAGTCAAATAATTTCCATGTTTCCATAAGCGCAGATTTTTCTAACGTAACCACGTCAGCAACGGAGGGTTACGTTGTTCGCTATCTCCACAGTTCACATTGCCGTTTGTTTGTTTGTCTAAATTGCTATGAATTGTTTAGGTATTTAATTTAATTACTGTTATTGAATCCAAAGTTGCTAAACTATAGAATCACATCATTCATTAACATATGTTATGGATGATTTTTATGTTACCGCAAATTTAGCACGTGGTATGATAAAAATTTAACACATTGTGTTCGCAAGAATGAAAACTCTTCTAAACTTTACAATTAAGGTGATTTGAAAATCATTTTATAAGCTAAATCAACACTGCCAAACCTCAATCCTTCATTAATTTCAACTTAATTAAGTATAATTAACGTGAATTTAAACATGAAATATACATATTTGGATGAGAACTCGAGTAACTTTGAAATAAAATACTTAATTAAGATTAAAACTGCACAAGCTGTTAGTATAGCCCCATGTTTTCTATCTCATACTTAGTTAATTTAAATTATCTTTAAAGAACATTAATAGGCGCGAAATTCGAAAGTTTAAGGTAAAATAAGATTTAAAACCCACTAAAAATTGCAATTAAGGTTAAGTATATTGAAAGTCATTTATAACCTAAATGTACACTGCCGAAACACAATCCTACGTTAATTTTAAATCAATTAAATATAATTAACGTGAAATTAAACCAAAAATATTCATTTTTTGGATTAAAAGCTCAAATAACTTTTAAATAAACTATTTAATTAAGAACAAAACTACCCAAGCCGTTGGAAAATCCCAATGATTTCTATTTCACACTTCAGTTAATTTCAACTATGTTAAAAGTACATTAATTGGCGCGAAATTCAAAAGTTTAAGGTAAAATAATGACTGTGGCAAAAATGTTAAACTGCACAAAACGTTCCAATTAGGGTAAAAAATTCCAATAAATTATACTTTTAAGCTTAATCGACTCTCCCGAACTGCGCTCAAATTAAGATTAAAACAACACGAGTTTTCGCACAGCCACAGATGTTTCCTATTTCACTTTCGAATTAATTTAATTCATCATTAAAATACATCAAAAGCGCATACATATTTTAGCGTAATTGCAATTAAAGTTAATAGTTCATTGAAACTTGTATTATAAACTAAATCCACACTAGATAAACCGTTAAATTAAACTTAACCAAGTATAATTAATGTGAAATTAACTCAAAACACGAATGTTTTTGGTAAAATCATGGATCCTTATAGTTAAACTAACAAATTATAATTAAAACTAGACTTATCATTCACTCAGCCTCCATTTTCCTGTTTAATTCATACACTTAAAAAATTGTCATTTAAAATCATTTTTCCCATATTGAAAAGGGGGCTATTGAAAAGGCGCGAAATTTAAAAGTTTTTTTGGGGGGGAGGGGGGTACAGTATGTGTGCCTTTTTAACAGGAGTATTGTTACAATTGCAACACTACAGATCTTGTATTTCTAATGGAACCGGCAATACCGCAACGCTGAGCCGAAAAAACAGGATGCTAATTGTTTGGACCTATCGGGTGAGGACATTGGAGCACCAAAAACATACCGCGGTGTCACTTGTTGAACATTAAAGCGACCTTCATCACTTTAAATCCCATGACCTGCTCAATCTGGCAATCTTTTGAAACTCAACTATGAGGTACTTCCGGTCCCTTTTGATATACAGGGTCTTCAGTGTAGGAGCTAAGTAGTAGAATTACAGTAGTTAGTCTCGTTTCCTAGCAAAATGCCAACCTATTCCAACCAGGACAAATTGGACAGGATGTTTATTTTGGCTGAGGGTCGCAGTAACGTTCAACTAAAGGCAGTGCTTTATGCCGAACGGTTACCACACCTACAACATCCGGTGCGAAGCACCTTTTCCGACATTGGCGAGCACCTTCGTGATTTCGGTAGTGCAAGATCGTGAACGTAGAAGAGACTGTATAGTCTGTAATGAGGATAGAGATTTTGACATCGTAGCACGTTTTGAAGCCAATTCATGCTAATAGTAAAGCGGTGAAACAAGAAGTTGCACTAAGCCATTCTACTGTTTGTGCCAGTTTACAAGGGCATCACTACCGGCATTATCATACCCCCCTACATCAAGCCTTAACGGACGAGGATTTCCTAAAGACGGCAATACCATCAGTCTTACCATGCGTCATGAGTTTACTGCTTGCAAATGTATTGCAAGGCATGGACAGTCGTCTGGAAGAGTGCCTAAACCACAATGTTAGAAACGTCGAATTTTTACGTTGAGGTGTTTACCAAACAGTTAAGAGGTTGTAATTTGAGGCCCACGTTCTAAGACTAATCGTAGAACAGTGCTTTAAAATATTTTGTTGCATTCTCCAGTATTCTTTTTGTACCTTGTCACTCGTTGTCACTCGCATACAACAAAACATGAATTCTAAACATTTATTTACACCCTGTATAATTTAGTACGACATCACCCGTTGGCAGTATTGGGGGTTGTACATAAAGGAAGCTGTTGGTCTGATCTCGAAACCACTGTATATGTATACAGTGTACGAAACAAATATTTTTCTTCCATATTTCAAATACCGTCGTTTTTAAGCTTCTTTCATAAATAAAATGCAACATTAAATGCTTATCGAAATCAATGTTATTGGATATAAGTTAAATGTAATTAACGATACTTAAGTACTTCTTTAAGCAATTAGAAATAGATCAACCCCAAATGTATGACGGTAAAGCAAACATAATTATTCAAAATTTAATTACATTAAGACTGAAGTAACAACGTCTTGGTTTGGACCAAGGCCGAAAAAACAAACGACATGTGTGAGGTTTACTGGGAGTTCTAGTAGATGAAGGGGCTCAAGGAAGGGAACGTAGTGCTGAAGCAGAAGGTCCTGGTGTGGCGGAAGGTCCAGGGGTGGTTAATGATGGAGCGCAAGGACAAGGGGTGGTTAATGATGGGGCGCAAGGACAAGGGGTGGTTAATGATGGGGCGCAAGGACAAGGCGTGGTTAATGATGGGGCGCAAGGACAAGGAGTGGTTAATGATGGGGCGCAAGGACAAGGAGTGGTTAATGATGGGGCGCAAGGACAAGGGGTGGTTAATGATGGGGCGCAAGGACAAGGGGTGGTTAATGATGGGGCGCAAGGACAAGGGGTGGTTAATGATGGGGCGCAAGGACAAGGGGTGGTTAATGATGGGGCGCAAGGACAAGGGGTGGTTAATGATGGGGCGCAAGGACAAGGGGTGGTTAATGATGGGGCGCAAGGACAAGGGGTGGTTAATGATGGGGCGCAAGGACAAGGGGTGGTTAATGATGGGGCGCAAGGACAAGGGGTGGTTAATGATGGGGCGCAAGGACAAGGGGTGGTTAATGATGGGGCGCAAGGACAAGGGGTGGTTAATGATGGGGCGCAAGGACAAGGAGTGGTTAATGATGGGGCGCAAGGACAAGGGGTTGTTGGTAATGGGGCGCAAGGACAAGGGGTTGTTGGTAATGGGGCGCAAGGACAAGGGGTTGTTGGTAATGGGGCGGAAGGACAAGGGGTTGTTGGTAATATGGCGCAGGGACAAGGGGGGGCGGAAGTAGAAATAGTGGGGGATCATAAACCCCTAAGTAATATGTTGTGCATAGTATGTTATGAGGAAAATATTGGAATGATTGCGCTTCCGTGTAATCATGCTATGTACCGAAAAAACTGATACCGAAGGTGATGCTCTTTCATACCGAAGAGGGTACTCGTAAAAACCGATGGGGTACCTGTTCATACTGTAGTGGGTACCTGTTCATACCGAAAAACAGGTTCTATTTTAAACGTTTAAAGCTATAAAAGTATTTTGTGCTATTGAATTTGGTAAGATTTAAAGCCCAAAAATGGTCGGTGTCAGAATATTTTCATTTATTTTCTAATTCAATTACATTTTCAACTGTTATAATTGGCAAAAATCATATACTCAAGCGGTTAACGACATTCTTTATGGTTACTGGTCCTCGTTACTGGTACCTTTTCAAGACCAGGCTGTATTTCCAAAACAATTTTCTGAATAAATTCCAAAGTTTTTGGTAGCTTTTTAGGGTATTCTATTTGAAACACATAGTACGTCATGAAAAGAGTGGCAAATCCTTTAAGTAAGGAGGAGACTGTTATAAAGGACGTTTCTAAAACCATTTGAACAGGTTTTTCTAAAAAATCTTCATTTGTAAGGTGGATGTGACTAGGAATCTATGATACTTAATCTAGAGTATAAATATAATTTCATAGTATATAATTCCTTTAAATGTGTGGATTTAAAGATTTGAATCAACTTACATGAAATGTGAACAAACAATTTGAGTCTTCTTTAAATATTAACGGTAGCAAAATTAATGTAGCACCAACTTTCATTTCTATATAAATAGAAAATAATTTCAGGTCAGATTTGTTGTGTTTTGTTTTTGCTTTCGCTGTCTATAGACTGCGGAAGCATTGTAATTACCCCTTACGGCTGGGCGTCTTCTTTCACCCTCTTTTCTGCCCCCAATTTTTCATGTGTGAGAGAGAGAGAGAGAGAGAGAGTGAGTGAGAGTGAAAGAGAGTGAGTGAGAGTGAGAGAGAGAGAGAGAGAGAGCAAGAGAGAGTGAGAGAGAGTGAGAGTGAGAGTGAGAGAGAGAGTTGTTTGTTTTTGTTTTTCAAATGGAAAGTTTATTTACAACAAATGAGGATAGTCTTAGTTACAATGAATCAGGTACAAGTGTGGATAATATTAGTGGCAATTAATCAGGTACGTATGAGGATAATCTTAGGAACAATCAGTTAGTACTAAATAATATGACAATGGTCAAAAAGGTACATAAAGAAAACCATAACGGTTCCCTACCAACCCCCCAAGGGTGGAAAAACCATTCAAGGAGGGTGGGGGTCGTGGCTCGTGAACGCTCCACCCGAAAACGAGCAGCAACGCGATTAATAATTAGTTTAGTGGTGGAAGTCACTTGGGTCATGAACCCATCAGCCATCAGAGACAAAGATTCAACTGACTTGTAAAGGTCAGCGAGGACGATTAAAAAGATGGTAAACGTAAAGTTGCATAAATTGTGTTTCGGGTTTGGGGGGGCAACCAGGCTCCAGGAATCTGCGTGCGAGTGTGTGTGGCCAACCCATCGCTCAAGGCGTCGGGTGACTTGGTCAAAAACAGCCTCAACGAAAGGGCAATCAAAATAACAGTGGGCGAAGGTCCCGAGGGCCGGGCAAAACGGACAAGCGGACGAGTCTAGGCTTTCGACGATGTGGGATAGTCGGGCAGGGGCCGGTAAGGAGGCATGGAGGGCGCGCCATCGGATACAAAGCTCAGCGCGGGTGCTCAAGGGGGAAAGCTTCGAGGCTAACCACCACCAGGTAGATGGGGTCAGGTCTGTAGACGGTGGGGCAAAAGGCGGTGGTGGTGGGAAACGGCGATGAATAACGGAGTCATATATGGTTTTAGTTGGTGGGGACTCGGAAAGTCGATAACGGCGTGAATGGCCAGCGATTACCTGTTCGGTGACGATACATAGACCTCCACCGAGACTAAAGGAAAAAGCGGGATTAAGGCCACGGTCCGTAAAACAACCGGGAAATGTGTGAATTAAGGCATTAATCGTTAGGCGGTGCTGGGAAATAACTAATCGGGAAACAGGGCGGTCACGGAAGAGAGATCCTTGGGGAATCCAACGACCGCGACCGTCGAGGAGGTGACCAATGGAGGTGACGCCGAGGGAGTGAAGTCCGCCGACGGTAGCGTGGGTAAGGGCTAGTCCCGTGACGGTGCGTAAAAAGGGGGAATGTACAAGCGGAATGTCTAGGATCGCTTCTTTAGAAGAGAAACCTGCCTCAATTTTCATGGGGAGATGGAACCATGCGTTTAACGCCTCAGAATAAAAAGGTATGGCGGAATTTGCGCTAGAGGTGTCGATAAGGGCCCGTGTCACCGAAGGAAACCGGGGGAGGTGGTGTTGAAAAATAGAGTGGACGTGATTCGGCGGGGATTGCGTTAGGAAACGGGATATGGCGTGAATACGGAATGAGGCAATTTTCGCGGATATATTAACTAAACTCAAACCGCCAAGAAGGCGATGGGGATACAGCGACGGGGCGGCTACCCAATGAACACCCGCCCATAAAAAATTAAGGCGCTGGTTCTGCCAATCCTTGACGAACGTTGACGGTGGGGTAAGCACTTTGAGCCTATGCCAAAGTACGGATGCAGCGAGTTGATTTATCAAAAGGACCCTGCCTGGGAGCGAGCAAAGGTGACGTAGGCGTAACCAACGCCCAAAGACCTTCGCCATGCGAGACGAAAGGTCCGGCCAGTTTTTGCTGTTCAAAACGGGGAGAGTTCCCCAGGTAAACCCCAAGGAACTTACCACCGTCGGTACTAGATGGAATGGGGGGGCGTATGGCTGGAGGTGAGGTAGCCCAGCTTCCACACCAAAGGACGAATGATTTCTCAAAATTAACGGACGCTCCCGTTACTTGACAGTAAGCGCGGAGTCTATCGTCAAGGATGGCGAACTCAGAGGGGCAACGGATTAAGGCAGTTAAGTCATCGGCGAAAACGGTTGTGATCGCTTCGTGGTGAGGTAATGGTATGGCACGAGGAACTGAGCGACGCAAGGTATGAAGCAGAGGTTCAAGGGCCAATACAAAGAGTAAACCGGACAAGGGGCAACCTTGACGGATACCTTTTCCAAAAGGAATACGGCTTGTAAGGGTTTTATTAACTTTAACCATAAAGGATGAATCGGAATAAATAATTGTCAGAAGGTCAATAAAACCTTGGGGGAAATTTAGAGACGTGAGGAGGCTTAATAAGTAAGAGTGGTCGACATTATCAAAAGCTTTGCGGAAGTCAATATTTACGAGGGCTAGAGGTTCATTAAGTGCATTGGCCAGATGAATGTTGTCACGGAGGGAGGTCAAGGTGTCGTAAATACAACGCCCCGGGATGGAATAAGTCTGGGAGTCATGGACTAAATCCCCTACAACAGTGTTAACGCGGTTTGCAAGAATTCTGGTGAAGATCTTATAGTCGCTATTGGTGAGCGAGACTGGGCGCCAGTTCGCTAAGTTAAAAAGGTCCCCCGATTTAGGCAGTAGAGATATGACGGAGGTTGAGAAAGTGTTCCAGAACTGTTTATGGTGTTTAAGGGTATTGAAAACCTCAACCAGGATGGGACCAAGTGTTTGCCAAATGGTTACATAGAATTCTACCGGGAAACCGTCAAAGCCACAGGCTTTTCCGCGGGAAAGTTTGTGAAGGGCGGCGGTTGCTTCAGGGAGGGTAATGGTATCCCCCAGGAGCGGCGCGTGGATGGGGTTTAGCGTGGTCATGCCTGCTGTTAGGTCAGAGTAGGTATCGCTATCAAACGGGGCGGATGAAGGCGAGTACAGGGCGGAATAAAAACGTATAATAACGTCTCTAATGGCTTCTGGGTTGGTAATTAGCACACCGGTGGAGTCGTACACACCGGCCATGAAATTAGTTTCAACGGCCCTTTGCTCAAGGCGGTAAAAATCACGCGAAGGCGTATAAATAGCGTTAAAAGTGGGTGGAGCGGGCACGGGCGAGGGAAACAGCAGAACGCTCCAAGAGAAACTCTTGGAGTCTCTCAGCATTCTGACGCCCCTCAAGCGTGTTTGGGTCAGAGGCATGAACGCTGGATCTCTAAAGGGACTGGTAAACGGAATAGATTTTTCTCTATAGCACGTTTGCTTTGTAAAAAATAAATAAAAAAAAACGGGTACGGCCAAGGTCGTTTAAATTTCTTTTCAATAGGTTTATTCAGAATCACAAAAGAGCGAATGGCCTTGAGTGTTCCCAAATTCACAACCCCCATCCCTTCCCCCGACGCTATGCTAGAAAGGACTCGGTTTGTACAGTGGAAGGCGGGCATTTTCCGGTCCCTTTAGAGATCCAGCGTTCATGTCAGAGGTAAGCACCGCGGATTCGAGATTACAAATGAATTGCCGATCAGTGACATCCTTGCGATGCCAAAAAGTTACCGAAAGGGCCTTAATGGTGGGCTTCATAACATCAAACCACCAGGAGACCCAAGGGCGTTCTGGTGGTTTGGTGGCAGAGAGCCTCTCAAGTTCAGTACGGATAGAAGCTATAAAAGTAACATCATTAAGAGCGCGAACATTGAGTCTCCAGAAGGGAGAGGATTTTGGAAAGTTTTCAATAATGACTAGTTTACAAAGAACCGCGTCATGGTCCGAAAAAAATGTTGGTATGTGCTTGATACTATGTACCCTGCACGAATAGTTCACGTAGAACCGGTCAAGCCTTGCCGACACAAGTTTTCCGTTATTTCGGGCACGCCAGGTAAAGCTGGGATTGTCCGGATGGAGAGAACATTAGACGTCACTAAGGTCATAGTTGGTTAATAAGGCACGTAAGGGGCCGCAAAGTGCAAAGCGGGACTCACGACAGTTTGAGCGGTCAAAGTCCGGGTGAAGGCAGCAATTAAAGTCACCAGCAAGAATGATGGTGTCTAAGGGATCTATTGCACGCAATTTCTGAGAGACGAACTCCAGCGTGGCGACCGCTAAAGTGTCATTAGTGGCCGATAGATATATATTAAAAAGATGGAGGGCAGTCGATGAACCGAGGGTACCCGGGCGAAAACGTAAATAGATGCAACGGCCATCGAAAGAATCGAAGGCTGTTACACGGTCATTAATGGACGGATTTAAACGACGGAGACACCAGCCCCGCGGTGGGATGGAGCACACGCGTGGTGAAACTTAAAAGGCCATTGGGCCCAAATGTACGATGTCGAAAAAGCTTGAGATATGTTAGTTTCTTGTAAACAGAGGACGGGTGGATTAAAACGAGAGACGTAGTCACGAGCGCGTATTGAAGTCAGCGGCGTACCGACACCGCGGGCGTTTAGACTTAAAATAACGGGATCCATCAGGTACACAGGCCCAAACATGCGTAAATAAAGAATGAGTAAAAAAATGGGGAAATTATTGGGAGCAGATTGATTCGGCGTCGGAGGGTTGTTCGGCGTCGGAGCGTTCCATAGCAAAGAGCTTACGGATGTTGTTGGCGAGGCGGTAGTAGGGGTTGCGCGCATTACGCCGTTGTTGAGGCGAGGCGTAAGAGGCGATGGCAGAGATAACGGGATCAGTCATTGCCACAACGAGTACCTGGCGAGCAAGTGTTTCAGCGGTGGCTTGATCATTGGCATATTTAGCGGCAATAACGCGTAAGGCGGCAGTGGGAGCGTTTAAAGCCTCACTCGCGAAGGAGGCGACTGTAGCTCGGGGAAACGTGGCAGTAAAAGAGCCGCGAGGATCGGCCCAGTAGTTGGTTTCAGGTGTGTATAGGTAGCGAGAGGTGGCCGACGTACGGCGCTGCTTCTTGGGCTTGAGAGGGGGACGTATTGGCGGGGTAAAAACGGCATCAGAAGTCGTCAGGTCAGCCTGCCTACGTTTCTTCTGATGGGTGACGGTTTTTACGGCAGGGTCCTCATCAAAAGGAACCTCGCCGTCCATGTCGGCTGAATAGCCAAGATCGGCGTCTATGGCTGGCTTAGGAGAGCTGTCCAGTGTAGAGGGCACGGGAAGAGCGGCAGATGAAACCGCATTGGCGGGACTAGAGGCGGCAGAGGCTGAGGCCGCAGAGGGTGAGGCCGTTGAGGTTAAGGCCGAAAGCGGAGATTTAGTGGTTGAAGTTGTGGCGGTAGCAGCAGGTACTGACGCAGTAGGCGTAGTAGTGGTGGTGGTATTGGTGGAAGCAGCAGGAACTGAGGCAGTGGGGCAGACCCTACTCATGTGGCCAGTGTTGCCGCAAACAACACATCTTGGCGGAAGGTTTACACCTTGTAACCGTAAAGTTTAAATGTAGAAAAGGGGGCCTAATTTCACGATCCACAAAGATATTTAAATTAAAAGAACACTCAGAAGTTCCCAGGTTTCCCGTTTAAAGGACTTATTGTCCATGACTAACTTAAGGCCCGTTCACATTACCCAACTTTAGTCAGCTGACAAATCATAGACTTGTCACGCCGACTTGTCACCCAATTTAGTCTAGTCAGGTCACACGTTCACACCACCCAACCAGTCGGGCCGACTACCTTTGAAACAAGAAGGACGTACAAAGCGGTACAAAAAGATAGCAATGATTTGTTTTGGACTATAAATGAACTCATATTCTTGAAAAAATTCGACTACTTTACGAGCATCAAAGCTATTCCCACTAAATTTCTAAAGTTCAGAACATAATAAAGGTCAAAAATATCAGAAGTAATATAGGAAACTTCCCTACTATATTACTTTTGATAATATTCAATGAGGAACAACCATCAAAACGTAATAATTAACCCATTTTAAAAAATGGCCAAGGCCCGAAATCATTTTTCATAATAACGGTCAAAAATATCAGAAGTAATATAGGAAACTTCCCTACTATATTACTTTTGATAATATTCAATGAGGAACAACCATCAAAACGTAATAATTAACCCATGTTAATAAATGGCCAAGGCCCGAAATCATTTTTCAGGCTTTCATCGATGGCCGACACTCTCGGTTCTCTCTCTCGAGCCGAAAGAAAACCAGCACGTGTCCCATGACGTAATAGCCAAGGCTTATTGTGATTGGTTTGCTCCCTCTCTGACTTTAGTCGGCCCGACTCCAATCGCCTACCTACCCGATTAAAATCCGAGCTTGAACCTGACAATAGTACGGTTGGGTGAAACG
The DNA here is from genome assembly GCA_019434445.1 of Phalangium opilio. Classification (NCBI taxonomy): domain Eukaryota; kingdom Metazoa; phylum Arthropoda; class Arachnida; order Opiliones; family Phalangiidae; genus Phalangium; species Phalangium opilio. The sequence goes on along the minus strand of JAEQBA010001508.1, from coordinate 7,884 downwards.
TTCATATTGCCTGAAAATCTGGCCTGACTGGTCAGATCGGCCTTGTCAGCTGACTAAAGTTGGGTAATGTGAACGGGCCTTTATATTTACCAAATAGTCCATGGTCGAAAGAAGAACGCAGTTGTGATTAGAAATAATACTGGTATTTTAATTCAAACAAAAACAAACACGTCCGAACTGGAGCGCGTTACATTACTGACTGCTACTTGAGACTGACCGTCTTACAGCGGCGGCGGGGCTTTTTATCCCCGCCAAAATATATTTTTTAAACAAAAGAAACTAGTGGCGCTTAAGGCGCCACTTGTGGGGAAAATTTATATATATATATAAAAAATTGTCTGAAGCAGACGACGCGAAAGGAGCTGAGGGTGCCACGGTTACATCCCCCCTCTAGACAAGTCGTCGGTCTTCAGAGAGAAGGGCCCTTCGTCCTGTTTCTTGGGCCTGTTGCGGCGGCGGGCCTTATACGCCTCGCTTCGTCTTGGGCGTAGCTTGAAACAATGGTTTCCATGATGGCGCCCAACTTGGCAACGACGGCATAGGGTCTGTCATTCGTCGGAACGCTTGTACGTGCTACCCTTGCAGGTGAATTCCTTGGCGGCGCCGCAGCAGCCGCAATGCCCCGTGTGAAATTAGGGGGGAAAAGCGCCGACAAATGACGGTCGCAGGCACTTGGTCCGCATAGTATGGGGCCCATGGGTCCCTGGAAGGCGTCAACAAATTATTAGTTTGCGGTGCGAACAGTTTCCCACGGTTCTCGCGAGATTGCTTGACGCGAAAAGTTATAATCACACGAAGTCACATCGGTGATTTTAGGCACGCGCAAATATGTGGCAACGTCCGGGCGAGATCGAAGAGTCTTATGCGGATATGTTGCAGGAGGGTGATAATAAATGTAAATTTCCGGACCTCCAGGCTTTGGATTCTTCCGCAGCACTATCTCACGTCTCCATCCTTTACGAAAAGGATTGGCAAATCTCATCGGATTTACGGGAACAGGGTTGGACAATTCCTTATCGTCTTCCTCAGACTCAGAGAAAGAACTGGAATCGTCAGGGTGAGATAGAGGAGAGGGTAGAGGGAGAGACTTCTCCCTCGAGCTCCGGTCAGGAGAGGAAGGTGGAGAAAGGTCTGGCGGCATCCGATTCACTCGGAAGACCGCGGGAGGATCTGAGAATAAGGCTAAAGCGTCTGGTTCAGATTCCGCAGGTAAATCGGGTACTTCTTCCGAGGGAACATAAGAGGATCCATCATCATCCTTGGATGAAGATGAGGATGACGATGACGTTTCTCCAGACGACTCAGTTTGCGCTTCTTGGTCTCTCAATAGTCCTTGTCTTCGTTCTCGTCGAGTCTCACGACGTTCGTCACCAGTACTGACTCCAGCGTCCTGAAGTATAGGCACGGATTGTGACGAGGTAGAATTGCTGGACGTTGAGGATGACTGGCTTCCGTCCGGTCGGCAGACATCTTTGTTTGACCAATATAGCTTTAAATGAGCAATATTTTCGATCCCTTTGTTTTCTCCAGTCTCTGGACCTTCTAGTTGATATCGCAAGCAGTCTAGCTTCTTCGCGATCTTGTAGGGACCATCCCATTTGGGACATAACTTAGCGGCGACAAGGGATGCGTCTCCTTCCAGACAAGCGCACCAACGGGAATTCAATTCCTTCCCGCCTTTGATCGTAGTAGCGTTTCTGGTGTGCTTGCGCTTTCTTGGCAAGCTCCTTAGACAAAGCAAGTTGCTTCGCTAAAGCCGAGAGCGAGGCGGACCTTTCAACAAAGTCCGCTACTGGCATACCCACGTCCAAGTCCCAGGGAAATCTCGGTTCCCTACCCATGTTTAGGTAGAAAGGAGTTCTTCCGGTTGTTGTATGTGTGGTCGAGTTGATGGCGAACTGGATGAATGGCAAGTTCTCGTCCCATCTTCGGTGATCTCGACCAACGAACATCGAAATTATTTCGCCCAGAACTCTGTTTGTGCGCTCCACGATGTTACTCTGTGGATGATACGGAGTGATGTATCGTGGTTTGACTTTGAACATCTTGAGAATGTCCTTCCAAAGTTGAGAAACGAATTGTGTCCCGTTGTCGCTTACGATGGCTTTCGGACATCCGTAGCGAACTATCATGAAGACTAGTTTCTTCGCACACGTTCTGGCGGTGATGTTCTTCATCGGGTGCAGTTCAACAAATTTGGTGGCATAGTCCGTGAAAACCAGGAGGTATTTATGATGGTGTCGGCTTCTTGGTAGAGGACCCATTATGTCCACTCCCAGCAAATCAAAAGGCTCAGTAATGGCCGTAGGCTGCATGAGACCTGGACGTTTTCTATTGCGGGCCTTGTGCATCTGGCACAGAGGACATCCGCGGACGTACTGGGTAACGTCCTGCCGAACCAATGGCCACCAGTATCTGGACCGAACTTTATCGAAGGTCCGATCCCGACCTCGATGTCCAGATAGAGGGTGGTCGTGAAATAAGCGGATGGCGTCCCGCCGGAACCGCTGTGGCAAATAGATTTTCGCTGGTTGTCTACCATAGGCCTTTCGGTACAAGACATCGTTCGTTACTTCGTAGTACCGATGTCGTTGAGGAGTATCTCCTGATAATTGGACTATGATGTCATTTGTGGCTTGTTCATCTTGTTGGGCTTCTCGCACTTCGTTGAGCGTGAAGGAGTGGTACAATGCGTGATTGGCGGGAGGAGCCAATCCGCTACTGGCCGAGGACGAAGTCGACGTCATTGAAGAGGACTCCGCTGGACTGGAATCTTCTGACGAGGACGGTGAAGTCGTGTCTTCCAACGACATGGCTAATAAAGAGACAGGCGCTCTTGATAGTGCGTCCGCAACCTTGTTCTCCACTCCCTTCTTGTGTATGATCTTAAAATCATACGTCTGCAAGTACATTGCCCAACGAACAAGACGAGAGTTTGGTTCTTTCAGTGTGAACAACCACTGAAGTGCTTTGTGATCAGTGATCACAGTAAACGGAATGTTTTCCAAGTATGGCCGGAACTTTCCAACTCCCCAATAGATCGCAAGACATTCTTTTTCCGTGGTGGTGTATCTTCTCTGGACGTCGGTCAGCTGTTTACTGGCATAGGCAATAGGTACCTCGACGTCATCTTGAATTTGCGACAGGAAAGCTCCAAGTCCAGCGTCGCTAGCATCCGTTGTCAGGATACACGGCAACTTAGGGTTGTAAGCCGCTAAAGGAGGCGCCATACAGATCGCATCCTTGATGGCCTGGAACGCTGTCTGCTGTTCTTCTTTCCACTGGAACGGAACGTCTTTCTTCTTGAGACGATTTAACGGGGCAACGATCTTGGAATACTGCGGGATGAATCGTGAGTGCCACCCGCCATGCCCAGAAATCTTTGGATTCCTTTTACGTTCTTTGGGACTGGAAAGTAGTAGTGATAGCCACCCAGATTCGCAGAGATCCAAGATGGCCGCCACCCCAAGATGGCCGCCACTACCCAACTCGAACCAAACTTCCAACCCTAGATTGGTTTCAAACCAAGGTTTTGAGACAAGTCCGGACTGGCCCGAGCTCTTACAGGCTATTTTCAAACCCCATGACGTCATCTTCTTAACTCAAACCAAAACTTAAACTATATTCATCGCTGGCCTGCTAGTAATGGGCTCGATTTCGTAAAGAGTTAATGAAACGTTAACTATGAACCCGTAAACAAAAAAGAAAATGCGGCACAGCATATTGGGAGGGTTCCAATAGTAAATGATATTTAAATAGCTAGTACAATAAGCCTATAATTATAAGTCTGAAAAGAAAATACAAATTTACAAATAAAAATTTTTAATAACATAAAGTATATACAATAACTAGCAAAAAGACATGTATAATAATAACAAAGATATTTACAAAAGAACCCACCACCATTAAAAAATGACTAGACACCAGTCGAGCCAAACCCCCCACTCCCACGAAGCGTTGGGGTTAGATTCTAGAAACAACATATAAAACGTGTTACACGCTGAATCCTAAATTAAAAACTAAAGTTATTTACCGCTGCTTCCACCGGCCTTAACAATAGCACCGGTGTGACTATTAATTGGGCAACTCTATCGCCCCGCCGGACAGTGTAGGGGGTTTCCCCTACGTTGGCTATGACCACTTTCAGGGGGCCCCGATAGTCGGCGTCTATTGTTATTCTTTAGAAATATTATACTGTTGGGCATTATAAAATAGGTAATAAACATACCTATAGTCCCTTCGGCGACAAACAGCCCTTGGACCGTTAAGCTACTACGGCCAACAATGCGACCGTAGCTGTTCGCCGGTAGCATAACGGCTAACCCGGTCGACAAGATTTTGACACCATGCGGTTCAATCACGGTATCTACTGGACAATATAAGTCCAGTCCAGCCGAGTGGGGAGTGGCACGACGAGGAGTAAGCGCTGCCGGATGAATTTTGACAAACGACAGGGCGGGTAATCGAGGAGCGGTAGAGAAAGACATCTTAAAGTGGTTGGAGTTGGTGTTTAAGTAACAGAAGTTAAACAACTGATAACTTTCACCTTGAAACACGGGGCTTATATAGTAAATTATGGAGGTTAAATCTAATAGTGTCTAGCTTTCAAGATTCTTAAGAAACTATTTTTTCGATAATAAGGAAAAAGTTAATTAGGTATATATTCATAGAATGAGAAATCTCTCCAAGGTCTAGGTTTATTTTTCTATATGCAAAACTTGTCTAGTCACGATTTAAATAATTCAAATAAGATCGTGTGATATTAAAAATTTATGCGCGAAGGTTAAGAAGGAGTTACCTTGACAGAAGGTCGAGGGGTTAGGTTTTTTTATGGGTCGGCAAAGTTTGTTTGAGCCTGTCTGGGCGTGATTGGAATAATATAATTCGAATAATATGCATAAGATTTCCTTATAGGAAAATTTTTTGATGAAGGTTAAAAGTAATTATTTTGGGAGGAAGTGAAATTATTTTTAACATGATTTAAATATGAATAAACGTATATTAATATTAAACTATAGAGGTGTTTTTTATATGCGTATCTACGCTAATATCCTTCATAATCTCCAGTATCAACTCGTCAATAAAAAATGCATTTAAGGTTAAATTAACAAATCGCTTGTTGATACACTTAATAAAAATAAAATTAGGTGGTTTTATGAAAAAAAAAACCATATCTGGGCCTGTATTCTAAAAAAATGGCCCTGAGATTTTGGTATAAAAGCTGGAGCATCGGCAGTAGATTTTCACAATCGAACTACCAGCAATGAGTCACTATCAAGAATCGCAATCGCTCTCTCAATCACTTCTTGAGTCTCCGCCGTCTTCTCCCGGGGATCGACCAGGCCCTAGTCGCGGTCGCCGCGCATTAACCCAATTTGTAAGACCATCGCCGCCGGAAGTTCTTATCGACTCCGACGACGATAGCTTTGTACAGGAGGTACTCCAAAAAAATATTGTCGGATCCAGCGGGATCGAAGGCTCTTTTCGCCTTCGAAAAGACGGTCAATACTACGAGACCAAAGTCCCCCCACGCCAGGGGGATTTCTACGTGGATCTTGCAATCTACAAATTCTCGGACATCAAAAACTCCCAGCCCGATAAGGTCTGGGAGTGTGACCACAAGAGGCTAAAGACAGTCCTCAAAAAAACAATAGTGAAGGCGTTAAATTGATTAACGCCTTCCACAAGCTGGTGGAGGCCGTCAAACAGGACGAGGAGGCTAAACAGCAGCCCCCCAGTAAAGTACGTATCTATTTAACAATAAATCTGCAAACCAAGTTTTTTCTAATTGTTTTATTTCTGACAGAAATTCAAAAAATGAGTTCGAGCAGCAGCAGCGGCAGCGACTCGGAGGGTAGTGAGAGGGAGGAACACGCGCAGGTAAACCGGTACTACACAATTGAGCGGCAGATTGACAAAACGAGTCGCAAATGGCACTGTAAACAAATCGATTTGCGTATAGCTTTTAAAAATTTGGATGACATCCCAACGAGAGATTTTTTTCGAATTTTTCGAAAAATTCTCGACGAAGTTATACGTAAATTAGTAACCGAGAATCCCGGGTATAATCGGGTTCGATTTGTTTTAAGTTCCCCCGGATTGACGACCCCCGTTAATATTAAATTTATAAAAATTGACAAATTCACCAGTAAGCGAATTATGCGCACCATCTATAGAGTGACGCAATCTAGTCGGGACTTTGTCTTTAATGGTGACGATTTTCAGTTTGACATAATTTTTTTAAACCTCGATGCGAATATAGGGACATTGTATAAATCCATTAAAAATAGAACTTTGGTTAATTTGGATTATTTCGTTAAACAAAATAACCAATTTATTTTTATGGAGAATAATGATAACCTCTGTTTTGCTCGAAGTTTAGTTCTGGGTAAAGAGATGGCCGATCGCAATTTTTACAACAAAATAAGCAAGGTCCGCCCTTTAACCAGAACAATTTTGACAAACTGAAACGCAATAGCACCCTCGTGGGTAATATTGCGAAAATCTTGCACCGAAAAGCCGGCGTCCCCGAAGGTTCGTTACTCTAGAGGATATTCAAAAATTTCAAAATTACTTAGCTCCCCATTATAGGATCGTAATAGTTGATGCTGCGAATAATTTTACCATATTTTTCAAAGGACCCCAAGCTCCTAAATTTATCTATCTCTTAAAAATTGGCGACCATATCCACCCCGCGAAAACTTGGCACGGCATGATGGGGGGTTGTATCTCTTGCGATTTATGCCTGAAATCTTTTTACAAATATAATTTGTTAAAAGAGCATAAATGCCCCGAGGATACAAAACCCTATATATGTTTTCGGTGTCAAGGAGAAGCTTTTCATTTAACCAGCGAGGATGTTTTAAAACGTTGCGACGAATGCCACCGCTATTTCTTCCCGGCCCTGCTTCGACACTCATGTTCTTAATGGCACCTGCGCGAGCCAAAAACGATGTTTAGAATGTTCTCATTTCGTGGTCATTGGGCGGCTGATGGGTGAGGATCACGACTGCAATCCGGAATGCTCTCAATGTAAAATAGTTCATCCGCCAGGTGAACATTTTGTTATGCCTTTGGAAACCAAAATGAAAGCCTCGCGGTTTATTTATTACGACATTGAGACTATTCTTAGAAATAATATCCACGTCCCCATTTTATTAGTTTGCGACGTGCAGACTGAGGCTGGCTTTGAAACCAAAATTTTTTACGGCGCCAATTGCGTCGAGCAATTTTTAAATTATTTATTTAGCGTAGAACAAGTAGTTTTGACTGGACAAAAACGTAAAACGTACCGACCACGCTTTACTAACACGCAAGTCGTAGCTCATTACGCGAAAGCTTTTGATAACTTCTTAATTCTTAACGCTTTAATCATAGACATGTCACCCCTGCCGTTATTTTTGACGGCAGTAAAATTCTCATGATTCATCTCGAGGGACCGCAAATTAGATTTCTCGATAGCTTTAATTATATTAGTCAGCCTCTGCGTAATTTCACCAGCATGTTTAACCTCGGCGATGTGGCGAAGGGATTTTTTCCATTTGATTTTCATACCGAAGAAAATCTAAATTACATTGGCGTCATCCCTGAAGCTTCGTACTTTAACGTAGCTCAAATGAAGGCCAATGATTATCGAGATTTTCAAACTTGGTACGCGTCAATGGAAGGATCTATTTACAATATCAAAGAGGAGCTTATTAAATATTGCATTCAAGATGTCCGAGTCCTGAGACAAGGCGTCGAAGCTTTTAGAAAAATTTACGTTGATCTAACAAAATTAGACCCTTTCTGCTTGAAAAATATCACTTTGGCGGGTGCTCTAACCACTATCTATCTTAACAATTACTATAAACCTTACAGCATGGGTATCGTTCCTTCTAATGG